>JBAIAA010000863.1:0-395394 GCA_037893245.1 Crossaster papposus
CCGGGAAAAGGTGAAATAAGTCGCGTGATGCATATTTCGTGTAATGGCCCGCTCATTGTGGAGATGGTGATTGTTTTAAAATATTTAATTAGATGTTCTGTTTTTCCCCCTGAGACAACATCTTGAATACACCCTAAAAACAGATTGGTTGAAATAACCAACTGATTGGTAGATATGCGTCCAACCAATGATATTGGTAAATTGTAATCAAAATAGGGAACGAAATAACCAATACTATTGGTAATTTCAACACAAATATTGGTCAATTTTTTTTTTTTTTTTAATTTTTATTTACCAATATTATGGTAGGACACATCTACCAATCAATTGGTTATTTTTAACCAATCAGTTTTTAGATTGTATCTAAAGTTTCAGGTTTAATTAACAACAAATGTTAATTCCGATAAATAAGTGGACAAAATACCTGTTAAATGAGTGCATGGTTTTGTTTTGAAGTCTTTTTTCTCAGTTGCGTAATTCGAATTTCATTGAAGATATTATATATATGAACAAGTATATATATCACCGGAACGGGGGGGGGGGGGGGGGGGGGGGGGTTCTATGGAGCTGTACTATGCACCAAATGAAAGCTTATATCCTTGACTTTCCAACCATGTATACAACTCTATTTTTATTTGTTTAAGAAATAATATACTGTTTTTGTAGCTGGTCACATATTATGTTAGCGTCCGTGATTGATGCGAGAAGACTTGGCGATTATTATAAACAAGACTGCATCTTGACTTGGGATTCTGGGCATTCAGCGGGCGTCATCCGTTACATCTTCTCGTAAACATTGCAGCCAAATTGACCAATCGCCAGCTTAGTTCACCTTTCTGCTCAAAATGACGTCACAGTTTGTGAAACCAATTCTGACCAGCTGGCACGCGGGGTCGCATATCAAAAAAGATTACCGCGCAATAGTTAGCAACGTTCTGAGCAAACGCCCTCGACTGTTTTTTCTCAGCACGTAGCTCCCGTGTATACGCCAATAAGGTCCGTGCACTGACACGCGTTTCATCCCTATGATCCATCCCTTCATGTTTATTGACCCAAGTGTGCTTCTAAATTCGTCACAATTGACGAAACAACTCAAGCAGTTATTGAATTACAAAATGATGTGTAACATATCTCAGTATAGCAATCGGCCAACGACGCTGACTCAACGTCTATAGCCCGATGACTGATGATTAGATGTTTTCTTGAGTCCTAACATCTTGAGCTGTCCGTTAGCAGTAATGGGTCAGCATAACAAGACGCAAGTTCCACGAACGTCTTCAATGTCGTACACGTGTCTCCCGTGTTAATCACCTCGCTAAGTATGTCTGGCGTTTACACTCACAGTGTCACCCTGGGTTCTCTTTAAGGCACAACTATTTCAATTAGAGTAAACCATCGATATCACTTTCGTATAGTCATGGGTATTTGTGGGATACAACATTCGTCAGACAGGGACCATAGTGCTGCGAATCATTGATTGATTGATTGATTGATTTGATTAATTATTTATTATTGTATTCATATCGTATCCCTCAGGCCAAAATTACATGAATATTACATTTTATTTAAAAAATACATTTAATATTAACAACAATTACATTATTTAATAGAATCAGTAAGTTGCACCGTTCTCCACTGATGCCCAGCAAACTCACAAAAAAAAAAAAAATACAGGTTTTACAAACAACTACACTAAAATGCACACATTTACCTAAGAAGTTGAGAATTTAATAAAATCATGCAAACAAGTTTAGGCTGTTCACTTTTACGCTGAGGAAATTCTCCTAACGTTTCACGAGGCTGAAGAAGAGGTCCTCAGTATTCACCAGCCAAGTTTGAAGTCTCAAATCAATTTTTAAAGGACAGTTTTGTTCCCAACATTTTACACCTTAGATCGAGTATAAAGGCCACATGGTTTCATTTTGAAGACCAAGATTAGACTTGTGCAAGTCCATCTGTTTGATCAGACTGGTTCCACCACATGGACTGACTAGGCAGTGAATGAGTTGGACTGGTTGTTTTCTTATGTTGCAAGTTTTCAGTAACTCCTACACAGTAGTAAGAGTCCTAAATTCATACTAAACATTCATTCACTACTGAGCCAATTTCATATAACATGTAAGGACAAACATTTGCCTAGCATGGAAATTCTTCCTTGACAAAAACAGGGTTACAAACCAAATGTTCAGGTGAAGTTTATATGACTCGTATTCGGCTGGTTTTTGCTTAGCATAAAAAGCACGTGGGGTTTTGGCTGGTAACCTGTTTGACTAAGAACAACCTTTGTTGTGCTAAGCAATTTGTTGTGCTTACATGTTTTATGAAATTGGCCCTTGCAGTCGGTTCACAGATAGCCGAGTGATGACTCCAACTTGCTTCGTTTTTTCTCTTTAACCCCATGTCCTAGTTTAGTAGTCCCAGTCGACATACCACACTCAATTCAACTTAATAAGGTTTATAGCCCGCCAATCCGATCAAAATTCTCGGACATAGGAGAAATACATAGGGACAAATCGATACCGACGTGTCAATTACCCATATATTCGCTCCTCCGTCGTCTTCAAACTGAAAACGCCACATGGCAATTTTTTTGTTTTTAATTTTTTTTGTTTATAACCGACGTGTTGAAATATAGCATGTCTTGTTTGAGAAGAATTTCAAAATGGTCCGGGTTATCACAAGCGTGTTTGTTGCATTCGAATTGGTGAATAATAAAGTCAGGATCGCTGTTCGTCTATCAAATTCGTGGCATCGGCACTCGATATTATAGTTCGCTATATCTCGTTACCATTCAGATTACAACCTAATCGAGTCAACGAAATATAATCTGTGTCTGGACATGGTACAATTGTCTGAGAGAATATTTCGGAGCATTGATCGCATCCGAAAATAGGGCGGTCAAATTGTACACCCCCGGCGCCGGGAGCTAAAATGGTGAGGAAACGAAGCCGAGAAACCCAGGAGAGTTCGTGTGTTGTCGTTTCGCACACGTGTACATACACACATGTTCGGACTTTAATCATAACATAGTTGCTCGCTTTGCCCTATGGGGCCGTTACACCTGTACGAATGAAATGGCGCATGCTGCGCGGGTATCGTACACTAAACCGACCACAGACTGCGATATGAGATCTGTAATTTATTGCTATTTTAGCCTGGCAAACTATTGTTACCTAACGTACCCCCCCCCCCCCCCCCCCCCCGAAAAAATAAAAAGAATTCCTGAGAAACCATAACATTCCGCAAACACAATGACCACCTCAATGAAGGGGGGAGAGGAGGGGGGAGAGGGGGGGGGGGGGGGGGGGGGGGGTTCCGTCTCTATAACCAGCACGATATGTGGCAGAGGGGTACCCCCTCTTATCTCTATACGTTATACGCACTCAACACTATTGTAACCTAACCCATCCCCCCTTGAAACCTAAAAGGAATTCCTGAGATTCCGGGAACACAATGGTCAACACAAAAGAGGGGGGGGGGGGGGGTTTCTATGCCACATATCGTGCTTCATATGTCCGTCTCATATCTTGTTTCGTGTGCCGTACATTGCAGCTTAACATGTTCATCCATTATAAATCAAGAATTTGAAAGCCCCCCCCCCCCCCCCCCTCCCTCCTCTCCCCCCACATCCCCCCTCTCCCCCCACATCCCCTTCAATTTATTACAATCATCCTTGACCTATAAGCTATCTACCCACCAATATTCGTTGAAATTCCCCAGCAGTTTTTAATCCTGCGAAACAAATACACAAGCAAACGCCCCAACTCTTGGCTTCGGCAGCGTACTCCCAATGTACCCCCCCCCCCCCTCGTGATGGTCATTTTGCTTGCTGAATGTTGTTGTTTCTCAGGAAATATTGTTAGGATTTTAGGGGCGTTAGGTAACAATAGTAGAGTGTATAGGTATAAGGGACTAAGGGGGAGTCCCTTGGTCTCATATCGCGCTAGGTATAATCTATTGCAGTGTGAATATTTGCATCGCTTGATTGATGGGGTGCTTTAGCAACTAACACAAATGTAAATGTGCTAAAAATGCTGCTAAGAATGTACAATAATCAAAAAATAGTGTGTGTACATAGACTATCGTGTTTTAAAATAATGTCATATTCGACCCCAACATTAAAATGGGCACGACATGACTTACAAAGCAAAATTTGGGACGGGTCGGGTCGGGTCGGGTTTGGTCGGGTTAAGTCTGGTTGGACAAGTCCTTATGTTGTTATCTCAAAATCATTTGGAAATAGCTCGAAATTGATTTGATTATAGAGATATCGCGAACACATTTTGAGATATGTTTAAACAAATAACCAAACGCTTTACCGCTTGAATTTGAATAAATGTCACCTTTGTGCGACATAGAAATGTGCATACTTGAGTTATCAACGTTTCTTTAAGTTTTAATCATAATGTTGAATATCTTATTCTTGATTGCAGCGACGGTGGTGCGTTTTTTAACGCGACCTTTCATCTGGGAATATGACCCGACGTTAGGTACGTATATTTCATGTCGTTTTAATAATACACTTAACAAAATAACGGATATGTTATACGATGTACGTCATTACGATAGTTACGGTGTAAGTTGAAATAAATGCCCAATAAATTCTATATTGGTAAAGTGACTGGTGATGATTATTGTGGGCTAAGGAGAGTCCATTAGTGACTGTCTTTGGGATGTGTGTTAAAGGCAGTATACACCATTTGCAAACAAACACAACTACTGAATTATTACGAAACACCTTACTTGACTGTAAGTGAATATTAGTCTCAAGTATCATGTGAAATCACGGCACCTGGTGAGTTGTATTTTTCAAAAAAAGTGGAATTTTGTCGGCCGGCAATCTTCGGAAAAACCTGTCCGGAGTTTTACAATCATGGATGCTGAACAAAAGCAAGAAAACACGGCGTTCGTTTTCAACCGTCGGTGGGCAGTGATTCTTATTTTATTATTTTTAACAATTACAGGATATTTAGCGCAGTCATTTTGCTGGATGCCTACAATCATTATTTACTTTCAAATAAGTAAGATATTTCTTAATAATTCGGTAGTAAAGATGTTCGATATCTGCAAATGGTGTATCCTACCTTTAATACTCCAGAAGTAATACTCATAACAATTTGGGTTGCTCTTATGCGAAGTGCCGAGCTGTCGAATATCTGCTTGATAAAGCATGAAATCACTATAAATAGAAAGGTTAATGACATTGGCAATACAAATGTTAACTGATCGTGCACTCAATGTTGGTACGAGAGTGCTGTGTCTAATGTTACTTTGGTTTAATCATGTTAATGCAGAGTTTACGTATCGTCATCAGACGATTATTGACGATGAGGCTGCAACCATGGAGATCTTGGACACGGCTGGCCATCAGGTTAGTAATCCATACAGGCTGGTCACTATGGCTTATTATATACCAAGGGCCGATATTCATAACAGCCTGCTAAGCCTAATTGGCTGCTAAAATGGCCCCAGTTGACAGCTAAGCCTAGTTGGAATCTAAGTGATGTTCATAAAACGTTGCTAAGCTTAGTTGGTTGCTAAGTTGGCTGCTAACATTATAGTAGATCTCGGGTGTCTCTAAGTCACTAGTTGGCAACTGAACTAATTATCATTTGTCTAACGGGACATTTTACATTGAGAGCTTATTTTTAGGTTTCCCAATTTTCTACGGGTTTTAGGGAATCTAGCCCTGTGCTGGGTGAGGATAACTTCCCAAGCATATTTCTTATTGCGGTTGGTGTTAACGTCGTTGTGCTTACTCTTAAGGAGGTATTTCAATTCATCCAAATTTTCCGATACAAATAAGTTATTTCCCCCCTTATAATTGGCTTTACGTTTCTTCCCTTTACCCATGTTTACCTTCAAAATCGCCATGCTTTCAATGCATATATTATAAACCTCATGTTTTATATTTACTGGTTTTCCTAAAGGTCATTTGACCCATCCAAAACATCATTATACCTTATTGACATGCAAAGTCACATTTTCCGTTTTTTGTTTGTTTGACGAACTACCTAATGTCCTAGCTGCGTACTTAAAATGTCTAGCTGCCAACTAGCTGGGCAACATTCTATGCTTAGCAAGGTTTTATAAATACAAAACTAGTTGGTAACCACGGAGCAGCAAACTACGGATTTAGCAGGCTACTAAGGCCTAGTTGGCTGCTAAGTTAGCTGGCTTTTATAAATATCGGCCCAGTTGCCTAATAAATTTAATTTTATTCAATCAATAAATTAATCATAAAACAAACGATTTACAGACGATGTACATAAACATAATACGATTAAGCGGTGGGCTTTTCCAAAAAGCAACTTGTCAAGTAGAAAGGCGCTTGATGAGTAAAAAGAAAGTAATCGGTTTCCTGATATGAGCGCAGTACGTACAGAGTTACAAAAACATATTAATACTTGTGTATGACAATCGATGGGTTATCTTCGAAGAGTTACAAATCCCAAGGCTTCTTCACAATAATGTCTGACCTACGGGAATGATTATATAATTTGGACGTCCTTCCCTCACACACAAAACAACATACAATAAGCTCTACCGTGAAAATGGCAATCCAATTCAATAAGAACTCCGAGTCTATTTTTTTCTGTTATTTATTCTACAGTGTTCAAATCAATAAGCCGTTTAGACCTACTTCTGAATGCTCGCATAATGTGGCAACCATTTCAGTGTAATGATTTATTGTCGGTGAACGCCCAATGTATTGTACTAGCTGGGACGAGGTTGTCCTGTCATTAGTAGACAATGGGGATCCTTCAACCTTATACCCCAGTCACAATTGGCTTGCGATTGGTTTGCGATTAGTTTGCGGCGGATTTCTAGGCATTTTTGGCCGGGGCCCCACGGGACTCCATGCGGCTGCCGGGTCATTTTTTGGCATCGGGTGGGCATCGAGTTACTTTTAACTCGGACTTAAAACCTGGTGCGGCGTTTCGCATCGCAAACTGATCGCCAATAAATCGGTCGATGCCTAGCCGATGTCCGGCAGGGCATCGCACACGTCGGGCGGACGCCGAGCCAAATTTTGGACAACCCAGACAATCAATATATCGGCCAGGCGCCGCCCACACGCCGGCCGGGTCCCGCCAGGCGTCCGGCCGACTTGGCGGTGCCTGGCCGGAAATCGGCCGGGGGCCAGACGGCGCCCTGCCTGAAATCGGTCATGCATCGGCCGGGGCTCACAGGGTAAAAAAAGCGGCTCATCTACATCTACACACAGTTTATCACACAAGTTTCATAGTGCAAGTACTACATCTCTTCTTTAGCCACCAATGCAACAAGAACCAGGTTGTAGCGGTATAGCGTGCAAACGCCAACCTCTCCCTCAACCGGGCGACCTACACGCGCTGTGCAGGTGCCCGCAAGCGTTGTGGAGGTATCAACGGCATTTTAGGCCAACGCGTGAGTAGCGTGTTGTAATTTTGGCAACACGCTGGCAAACGCTAACCAACGCTAGGCCAGCGTTAGCAACACGATGAGCGCGTTACTCACACGCTGGGAAACGCTGTCATACGCTGAGGATTTTTTTTTCTTCAAAATAGCTACAATTTCCAGCGTTTGCCAGCGTGTGACTGCACACGCTGGCGGCGCGTTTTAGATTCGTTACTCACGCGTCGAACACGCTAGGCGATCGTTATCAACCCGCTACTCACACGCTGGCGTACGCCGGCGTACGCTTGCGACACGCTGGTGGTTATGGCCCTGCCACACCAGGACGTTTTAGGCCAATGCATGAGTAGCGCGTTAAAAATAGTTGATACGCTGGCAATTCCTGAACTTTCACAGAAAAAGTCAAGTGGAACCGTGATTTCAGCGTGTTCATACAGGTTGATAACGGGTTCATAGCGTATGTCGGCGCGTAAGTAGCGTGTGAGGAACGCGCTCAGCGTGTAATGAACGCCTCACTGATTTATATAAAAAATACGACAGCGGGTCGCCAGAGTGAGAGTAGTGGGTTGGTAACGATCGTCTAGCGCGTTCGACGCTTAAGTAACGGCCTTCTTGCGCGCCGCTAGCGTGTGCAGTCACACGCTGGCAAACGCTCAATTTTTTTAGGTATGTTGAACAACGTATTTTTGTCTCAGCGTGTGACAGCGTGTTCCAGCGTGTGGGTAACGCGCTCAGCGCGTTGTGAACGCTGGCCTAGCGTTGGTCAGCGTTTACCTGCGTGTTGCCGAAATTTCAACACGTTGGCCTAAAACGTTCTGGTGTGACAGGGCCATTACTGTAGTAGCGCGTCATCTTTTTGTACAACTAATCATCTGTTCGTTGCCGTACGCTGGCGCGCGTTGGACCGCGCTACTCACGCGCTGGGCAGTCGTTCATCAGTCGTCGAGCGCGTTGCTAACGCGTTATTCACGCGCTGGCGAACGCTATGAACCCGTTATTAACGCGTTATGGACACGCTGAAATCACGGTTCAACTTGACTTTTTCTGTGGAAGTTCAGCGTTTGCCAGCATATCAACTATTTTTAACGCGCTACTCACGCGTTGGCCTAAAACGTTATAGTGTGACAGAGCCATTAAGAAGGTCAGAGGAGAGCTTCTGCCGCCGGCCGTTGATCGCTGGCCACTCGACAGGCACACTACAGATGCCCGTCCGGCCGCCGTACGACCTGTACGAATTGGTTGGCACCCTGCCGGATACCGCAGGGGTATCGCAAGGACATAAGCAGGGCACCAGACGAGTGCCTGCCGGACACCGGCCGATAAACGGGCCAATAATTCGACCGATCGCCGGTCGGCGACCCCCCGGGCCCCGTCATGGCAGCGTACGGGGCACTTTTAATTGTGACTGTGACCGCCATATCGCACGATCTTTCGCCGACCTCTAAACGCCGGCCGATGTCTAGAAATCGCACACGCCGCCCGGGCTCCGCTTTAATTGTGACTGGGGTATTAGTGGGGAGTTTTCATTCAACCTTGCTCTGAGTGACTATTGATTACGGAAGCCCATTAGGGCCAGGTACCTCTTTCTCTGAACTGTCAAAGATTGTCAGATTTGGGCGTTTGATGTCTCATTTCAAAGCGGACCAAGTCGCATAAGGCATTTTGACAGACTGCTTGTACGCAACCAAACAAGCCAAGCCTTAAATGATGTGTCCCAACCCAACAAAATGAGTCGCGAATCACTAGAAGTACTTTTGAGTAATTCATATTTTAACAATGTCCTACACAATAGAAATGAATAGAAATAGTCAACCCTTTCCCCTCAATAGAAATTGTACGCTATTAGGTGTCAACATGAGTGATACACCAACATGAAAAGCAAATGGTGTGCTTTCTACTTTATGTGAACAACTAATATCTGAAAACTTGTCCTTAAGACTCATTTCGAGGGATTCGGTCACAGATTTATATTCCTCATTTTGTTACAAACAGGAGGACACTATCAACAGAGAGGGTCACGTGAGATGGGGTGAAGGATTTGTGCTTGTGTACAGCGTAACGGACAGACAGAGTTACGAGGACATCACCGCCATTAAGAACTACTTGGATGAGATCAAAAAGGCGCGGAACGTCTCCCTGGTGATCGTCGCCAACAAGTGCGACTTGAATCACCTGCGAACGGTGTCCACCGATGAGGGCGAGCGTCTGTCGCAGGAGTTGGCATGCGCGTTTTACGAGCTCTCGGCGTGCAGGGGCGACGATAACATCGAGGAGGCCTTCCACGAGCTGTTCCGCGAGGTGCGCAGGCGCAAGGCCATGGAGGGATGCAAACAGCACCGGCGGCGGAGCTCTATTCAGCAGATGAAACAAGTTCTGAATAAAACCTTCACGAAAATAAACAGCAAACAATAACTCAACTGACAATGTGTACAATACAATGTAGATCCCGTAAACACCCATGAGGTGGGGACAAAAACCGGGAACAATTGTTTAACTGTGATAATTGTATTTTGCTTTGTGAATAATTTTACGCAAATAGACCACAAGGGAAACAAACTAAGAAATTGGCAAGGCGGATTTGAACCTGCGACCTCCGGAATACCGGAACGGCGCTCTACCAACTGAGCTATCTTGCCCTATGTTGATGGTGTCCAAATTGTCAATATTCGAGGTTTGAATCCTGGCTTGCCAATTTCTGTATTCACTTTGGAAAAAGTGCAGATTTACCTAGTCAGTTTCCCTTGTGTTGGTAGAGCGCCAGTCCGGTATTCCGGATGTCGCCGGTTTGAATCCTGCCTTGCCAATTTCGTTGTGTATAATGTTGTTGAATGTAATGATTGGAGTATACACACTGGGCTGAAAACATATAAACTAGCAATTGCTTATAAGCCGAAACAACAAGCAAAATGCTTATCAAGCAAAATGCTTATCAAGCAAAATGCTTATCAAGCAAAATGCTTATCAAGCAAAAACAAAAGCAATTATTTAGAAACATATACATACTTTTTACTTTGCCTAATAGCTTTTTCTTAAAGGTATGATACACCATAGGTAATTGCTTGCATTATCACGAATGGGTGGATTTGGAAGGTTTTATTATACAGTAAATATCATTTAACTGACCTGTCCGAAGTTTTACAATCGTGGATGCTGAGAAAAGCAAGAAAAACGGCGTTCGTTTTTAACCGGCGTCGGGCAGTGGTTATTATGTTATTGCAATGATAAAATAAAAACACTGTTTAACAATGTGTAAAGGCCTGCCAATGCAAAACAAAAATTTAATTTATTCGTATACAGTACATGGTCTTTTTGAAAAAGCACGGACAACCTACCTTTAAATATAATAAAGTATGCATGCCAAATATTGTAGTGTTGGATTGGCATCGTGCGGATATCGTGCGGAAAATGTGCACAGGAAAATATGCAAATTCAGGCGCGACTGTTTAGGAAATCACGTTGTTTTACCTGGGAACGAGGGGGCATGGATAAAACATGTCGGCGCCCATGAATACCGATAGCGTGCGTTCCCCGCGTTTGTGACAAAAAGGGTGAGATGGTTTTACCGTTTACAGAGAGCTGGAAGAAGTTTGTTGATTGTACGTTGTTAACGGGAAAGATTGGACGGTGAGAGAGATCCCAAAGAATACAAAGATAGCGCAAAAGAACTACACATTCGGTAACCAAACTTGTCAAAGGCCGAGCGTTGAATAATTCTGGCGACGCTATTCGCCTTTATATTCGCTTAAAAAGCACTATAGTGGGGGTAGTACAGGTACGATTTCCATGCGCTGTGAACTGGCAATTTTACTGGTAAAAAGGTGGAAGTCAATACTTTGCTGAGAAACATACATGACACAAGAGGGCGTTTACATTGAAAACAATACGAGTAGCCGTTTAGTGGAAATTTAATTATATACCTGGACATTATTGAATGACACCACGCATGTGCACCCTTTGAGACTGGTCTGAAAAATTATTTGTGTTTGTCAGTACTAAATGCTTTAGTAATATTTTCTCTGCTCAATTTGACGTTTCAAGGATATGTTATCGCTTTCTGACAGTGATAGGTCATTGCATGCTATACACCCTTGATGCACCCATGTAAATATGCCCGGGTCTGCCGCGCGTTTGTTTGTTTGTTTGAATTTATGTCTGTTTGTCTTTCTGTCGGTTTGTCTTTTAGGATTGTAACACAACTTGGTAGGCATTGATCAAGGATGATTATATTATGTTCACATTGATCTGGATCCAGATCAGAAAACGGGATCACTCTTTTGTTTACGTTGAGATATTGCGTTTTGCGGTTTGGCGATATTTACCAATTGAGGGCGCTGCACCATACAGCCGGTCAGAGCACTGACCTCTACACCTGGACGGACCATTGTCCATATTCTGCTGTGCTAACACTTGAAGTCGGCGCGAACTGGAAGTGCAACATGGCGGACCCGAGACGTCACTGCTGTGAGCCAATGAAATGTCCAGGTGTGGAGGTCAGCGGATGTATTCTGTACATTTTGTATTTATAAACATTACGTAATACGTATCGTACCAACACCTGGACATTTCATTGGCTCACAGAGTCACGTCGTGGGTCCGCCATGTTGCACTTCTCCGCATGCCGACTTCAAAATGAAACAATGATGATCTGTCCATGTATAGAGGTCAGTGGGTCAGAGCCGTAGATAGAGAGAGTTGCGACAACTACGGATTAGAAGCCATTTTGTTTCCACGTAACGCCGCGCGCGCTATCCGTGTTTTTGTACTACACGCACTCGCTGCATGCGTTGTACGCACGACTTGGCTGATCAATCGTTGTCATTGAAAAACTGCTCATCAAAGCATGGAGGAATAAGTTCCTCCATGATCAAAGTGACACAAACATATAGAGCTAATTAACAAATAAAAAGGTTTCAGGCTACAAAAGTAATTTGAAAAGTCATTTTCGAAAGGAAGAACTATTTACCCAAGGAGCTGAAGCACTGATTTCGTGTTTTGTATTATTTTGTTTTCTTTAAGAATTGTTTGTTTAATGCCAAGAATGAAGTATACTGTATATGATTTATTGAAATGCCAGGCCAAACATAAATATATTTAGTCACAACAAACAAAAGTAGTCAAAAGTACGACCCAGCTGGATGTTTTAATTTCTTAGATATTTAATTTTCAGAAAATATCTATAAACAAAGAGGCATTAAGTCAATTTTAGGTGTTCAAGTTTCAAGTTCGATTGTCATTTAGTCTGGATTCATTTTCAAGTAGGTTAAGACGTAAAAGTAAACCAACGAAATACATGTACAGTTAAAATCCATTTGTTCTAGTAAAAAAACTAACTTAAATTTGGAATCTTTGGCTATTATTTCCTTTGCCAAAATTACTTAGGCTATTTCAAGACAAAGGATTTTTTTCTTCAGAGTGTACTGTTCCTCAGGTGACACATCATTTCTGATACTGCTTGTTTGGAATGAACACACATGTTTTTACAAATCAAAGCTCATTATACAGCCACTCAAGTCAAAGCAGTTCATTTTGATCTGGCTAGGTCAACAATATTTGTTTGTCTTTCAACTTATTGGGGCAAGTGTTCCTGACAAATCTTGATCCATGATAGCAGCAATTGATTTGAACCAGTAACATCAGTGTACTTCAAGTACCAGCAGCGTAACTTGCGTTGAATTTGTAGGGGGCGGGGCGGCACCTTCTAAATTTGGATTAAGAGGGGGTACCACTCTGCCACATATCGTGCTGGGTATATTTTTTTCGATGAAAAATAATCCCGCCAGTGGTCTAGGTAACTGGTGTTTTTTTAGCAAGACTTTTTTGTGCTAAGCAAATGTTTGTGCTTAGCAGCTCCGTGAAATTGGCCCCAGATCTTATCAGATCTTGAGGTC
This sequence comes from Crossaster papposus, assembly GCA_037893245.1. Taxonomy (NCBI): domain Eukaryota; kingdom Metazoa; phylum Echinodermata; class Asteroidea; order Velatida; family Solasteridae; genus Crossaster; species Crossaster papposus. The sequence continues at coordinate 13,287 of JBAIAA010000863.1, forward strand.
AGTCGTGGCAATCGTGTTGATCGTAGACGATATTTGGACGGAGTAGTAGGGAACGTGCCGTATGTAAACCAAATCTTTAAAAACTCAATTTGGTCTAACAAAAAAAAACTCACAAATAAAACTCTAAAATTTTAACAAAAGCGCCCTCAACAGAGGGCGCTATTTTATTTTATTAAATAAAAAACAATAAATGACAAACTCTAAAATTAATTTTAACAAAAGGTCCTCAACAGAGGGTGCTATTTTATTTTATTACTCTAAAATTAATTTAACAAAAGTGCCCTCTGTTGAGGGCGCTATTTTATTTTATTGATCACAGTTTTTTATAACTTTATCAAAATTACAGAGGTCTACATTGCCCCACACAGAGGGTTCTATAAATATCCCAAAAGCAGACACGTATCTGCTTTTGGGCTATTTATAGCTTTTTAAAAATGACGTCATTTCTAAATTACAGAGGTCTACATTGCCCCACACAGAGGGTTCTATAAATATCCCAAAAGCAGACACGTATCTGCTTTTGGGCTATTTATAGCTTTTTTAAAATGACGTCATTTCTAAATTACAGAGGTCTACATTGCCCCACACAGATGGTTCTAGAAATAGCCCAAAAGCAGACACGTATCTGCTTTTGGGCTATTTATAGCTTTATCAAAATTACGTCATTTCTAAATTACAGAGGTCCACATTGATTGCAATTACACTGGGTGGGGTGCTTCCATCTATTTCCTACTGTTTGGTTTGTACTAAAATATGTCTTTATAAACTTCTTATTTTTTCTGAAAAAATTTAATGGTAAGCGACAATTGAGTAATTTGGGATATTCCTTTACCAGTTTATAAAATTCCCTCAATAGTTTTGCCCAATCTTTTTGTAAGCCGCAATTTTGTTTTAACCACGTATCAAAATTTGATAAAAACACTTTACCCTCCCGTTTTTCTCGTTGAAATTTTTGAAACGAAACTTCTAGCCAATTCCCAAATCTTGCTGCGTTAAACAAACTCCTATTTTCCCTATTTGTATGAATTTGGTTGTATTCTTTTATGCATTTTTCTAAACGTTTTAAACTATAATTTTCGTTACCCACTTCAGGAATATCTCCCCAATTATTCCATTGTTGCTCAATATTATAACTATTTTTTAGTTTGTTATACATTTCTTCGGGAGTCGGAGCATTTTTCTTTATTTTGGGCTGTTCTTCTAATTCTTCATCATTTTCTTGGACTTCTAAAGTTGGGAGTGGTGGCGGACTTAAGTTATTTACATTTGGTGCGTTGTTCAGGGCTTCCAAGGCTTCTTTATGCTGACCGTCGATGATAAGTCTTTTTGCCTCAGCGACGAGTTGGCGATATTGGTTCAACTGTTGCACCACCCACTCGCCGCTTGAGTCGATGAGACGATTGGATTCATCGACGTCTTCCCTCATATAAGTCAGTTTGAGGACTTGCCTTGGAAACGTCATGATACTAAAGCAAATAAAATAAAATAATAGATAGAGTTTTAGTTTGAGCTACGATCGTAAACAACATTAGAAGAATACATATTTAAACATTTATATTCTCACCTTTCAAATATAATCCGCCAGTTGTTCTTCTAACGTCTGTGATAGAGGAGAGATGGTAGTGAGACGATCTGTGATAAATGTTTAGAGTATAGTTTTAATATCATAGTGTAACCAAGCAGACGCAAGATATAAACAACATCTGATGGAAACCTTCTTTCAGGTCTGACAACAAGTTGTTTTATTTAATTTGGACAAAATAACTGATCATTATGACCAATTAATAGTACCAAGGCTACAGCAATAACAAGGCTACCAGATATAGTTACGGGATCTGTGTGGAAAATAAAAAGTATTGATGTTTAAATAATATCACACATTCTATTAACAAAAATACAAAAATGTAAGCACAATTATAATTTTTACTACTTCCATATACATGGACGAATAATTTGAAAAGTTCAAGATAATCATAGCGTACTAATCTTATCAATTTCATCAATATTGTTTCCATCTTTAAAATGCATATGCGGAAGGTAGACAAATTCAACAATAAGTTATTTTGATGAAAAGGCCAACAATTTTAGAGGGCAACATCCATTAGAAAGTTTGCTCAAGTTCACATTCTTCCACATATTTTCTAAACTTTTATATATTTTTCTGAAACAATTTACATTAACAAATTCAACTTCATCGTACCTGGTAGAAGTTAATGTGGTGCAAACTCGTGTAGCAGAAGCTACCGCCGTAAATGTCCGTACCACATACAGGATTACTGAAACAAATTATGAATGTACTAATAAATACAAGTCCACAAAAACATGAAGATTTAAGGTGCATTAAATAACTGAGCTACAAAAGGTCTGTGATATTGTCAAATAACGCAACTTGCATAACAACATACACAACAGTCAGTATAAGAACCGTTAGTTCGTTTTACCAATACATCGTAAACCATGGTTAAACATCTCAAACAGCAATAATCAGAACGGCAATATCAGTCACTTATGTCATATACATGGCAATTAGCCGGACAATATTCAGATTTCAGAGTGGGAAACACTAAAACACTAAACATTTGATCCCATAGGCTAAATGCAACCACACAAAATTACACGCAGTTTTGCTTCAAATAATGTCCCAAACTCACCGAAAAGTTTTCAGCACACGTCCGTAAATGACAAAAAGGCGAAGCTTCCCAGTAATGCGGCAAATTAAACATGTATATCAGAACTCGGGTCAAATTAATACGGCTAAACTTAGGAAACAGAAAACAAAACAAAGGAACAGCGCTCTACAGACCCGTCTCGCTCTCACGGCGGCAAGTGCAGGAATGGCGATTTCAAATTTCACCACGCCTTACCACATGCATGAGTAAGCATGGCATTTCTGTAATTCCCTAACAATACACACAACTTTCGATTCCCAAATAAATCAAACCCTTAAAGACGGTATCTGGGACACTGAATATTCATACATTCTCGATGGGATTTTCATAGTCAAAAGGACGCCAGAAGGTAAGTAATAACAATAATTAAGTGAGCAAATGAATTCGCGGATTGCGAGTTCGGTTGGTTACAATAGCAATTATTCTTTTGAGCTACGATCGTAAACAAAATTAGAAGAATACATATTTAAACATTTATATTCTCACCTTTTTTGTTTTTCTGGTAGTGAGACGATCGTTTGTGACGAGCTATCGGCTGTAAATGATTTTGCAACTCATGCTTCGATATTTATACCACTATCCAAGGTCAGTAATTTTCCTACCCACGCACTCGATCACGAGATGTTTAAACATCGCGTGACAAAAGTAAAAACAACTTCCCACGCACTAGAGTCGCGGACACATCGCTCGAGCACAAAGGTTGTTTACGCATCGTGTGACAAAAGTAAAAACAACTTCCCACGCACTAGAGTCGCGGACACAAAGGATGACACATCGCTCGAGCACAAAAGTTGTTTACGCATCGTGTGTCGAAAGGTTTTTCATGTCGTATTTTTTTAAAAAGGTGGCGCCGACGGTGTTGTCATATAAGGAGGTGGCGGTTGATCGAAATAATTTTTAGTTATCGTTAAGCTGTAAGTTTTGCGAGAAGACCGTTTTTTTCCTTCGTCACCAACTCTTCTACGCGTCTTTTTATCTCAGATTCCATATCACTCTCACCTTTCTTTTCCGACAGCAAGCTGTTGGACCTAATAGCCTCTTTCATATCGTTAAATTGCCTCAATTCCTTCAACACCAAAGCGTACTCTTTGTGGGATATATCACCGTCCTCTATAGCTTGAGAAATAAGATCTCTTACGCTGTTAAGTTTAGCCTCAGCCAAGACTCTAATCTCGTCGTGTTTTTTAACTTTACGTCTAAATCGTTTGCTAAAATATTTTAATACGAACGCGGTACAACCAAAACCCACGGCTACACCCTCTAACGCTAAACCAACGGGTGACGTAATGACGCCGCTTATAGCCGCGATTCCCAAACCCCCACAAATCACACCACTCGCCCCAGCTAGGTTTTCTGTTGTAGAAAGTGTCGTAATTAACTTGCCATATTTTTTACACAACGCGCTTCGCTGTTCTCGTTGTGTTAATATATCTTTTTGAACTTCTTCGATCTTTTGCAATCTAAACACCCTCGTTTCGTCGTTTTTTAGATCGGGGTAAATACTAGTCGTCATTTTATTAAGACAAAACTAAAATATTTCTACGTTAAAAATTATCTCTTTACCTCTGTTATCTATCACCTCACCAAGACCGTTTTTTAACGAAAACGTGAGGTTGTTTATGTTATCGCTGACTAACTCTTTTGAACACTTGTTAGGATCTTGAGGATTGTTTGAACGAGCAGCATCACCGTGTACGGGTATACTCTCCAACAGGTTGGTTTGTTTTCCGTCAACAAAATTTGAATGCGTAGACAGTTCTTCGCAATGTAAAAAGACCGCGCTGTAAAGATTTAGGTTAAATTTTCCAAAATGATTACCACCATAAAGCCAACCCCTAGGTAAACCTAACAGTTTAGACAAATTACCTGATAGTTTTATGCGATTTTGTTCGGGAATGGATATATAAAACAGTTCATCGGATAAGGTCTCTATGGATATATTGTGAAAATTTGTTATAAAATATTTAAAAGAATAAAGATTCCATCGATCGTGAACAACGTGATATTCATCTTGATCGACAATTTGATCTGACGCCGGATCATTTGTATCACCCGTAAAACTCTCCCAATTTATCGTCGCTTTTTTGTTGAGGTTATAAAAACCCAAGTCTAACGCAAAGTTGTTTAACTTCATGCGGTGGTCACCCCCGAGGTTATCTATAGGTCGCGATAGTTTAAAGGTCTGCTCGTTATCTGTCATGACAAACGTATGAGACTGCATTTTACAAAAGTAACTACAATATTTTTACGTTTAAAATTATATCTTTACCTCTATTATCTAAGACCTCGCCAAGACCGTTTTTTTACAAAAACATGAGGCTGTTTATTTTATCGGTTACTAACTCTTTTGGAGAATTGTCGTATTTGGCGTAAATTGGATCTTGAGGAGCTGCATCACCCGATAAAGGTATACTCTCCAACAGGTTGGTTTGTTTTCCGTTAACAAAATTTGAATGCGTAGACAGTTCTTCGCAATGTAAAAAGACCGCGCTGTAAAGATTTATGTTAAATTTTTCAAAATAATATTTATTTAAAACACCGCTACTGTAGACCCGATCTTTGGGTAAGTCTAAAAGTTTAGACAAATTACTCGATAGTTTTATATACGTTAAAGACCCAGGATCCACTAATGACAAATAACATAGTTTATCGTTTATCGGAGTGATGGTCACAGATTTAATATCTTCTTTAAAACTATCTATGAAAGAATAAAGATTCCATCGACCGGGTTTGATAATGTCCACACTTACTTTGGCGTTAGACCGAGTAGATGTATGATGCTGTATCATCTCTACGTTCTCGACGTTATAAAAACCCACGTCTAAAATAACGCTGCTTAACTTAATGCGACGGTTACCCTCAACGTTACATATGGGCCGAGGTAGCTCAAAAGTCTGCTCTTTTTCGGTCATGACAAAAGTGTGCGACTGCATTTAAAAAAAGTAAAAAAAATAAAAAGTTAATATAAAAATGAACGCGACTTATGGAAACAAACTGAATCCACACAGACTCCTTAAAAATCCTCGGGGTATAAAAGGCAACCGCCAGACTGTTGTCGTAACTCACAATCCTAGCACGATCGACGCGAACGACAAATTAATAGTCAAGTTTCCGTCGTTGAGCTCCGACGACGTGATCGTCCCCGGTTCGGCGAAACTAGCTTTTAATATCGATCTAACCTCGGACGACGATGCCGATCGAAGTCTGTTTAAAAATCTAGGACGAAATCTCGTAAAACAAATAAGAATATGTATCGGTGGCCGAGAGATCGTAAACTTAACCGACGCCGACGTTTATAACATTTTTAAAGATCTTTGGTTACCCAAAGGTATCAGAGATCACTACGCTGGAAACGAGATTTCCAACATATCGAGCCTGCGTGTGGGCACCGGCAACGCGGTTGCCGGTGGCAACTCTGGAAAAGACAAAGCAACAGCGGATGCCTTTGGAAACAGATTTTGTATACCTCTAGATTTTGAAATGCTCACGGATCATCAACCGTTTTATCCATCCGCTCTGAACGACCAACTGTCTTACGAACTTACTTTTAACGATTACGTCAAAGTCGTAAATTCTACCGACTCCGAAGCGAGTTATCGCATCTCCAACTTGGCGTTAGAATATGAGATCGTTTCCAACAAACATTTAGCTCAAATCTTAGCTCAAAAATGTCTCGGCAAGACGCAGTTTTTGTTCGATAGGATTCAGAGACACGAAGTAAGATCTATCAATAAATCGGACACCGTTTGGAACTTTAATTTAAACGTGGCGGTTAAAAGTCTCAAGGGTATATTGTTTTTGTTTAAAGACCCGACTACGAAAACCCCCGAACTATTTTATAACCCAAAGATAGACAAAGTTAGCGTGACGATAGAAGGAAAACCTAATCAACTCTACAGTTCGGGTCTCAAAAGCTATCAACACTGGGGAGAAATCAACAAGTTCTTTGGAGACTCATCCACCGAGCTAGGGGCTGGTATATGTAAAGATTTAGGGTTGACGGAGATGGATATCGGTGATTATTTATTGAGAAGATACGGACTTTGGGTAGATATGAGATCGACGGAATCACGGATCGGGTAAACAAATCGGTGATATAAGCGGAGGAATCTCTATATTGATGGAACGCGACGCTCAAACCGCGGGCGCTCTAAAGTGTTATGTCTTTTTGGTGATGGACGCGCAACTTAACATCGAAGGAGGCCGCTTGAGCAGCGTCAACTTTTAAAAATTAAAAAAAACACTATATAAAATGAGTAAGTTGACGCCGCACTGCGCTTTAATATGTGGAAGGACAAACTCTGGCAAAACAAAGTTTGCGTTAGACTTGCTAGAACACGAATACGCCAACAAATTTGAATATTTGGTAATCATATGTCCGACTCTGTCAAACAATAAAACGTACCACGAGAGACCTTGGTTTTTTAACGACCCCAACGTTTACGCATGTGACCCCGACGTCGAAAATATGAACATGAACGAAGCCATAAACTTTTACAGAAATAGACTTAAAGGATTGCACACTTTGTTTTTAATCGACGACTGCAGCGCTTATCAAGCGATAAAATATCGAAAGGGTTCTAAAGGTGGTAGTAGTGTGTGCATGTTATCTAAATTAGCATTTAGCGGTAGACACGATAACCACAGCTGTTGGTTATTGACTCAAAAATATAACAGCGTTTTAAAAGATTATCGCGAACAGACTCAATGGGTCGCTATTTTTTATTGCAAAGACAAAAAAAGTTTTGATAATTGCCTCGACGAAAATGATGTGGTGCCGGATAATAAAAGACAAGACATAAAACAATATCTCAAAGACACTCCCTATAGTAAATTGATTTTACATACGGATCCTCCGGCTAAATGGGTTTTGTTGAACAGCTAGTTGTAAGCTAATTGAGTTTTGTTGAGTTTTTGTTGAACAGCTAGTTGTAAGCTAGTTGTGATTTGTTGAGGTTTTGTTGAACAGCTAGCTATAAAGTACTTGCATAGCTAGTTGCGTTTTGTTGAACAGCTAGTTGCGTGTTGTTGAACAGCTAGTTGTAAGCTAGTTGCGTTTTGTTAAACAGCTAGTTGCGTTTTGTTAAACAGCTAGTTGCGTTTTGTTGAACAGCTAGTTTATCTCTCGTTTATTTAAATGTCGGCTTTGCTGATCGATCTTTTGCTCAAATTTATTATAGCGTCGACCCTGTGTATTTTATCTTACGAATATTTTTCTCTAAAAAATAAATTATACCGTCTTATAAAAATGGAGCTGTCTACTTTAGACCTCAACACATCGGCGCCACAAACGGAAAAACATAAAACTAGGCTGTTGGGTGTAGTATCAGCTGGTGATTCTAAAAAGTATTTAGGTAAAGAATTTAGTCAGGGGGATATAGAAAACCTAGACGCAAACAAACAAGAAAAAATGTACAACCATTACGAGGCTCGACTGGGTAAAGAAATGATTACTAGTTTGGGTAACTGCGTGCTGGGGATTTATTCTAGAGTTTTAGGTGCGGGTCTACCTATGATCAAACCCCTAGGTGTCAGTCTACGAGTAGACTCGGAAGACGCACTCACCAAAGATCTAGAGGAAGATCCAGTTATATCTAGCTCGATAGCCAGCCTACTCTGTGAAGTTTATTACAACTACGGAATGTTGTTGTCGCCGTTAGTAGGTGTCTTGATAACATCTAAACATTTAGTTATCAACAAAAATTATATACCTATAATAAAAGATGAGTCAACAAGAGAGCCCTCTTCAGACAGATACTCTAAAAGCCCCAAAGGTACAGACGGTGACGACTAAAACTAAAAATCCAGATAGAGTAAAACAAGGCAAGGCATTAGCGGAACACAACAAAAAGAGAAAAGAACAAATTGCCAAGATGCAAAATATAGACGTGAAGAGTACTTCTCCTCCTCTTTCTTCTTCGTACGCGGTAGTTGGGCCGTTGTCGCTGGTGGTTGTTGTAGTTTTAGGAGGACTCTATATGTGGAGCCAGAGAGCCGCACCACCTGCTTTAGCACCACCACAACCAACCCCACCAACAGTCAAAAGTCCAAAGGCTCAACCACCTTCGTGGGTAGAAATGGAATAAAAAAAAAAAAATATATATAGTATATAAATGGATACTAATAGCATCGTCAACAATCTGTATCACGCCGCTATCATCTCTATGTTAAGCGTGGGATTTACCATGTTAAGTAAAAAACTGTTGAGGATTAAACCGGCCGATCTCGACAAGTTGAGCGTAGAAGATGTAGCGAAACTAACGGCTACGATAAGCGGATCGATGTATGTAAAAACCTGGCTGGTATCGCAAAATATACTTCCACCAAATATTTTAAACTCAACGTAAAACTTTAATTTGTTTATAATAAAATGGCTGAAGGTGGAGATTTGTTTGAACCTGTAGACGACTACAAGGAAGAAGGGGATCCGTTAGGAGAGAATCTTGATGTCTCTCCCGGCACCACAGTGGCTGGATCTATCGCCGTTATGTTGACGAGAGATCCAGCCGTTGTTCAAATCCATGAGGATCCCTTAGAACTAGGGACACATATGTTTATTATTAATGAAAAAGTCACAGATTTTTACCAAAGTCAAGGAAGAAGTGATATAATTCCGCAACGTGAAAGATTCATAGTAAAAGATAACGCGTTATATTTTGAAACCGATGAAGGAAAAGTAAGATTAACGTGGGAAAAAAATCCCAACAAATTTTTAAAATTAAGCAGCATCGAAAAAAATGCTAAGGCATTAGGCATCAACGGTATATATTTTATTAGAAATGAATTAGGTTTTAAAGATTATAAAGTAAACCCACTTAGTATAGAACCGGATTCTATCCCGACGCAAGATCTTCCAAAAGAGGCTGACGCTATAAACAAAATTGTCAAAACTTTAGCACCATCCACCAAAGATGTCGGTGTTGAAACGGCAAGATTAACTTACAGAGAACTTGAGGCTTTAGACAAAAAACTTCAAACGATGAGAGGCGACTTCGAACTAAATTTAACGCGTATCAGACAAATCGACGATGAGATAACTCAAACCAAAGCAAATCCAGATAGAGTAAAACAAGGCAAGGCATTAGCGGAACACAACAAAAAGAGAAAAGAACAAATTGCCAAGATGCAAAATATAGACGTGAAGAGTACTTCTCCTCCTCTTTCTTCTTCGTACGCGGTAGTTGGGCCGTTGTCGCTGGTGGTTGTTGTAGTTTTAGGAGGACTCTATATGTGGAGCCAGAGAGCCGCACCACCTGCTTTAGCACCACCACAACCAACCCCACCAACAGTCAAGAGTCCAAAGGCTCAACCACCTTCGTGGGTAGAAATGGAATACAAAAATAAAATATATATAGTATATAAATGGATACTAATAGCATCGTCAACAATCTTTATCACGCCGCTATCATCTCTATGTTAAGCGTGGGATTTACCATGTTAAGTAAAACACTTTTGAGGATTAAACCGGCCGATCTCGACAAGTTGAGCGTAGAAGATGTAGCGAAACTAACGGCTACGATAAGCGGATCGATGTATGTAAAAACCTGGCTGGTATCGCAAAATATACTTCCACCAAATATTTTAAACTCAACGTAAAACTTTAATTTGTTTATAATAAAATGGCTGAAGGTGGAGATTTGTTTGAACCTGTAGACGACTACAAGGAAGAAGGGGATCCGTTAGGAGAGAATCTTGATGTCTCTCCCGGCAACACAATGGCTGGATCTACCGCCGTTATGTTGACGAGAGATCCAGCCGTTGTTCAAATCCATGAGGATCCCTTAGAACTAGGGACACATATGTTTATTATTAATGAAAAAGTCACAGATTTTTACCAAAGTCAAGGAAGAAGTGATATAATTCCGCAACGTGAAAGATTCATAGTAAAAGATAACGCGTTATATTTTGAAACCGATGAAGGAAAAGTAAGATTAACGTGGGAAAAAAATTAAGCAGCATCGAAAAAAATGCTAAGGCATTAGGCATCAACGGTATATATTTTATTAGAAATGAATTAGGTTTTAAAGATTATAAAGTAAACCCACTTAGTATAGAACCGGATCCTATCCCGACGCAAGATCTTCCAAAAGAGGCTGACGCTATAAACAAAATTGTCAAAACTTTAGCACCATCCACCAAAGATGTCGGTGTTGAAACGGCAAGATTAACTTACAGAGAACTTGAGGCTTTAGACAAAAAACTTCAAACGATGAGAGGCGACTTCGAACTAAATTTAGCGCGTATCAGACAAATCGACGATGAGATAACTCAAACCAAAGCGGAACTCGCCGAAAGCTTGAGCGACGGTGACAGAACAGACCTGAGAAAAAAATTAGAAGCCTTAAGGTCAGAAAGATCGGCTAGATTAGAACACGCGTCTGTCATCGAAAGAAAACTCAGAAGCCAGATGAACAGGATCAAAGAAACGATTACGAGGATGTTAGATGGTGACGAGACCTTGAGAGAAAAAATTAGAGCGTTGTTTAGAGAACAAGGCGTGACCATCGCGAGCATTTTGACGGCGTTTAGTTTGGCTATCGGTTTGATAGTAAATAGTGTTTTGTCTGTCGGTGCGCCAGCGCTCGCGCCCACACCCGCGCCTGCGCCCGCACCACCGTCTAACACCACCAACGTAAAAGAATGGATACAGTCGCAACTAAAACACTTGTCAAACGTGCTCGCTAAACTAGGCTCCAAACTGCTCGCCGCCTTACCCGGAATTTTAGGTGGTATAGCGAGTTGGATATTTAACGTATTGAGCAAAACCGTCGGATGGTTGGGAGAACACGTGTGGACCTTTATAGTGGGAGTCGGAACTTTAATTTTTGTTTATTTACAAAAGCGTCTCTAAAAAAAAGCCTTCTGTTAGCTTAGAAGGCTTTTTTTTTTACCACAAGTCTAAAAGCAGGTATGAGATACCTGCTATGGCTAAAGTACCGACAATCAGTGAAGTTTTTTCATAGTCGTGAGGATCTCTCTGGGCGGGTGGTGGTGGTGGTGGTGGTGGTGGTGGTGGCGCAAGCGCAGGTGTTGGTGGTGGAGGTGGTGTGGGCGGTGGTGTTGGTGTGGGCGAGGGAGGGAAGGGAGTTGGTGGTATGTTTGAGTTTATCTTCGAGTTTAATCCCAACGCCAACTCAGCGGTCGCAATCTGTATATTGTTGTTATATCCTTCGTGGGTTCCGACCCTCAATTGCATGTTCGAAGGCACGAGATATAATCCTTTTGCCAACACAAAGTTTAACGAACTCCTGGCGTATTGCAGCGAATCTTGAAATTGGGTTATAGATTCTTCCAGATCGGTCGGAGACGATATCAAGTCTTCTACGATATTAACAAACTGAGCTTGAGCGTCGAACCCCGTACCAGGCGTCATGATACTAGTTTTTGTTTGTGCTTGGGCCCCCAGCCGCGCGTAAACATACGCCCTGACAGATTCGTTTATTTTTTCTATAGCAACATCCGTCAAAAAGGACTCGCGGATTATAAAACGTTCCCACGCCGAGCCAACGGCGTCGTCTTGCGTCAAATTAGTCACCGTTTGAGAGCTATAACGTCCAGATCCTCCAGGAGGATCTGAGGGGCCAAACCCCATTTTAGTTCCTCCCGCGTATTTACCGTAACCAATACCCAAGTCAGTGATATCGTAATCTCCCAAAGGTTTACCCCAAGCATAAGCCTGCCCCAATCCACCAGAATAATGATCTACCGTCTGTATCCAAGTGTTTTTAGGATTTGCGGAGTAAAATCTACACGCGTCTATATAAGACCCGCGATCTATGTTTTTGTTTACGGCATTAAATATAGTATCGTTTGGAGTGGGACATTTGAGAAACTCTAATACTTTTCTAACGGTAAAATAAACGTGAAATCTGTATACGGCGCGCGTCAGAGGATCGATAGAATTAATAAGATCCCACCCCAAACCCACCCCGGTGGTACTACACCAAATGGCAAAATTAAGTTGATTTTGATAAAACAGCAACGGATCAGATTCCCATCTGTTTATTACCTCGTCCGTTTTAACATCGGGTAACTTATAGTCGGTGAGTAAATCTGGAAAAGTAGCTGTAAAAGAACTGCGGTCGACCGCGTTCACTACAATCTCTAGGCTCTTAAAATCTAAGTCCAGCTTGTTAGCACTAGCAGCTTGCACTTTAGCACTAGCAGCTTGCACTTTAGCACTAGCAGCTTGCACTTTTTTAGCTTTGGAATAAACGTCTTGTTCGATCAGTCTCTCTATATTTTCTACGACCGTGTTGTTTATGTCGCTAATCATTTTTATAGGTAATTTTTTCTTTACTTATTTTAAAATATGGCTAGCATCGCTATGATGATCGGAGGTGCAATAGTTAACGCTTTAGCTTTCACAGGATCCAACATTTTATTTTCGAGCATGAAACAACAAAACCAAGACGAAGAGCGCAAGAGACACGACTTGGCGTTAGAAAAACTGACGACGGCAAAAAACAATTGGGAAAGAGCGAGGACAAAGTATCTCGATTGGCTAAACGATCAACTCAAAAAACAAGCGAAGGCCCAAAGGACTTTTGAAAGTATAGACGAGGCTCTTAGGGAATACAACTCGGTTACTCGCTCAGACGCACAATTACCCGTGGGTCTGCAGCATGAGCCCACTCTAGCTGATTTTTACGCACCTAGCGAAGATCAAAAGACCGGCGAGTTAGCGTTTGTTTTGGTGGGAACTGCGTTGGTAGGTTTTTTAGTTTATAAGTTTTTATAAGTTGTTTAGTTTTTATAAGTTTTTAAGTTTTTGTAAGTTGTTTAGTTGTTAAGTTTTTGTAGTTAAATAAAATGGAAACAAAGTTGACAACCCCGCCGGTTATTGGAAGGGTTAAGGCGTTGGTAGGTTTTTTAGTTTGTTTAGTTTGTTTAGTTAAATAAAATGGAAACAAAGTTTAAAAAAGTGTATTACAGCCCCGCCGGTTTTTGGAAGGGTGAAGGCGCGGTTGTAAAATTAGCTAAAAAAACGGGCGCGTCCAAAAATGAAACCAGAAATTGGTTAAGAAAACAAGCGTTGTGGCAAATTTATTTATCGCCTCCTACGTATATACCCCGACCTACGAGTTTGAACAAGTCCATGGCTGTTCCCAACGAAATGCACCAGATAGACTTGTTATTTTTACCTTACGATAAAGTCGGTAAAAAAGAATACAAGTACGCGATGACGGTCGTAGACGTAGCCACGCGTTTTAAAGAGGCCGAACCTTTGACCAACAAGACGAGTACCCAAGTGTCCGACGCTTTAGCTCGAGTTTACGCTAGGTCGCCTTTGACTTGGCCCAAGCTGTTAAAAGTAGACGCGGGTAAAGAATTTCACGGTGCTTTTAAAAAGCAACTGGAGGAGAAAAAAGTCGCGATACAAGTGGGTGAACCGGGTAACCACAGAGCGCAGGCAGTAGTAGAAAGATTTAACAGGACTTTGGCAGAGAGATTGTTCGGCCATCAATACGCTGCATAGATTGTTAATCCGACGGAGAGATCGCGACTCTGGGTTAAACGATTGCCCGACGTGATTAAGGCGTTAAACGATGAAACCACCAGATTGATAACGACAGAAGATTACGAGCCACTAACTCAACTCCTAAGCTTGCCATGCGAGAAACGCAAGTTCGCCAAATGAGTTCTTCTCCCTCAGAGGTAGAAAAAGAGTTGGTGAGAAGAGGTGATATTTTTAGATATCTTTACGCACCTGGTGAGTTAGAGGGAGGAGAACGCAGGCGAGCGACCGATCCTATTTGGAGTCTTGAGGTTTTTGGGTTGGATCGCGCGATCAAAGTAGACAACCAGCCCACTCTTTATTATCTCAAGAAAGGTCCCAATCGAAGTTTCGTTAGTCAAGAGCTCCAGGTTGTGCCTCCAGACACCGAGTTACCTCCAAGCCTATAGTGGCCAAAAGCTAGAGTAGACGAACCGTTCGGAAGTATATACCGCTTTGTGTCCAGAGGACTCAACGACAGTTTGTTTTGCTCAATGGTGTGCAAAATGTGATTTTTTGATCTGATGTACGTCATCGTGTCTAGCTGAGATTCTTTTTTTTTGAGACAGTCGAGATAACGCTCGTGACTTAATTGTTTGTCGGTGACTGCTTTGGTGACCCCTTTGGCTTTTTTAAGGTTAAAGTCAGAGGTTAAAATCGAGTACATCTTTGGTCTTAAGCAAACACATTCGCTGACTGGTTTTCCACCAAACTCGTCTTTAAATTTACCGATGACCTTTTTGTTTTTAGAGTCGTACAAGGGGTGATCGGTGGGGTAGTTTGACAGGTCGTACGAGTCAGAGTCTTTTTTTATATCTTCGTAAACATCGTCCGTCTCAACGCTCAAGAGTAGACTGTCCGTGTCGGTATAAAGTAACCCTACTCGGTCTCTATAGGTCTCTTTGAGATGGTTATAATAAAAGTCGTACATGAGAGTTTTTGAGAGGTCTAAAATACTCACTCCCGCATAAATAGGTTTGTTTAATAGCGTCTTGGTCTTATACATTTCGATAAACGATAGATTGCAATCTGTGAAAACCGTCGTGTGTTTATAGCTTGGTTTACGCACCAACGCTTGATATTTTGAAACTTGGTCGTCTCTGAGCAAAAACGCGTTCGTTCTATTTCTCACGTTTTCCATCGTCTTTCCAAAAACGCTGTTGTTCATGAGCTTAAAAAAGTCCTTTTCAAAGTCGGACGTTGCTTTAGCTCTTAGTCGAGTGTTTTTGTATATGTAATCTTTCATCCAAGGCGCTTGCTTAAATTTTAATACGCGATGTACTTTTTTGAGTTGCATACCAAGATTTAGATACTGTTGTAACGATCTATAGTGCAAGACATATTTACGTCTGTTGTATAGAGTGGCTATTAATTTAGATTCGTTGTTCTCGACTGCGGTTAACCCCAGTTGATACTCAGATAACCACTCTTTGGGTACTTTGATATTTTCGGGTGCCAGCGGAAAATCATTGTGCCAATCGTGCAAAGCGTTGGGATAATCTAAGTCTACCTCCAACATACACCCTATATCAGACGTTTCTGAGATTGACATAATGCTTTCCGTCGTAAAGTATTTGGGTTTTACCCATTTAAAATCGGCGTAGGGCAAATATTGACTCATGGCCCAACCGTACAAATTGTTGGCGTCAAGATACATGATGTAAGTTGATGGCTCGTCTGGATTAAAATCGGGTAGATATTTATTGTTTGCTTTGTGGTACCTAGCACCACCTACGCGATGCGCTTTACCTTACATACGCACTGTGGACATTCCTTTGTATTCGTGTAGTTAACAAACTTTGACTAAATACTCATTTTTCTCGCTTCCCCAAAACAAATTTACCCTCAAATTAGGATTATGGGCCTCTCAGCTGTCCCTTCTATCTTTTCTATATATAACCCTAACCCGTTTTTCCTCTAGCGCTCTTTTTCGGAAACTGAAAAACGGATTGTGGACGTGTGCAAGTCCACACACCGTAACCTCTTCCCGCATCGTGTGGACCTATATTGTTCGGAGGTCCACAGTGCGTATGCAAGACTAACTCTCAATAGTCCTCCTCTTTTTGCTTTTTCAAAAAACAGGTGCTTGTCCACATCGGTCAATAACTCGAGCTCGACTCCCGAGTGTTTTAATAGCGCGTCCCACGATAACCCAGGAGAGGTATAATAGTTAGCGGGATCTAACTTGTAGTTCTTTTTACACATTTTTCTAAAATTTTCAAACACACCTGCCAAAAGTACACTGCAAAAACTGTGGTGTTAAATTGTACACCAATGGTGTAACATTTGATTATTTCCTGGTGTTTATTTTGGGCAGGGATTTGGGTGTTGAATAACACCAGTTTGGGAATCAAATTTTTTTAACACCAATTTTGGTGTACACTCTGATAGCAAAATTTAACATGGATATCACGTCATTTGCTCGTCATTCTAGCGAATGGATGTACTGTTTTAACACTATAATTGTGTACATATTAACTGCATGGACAAATTACGTAATGAAATATTACCAAGAACTGACTTATTACACATAATATGTATACAATAATAACCTATTCCTACTGAATACGTACTACACACATAGCTATTGCCGTTGTTAGTTTTATACTACGCTTTTTTGTCCACGACGATGTCACAACTAGTTTTTATGAATAATGTCAAAATTTGAAAACGAATAAAATGTAACGCGAATTTTTAACTATGTTTGCACAAAAATCAAAATTCAATCATGGAATCGTTTAAATAATTACATATTATGGTAAAAAAAATGAATTTTGGGACTAAATACAACAATTTAACATCGACTATTGTTAACATATCCCATAATTCCTTATCGACCAATCAGAGGGCTTTATTTCACACACGCATGCGCACTAGGTCAAATTTAACACCAAAAGTACGTAACACCAGTACTTGATTTGAAACTGATACTTCAAGAATCATTTTACTTCATTTTAACACCAATTTTCATTCCAAAAGATTTAAAAAACATTGGTGTTAAAATTTTAACACCACAGTTTTTGCAGTGTAACACATCGGTGGTCACGTACAAATCGTGATATTCGCCTAAGTTTTTGACGTTAAATTCGTTCCACACTTGTTGGGCTTTGGAATAATCGTCTTGTGAGATATTCGAGTCTTTGAGGCTGCTATAAAAGTTGTCGATGCTTGGTAAGCTCGTCTCTTCAAACTTATCGAACGAGTCCATATACTCGTACGGGTAAACACCTTTTTGTAGGAGTAGGTCGACACTCTTAGGATGTTGATCTTTATAGCGTTCTCTGAGTAGAGTAAACGCCTCTTTGGGACATGAGTTGACTTGTCTATCCAACGACGATGCCATAAATTTAAACGAGTCTATAAATCTCAGTTGACCGATCGAAAACGAAATGTATTTTTCCGAGTTGCTGGGAATAAAATCGATATCTTCTTCAATCTTAGATAAACCTTGCATGATTAAATGCGCGTCATAATTTTGTAAATTGTGAAAGATGACGGGTATTGTGGTTGTATGGGGTACCACCTGCAGTTTTAGATTACAAAAAGCGTGCGCGGCTCCTCTGTATTTACCCGTGATGTGGCAGTGATCTCTAACCTTTCTAAATTTGTTGATACGTTTTTTACACTTAAGACACTTTGACTCTTTAAATCCTTTTTTGTTTACGTAACAATATTCTTCTTGTTCTTCGTTGGTGTGAGGTTCTTTCGGTATAGGGCACTGACAGTTTGAAGAGTAGTTGGGGTATATTGACTTCTCGCAAATCCAACACGTGTCTACGTTTTGGTGCTCGATGTTGTTACTTGTGGTAAAGTCTATGGGTTTGGGGTTTTTAAAAACTTTGTTTACTTTGTATCTTAAACTCAACGTCGAGTCTAAGAACTTGGTCACGGCATCTGTTCCTCTGTAGGTCTCTTGAAATTTAACTTTACCGTCACACCTTAAAGCGATCAACGAATAACCGCAAGCTTTGTGAACTTGAGTCTCTTGCGTGTTTGCCTCTTCAGGCTTTAATTTTTTTAATACCGATTCAAAGTCGGCGTAAATGACAAAAGGCGCGTCTTGCGCAAACTTGTGATTTTTAAATTTTAATATCGGAGGGTCTTCGTTAAAACCTTTTGGAAAGACGACCTTAGATGGTGGCTTATCTGTCCCCTCGCAATCTTGCGTATGCCTGTCCAACTTGTCTCGTGTGTTGTAGTGCGCCAAACATCTGAAACAGACGTATGTTTTATGCTGGTGTTTCGTTTGGTTAAAAAATATTCTAGATATATGTTTTATCCAACAATAGTGATTTGTGTCGTCTGAAGAAAACAACAACAGATTTATGGCTGCGGGGTCGTTGGCGTTTTTAGATAAATATAACGGTCGTACTTCTTTAGCCTCTTCGTACGCAAACACATTTATACTCAGATTGTTTTGTCTCTCTATCTTTTCTATTTGATTGATTGGAGTAGGAAAGTCTACGTCTTTAAAATTTAATCCATCGTTTTTATCGTAAATTGACGGTCTGTCTTCGTGGATTTTAAAATCAGGTTTGTCTTTTACTCGTTGTTTTATTTTGTCGGTATACTTGCCGAGAGCGGCTCTCAAACACCACCGTAAACATTCGTTGTCTTTGTTTCTGACGTTAATAAAAGCCTTTTTGTTTACTAAAAACTGTGGTAATTTTATATAAGAACTGCCGCTCATAGGTCTATAACGATCTATGTTAATATAAAACGCGAGTATTTTAACGAGGTTCCAACCCGATCCTTGAGTGGTATTTTTGGCGTGTTTTTCTTTTATTTTAAAGATTTGATCTTTTACCGTTTGTTTTATCTGACTCTCGTTTAAAACAACTAGCTTTTTACTAAAAAAGGTAAAAGCGCTGGTTTCTACTAAGCCGTCTTGATTTGTTTTATCATATTTTGCTTTAAATCCTAACTGAACTTTTATGGTCGATAGATCTCTCAGCTCCGACGTAACAATTTTTTCAATCTGCTTCACGTGTGTATTAAAGAATTGCTCTACGTCGTTGTTAAACAACCTAGGCGTCAGCTCCCAGTTTCTATAACTGTTACTAAAAGCTCTATGTACTTCAAAATCTGCCTCTCTAAAGCTATCGGGGTTTTTATACGATTTAATCGCTAAAATTAAATCCTTTCGTAAAAATCGACCTAGTTTACCAGTTGGCGTAAATTGTAACTCTTCGTCGTCTACGATTTGTTTGAGATCATCTAGTTTCTTGCGATTCAAGTTTTTATATTTATTCTCCTCTATTCTAATAGCGTCGATATAGTTCCGACGTAGGCTCCGCCTTGAGATCGTGATATTATTTCGCTCCACATATTGTTGCAAGGTTGATTTAGACCAACGTCCATATCCTATTGGTGTTGGTTTCGTCATCATGATTTATATATTATAATAATTAAGTATTATAATAATTTTTTTATTTAATTTTTTTTGAGAGTAAACCAAGATAAACAAAATCTCGTTTTGTTTTTTTAAAAGAGGGCGCTGTTTTTAGAGTTTTATTTGTGAGTTTGTTTTTGTTAGACCAAATTGAGTTTTTGAAGATTTGGTTTACATACGGCACGTTCCCTACTACTGACGGTTCAACAAAATTCTAAGATCAACACGATTAATTTTTAATCGTGATCATCGCATCAGATCGTAATGGATCGTTACAAAGCAAGACAGATCGCATCTAATCGTGCTTCCAAATCGTGGTGATCGGGATCAACCTTGAACAAGACAAACACCACCTCTGTTGAGATGCGCTGCGAACTGATTGTGGGTTGTAGTCTTAACTCTGTAAAAGTTCAAGAAACAATGAAGTCCATGGTCAGTCGGGCTGTATATACCCGTCGGGGTCTAATAGTGGCTCAAATCGTGATCACTCTCGATCCCGATCGTGAAAGACATCGCGACCACAATCATATCTGATCGCAACTGATCTCATCGGTATGTGATGATCGTATCGGAACGTATCGGAACGTATCGGAACGTATCTGCACGTACCAGATCGTCCCAAATCGAGGACCCCGATCGTGCTGATCGTGTTAGATCGGGACCCAATCAGGGACTCAATCGGGACAATCATATCGGAACGTATCTGATCGTATCTGAACGGGAGACCAGATCGTGACAGATCGTGTCACCTGAAATTGACCAATCGTGACTATATCGCATCCAAGCGCACCAAATCGTACCAGAACGTATCGACTCGCATCAACTCGTATCCAAACGTGAAGTTTCAAAAAAGGAATCAAAAATTCCACGATCAGCTACGAATGGCCAATCGTGGCGTTCGTATCGGATCGCACGACAGTGGGAACATAGCATAAGAACACACATTTTCGTAACAGTTTCTTGCGATTGAAAATGTGATTTTCTTGAGCATTTTGTTTCGTTGCTGTCTCGCGAATACACGTTTTGCATGTTCCGATGTGTCGTGGGGGTCACCATCTTTATTATCACGCTGCATTTTGTCGTCGTTATACCCCCAACATTCCCACAGAAAATCAAAACCCTGCCCTCTATCTACGACATATCTGTTGAGATTTTAATGTCGCAAGCTAGTTTGGAAAGCAGGACATTTGTTTTGCTAAAGGCCCAGTCACACCGGGCTTGCGACCAGGTTACGACCTAGCTGCGACCGAAAAATGTTGCAATCGCGGGCAAATCGTACAAAGAGCGTGCGACTGGTCGCAGAGGTCGTGGGTCATCGCAACAGCAAAATCAGTCGCAGCAAGGTCGATGGTCATGTTCAAAACTTCTAACCTGCGATTCCAAATCGTAAGAGGTTGCAGACAGGTCTTACATGGTCGTACCACTAGTCGTACATGCTCGCACCACCATTCGTGGATGGTCGCGGGTCCCACAGTCGCACGATTAGTCGTGCAACTTGTTGTAGGTATACACGACTGATCGTGCGAGGTTTCCATAGGTTTGTGCACAAACATGGATGCGCCTAGCATAATTTAATATAGCTCTATGGACCAGACACACATTTTCTTCATCGTCTTTGTGCGATAAATCTCTCTAAAATATCCAAATGATCTCGTCAAGCACATTAGCTACAAGTAAAAACCTACTTTTGAAAACTGGAAGTGAGAAATTCCACCGATTTATCAAAGGATTTTCATCCGTTTGTATATTGTTGGCTTTCATCTGTCGATGAGTGCCGCGATCGTGATTGGTCAATCGGTCGATCGTGATTATACTAGGAAAATCGTGTCGGAGTTTTTTTTGGCCAAGATATTAAGTGTAAATATTTAAGATTTACACTGTGCATATTTATTGTCGAAAATTACCCCCAAGTGAAAAAAAATGCATTCCACTGCGGTTCGTGGCGTAAATTCTTATGGTTTTTTTCAAAGCCCCTTTTCTCGAAATTAGATCGCGAGGCGGCGCGCTGTCAATTGTCCTGTTGTATATCTATATAATTTAGTGAGCTACAACAATAATATTTTGGTATAATTGGAAAGCTAATGGGCTGCTACTATGGTAAAACACGGCGTTTGTTTTCAACCTGCGCCAGGAAGTGGTTCTTATGTTGTTCTTTTATTTTTTGCGATCGCCGTTCGGGCAATCGTTAATTCGGGCGATTCACAATGCAGTGCGCCACCAAGCGTTTGACTCAAAAGAGCCACTTTTAAACTTTACGGTCGACTTCTTCCGTATATCATACCGTAGTGAAATATCTATTCTTCGTTGTTCACGCGAGGTACAGCACAAACATAAATGTATCCGGAAGCGTCGTTGATTAAAACATTGTTATTTGCAGAAAAAAATTGGAACTTTAATCGTGCGCGTCCAGAAAAACGTAAAAACTGATGAGTGCATGCAAAATGAATACCGTTTTTCAAACTGATGCCGACTTTTCCCCATGATGCACTGCGAGTATAGCAGGATTTGCGCCTCCAACGGCAGCTTCTATGTATTGTGAATCGCTCGAATCGTTTTTAATTAAATTTCTGGGGTTTTTTCTGAACAATTACAGGATATCTAGCAAAATCCTTTTGCTGGATGCCTACAATCATTCTTTACTTTTAAATAAGTAAGATATTTTCAAATAATTCGGTATAGTAATTTATTTCGATATCAGCAAACGGTTTATTTTACCTTTAAATGTATGTCAAAGTGTAAGGATTGGTACGCGTATACGACGATCGGCGGATTATAGATCTCTCTCGAAGACGGCCATCTTTAAGAAAACTGCAACTGCGTATTCTACGCAGTCAAGCACGCATTGCGCTGTGTGAAAAATGCTCCAAACACGCGCGCTTGTTGGTCCAAATTCTAAACACGGCGTTACGCAATTTGACGCTTGTCAATTATGGAGTGTATTGCCATTTTGCAAAAGGCTTATTGCGGACAAAGATTGCCGTTGCTATTTTCAATAGGAGGCGGGTTTCAGACATAACACGTCATGTTTACATGGATCTCCGTGTAATTTATTCAAGATTAACTGGGCGGAGATTTCTTGTTACATGTGGGGGGATGATTTTTGAAAGGCCATCCTTGTGTGTGGAGCGCGACACAGCACGGGGTCCAAGGTACCACTTAAGGGCCTCCTGGTGGGTTGCAGGCGCAAAGCCCTTGCTAAGGGTTGAGGTAAAACCCCATGGAGCCTCTGGAGTCAATTGTGTCAAAATTCAACCTTTCCTTGAGCTTGAATTGCAATAAATAACAATAATTAACACCTTCAAGCATTACAAAATACAAAAGATCTTCAAAACTCAAATTGCTCATCCAATGTATTTGGAAGCGTAAGCGTCTCTTTGCACAATGTGGAGCTCTGGTCACCTAGCAACACAAATAATTGCCTATGCATTATTTTAAGAATAATTATTTACAAGATAATTATTGCAAAATAATGCCTAGATGCATTTTGATAAGGCATGATTAGAATGTGATTTGGTCTACACTTGACAAAAACTATGACAACATATGGTGGACAATGATGTATGCCGGAGATGCAAAACTCTAACAAAAGTTCCCAAACATGTTTTTCCTTGTTTCGGACCTGCTGGCAAAATCTTTTGCCAAATGGATGATATTCACTGTGTCAAGCTTGTGCTTGTGGACATTGCATACAGCAACACTGCTTAGCCGCTGCTGTGTCATCGTGCTCCTTAGCCATGTTTTTAGCCTTCGAAGTGCAGAGAAGCTGCGCTCACACTCACAAGAAGTGACCGGACATACCAGCATAAGACGCGTGACATTAAATACGCCTGGGAAGACATTCCTGGTCTCGTTTGACATTTTCTGGTATGCCTCCTTGGCAGCTTGTAGGGTTGCAGTTTTTGTTGTGCTAATGAACATTTGAAGCTGTAGCTTCAACTCTGTATTGGTTAGCTTCAGACCGGACACCTGGCTCAGCTCTGGATACTTGTTGTATATGGCTTCTTCTATTTGCCCTATAAAAGGTTATCATTAATGAATTTTATGGATGACTGATCGCTTCACCTTGCACAGCGTAGCCCTGCAAAAGGGCTAGCTGTGCCACAATGCATGCAGAATGAGATTAAGTAATTCCACTGTAAATCCGGAATAGAATAACAAAGGAGCAAGCAGCAGGCTTTCGCAAAGAGTGGAGGACTTCATTAATACATAGGACAGCAATGCAGCCACAACGCCATCTTGATACCAGAGAAAGTAAAAGCTCACCACCTCCACCCCTCTTCCTCTCACAAGTATCAGTGAATTTGGGGTTTAGGGTCCTTCAGAATGGGTTCAATGAAAAGAGTAATGAAAAGAGCAAAGAAACAAATTAGACAATATCTATAGACGATTGTCAATATCTCTGCCGATTCACAGAGTTTTAACTTGGTTGCCACTTAATTTTGAGTAACGAAGCCGAACTATATTATGCAATAAAGTTAAGTTTAAGTAAAGAGCAAAAAAAACTAACAAGACAATTGTATTATATATGCAAGAACTAAAACATAGTCAAAGTAATTTGGTATTTAAACTCTTCAAAAAGTAATACACATTAAAACAAACAAACAAACGGTTAATTTATTTATTAAGACTAGTAATGTTGCAAACAATATAAATAAAATGTTTAATTAATTTATTATATAAAATATTTATTATTTAATTCAATAATATTTAGTGTAAAACGAAAGCAACAGAAAAGAAAGGAAAAGAAAAAAACTCGACTCCCTTAACCCCCCAAAATTCAGGCGTAAACGTAAGTGTAATGTTTTGTCAAAACATTAATGCGGCCTGACGTTGCAGAGTTGGCAACTCCTAAAAGACATGTAATTATGTGTGCGAGAAACAAATCCATAAATATCAATAAAAACAAGAAAAAAAAAAGTATTATTTGGCTATAAGGTCGAAGGACAATTTAAACTTTGTTGGGCATATTTTGTTTTCTTTTCATGAAAGAAATTTGTACAATTTGTTATTTTAAGTTTATTAAATAAAGTAATGATTATTATTTATTCTTCTTACCTGTTACTAGCCTTTGCTCCAAACGCTTGTACTCTGAAAGACCACTCTTGGATGATGTGTCATATCTCTCACTGAGGTTAACCAGTATGCCATCCATCAGTTGAAAGTATTGAGTCCTATAGTACTCTTCAGCACTAAACGGGTGATATGAGCTAGCTGGTCCAGAAAACTGTTTCGGTGGCTGTTTGCGTCTTGGAATTTCAAGAGGATCTAGGTCATACTTGTACTAGGTTTGACGTCTCATTGAAGATTTCTGCAAATGTTCCATCTGCACGAAGTTGTTGCATCTTTGTGGTTACAGTTTCGACAGAAGTCAACATGCCTAAAAGCAACAAATGAAGATACTTTGTTTAAGATATACATAGCATATGTTATCCCTGTTCATTTTGCCTTTGCTTATTATTGGTAATAATATTACGTGCAGTGAGTATTTTCGAAACGTTCAAATAAAACAAAAAGAATTGTTACAAAAATAACAAAACAAGCACAGGCCAGTTTTCACCTGAGACAGTGGCTGACTTTCCTTGCAGTCCTTTGTTGAGTTCTTCTAGTAGTGCTAAGGGCTCATTTGCCATCTTCAAACCAAGGAGAACCTCTGCTTTCTTGAATCTATCCAAGAGTCCATTATATTTAGTAGCAGTTTCAGATCTGGTGGATTGTGCCATTTCCTCTAAGCTTTGAAGAATTGCATCGTAGTTGTTGATGACGGACTCAATTGCTGCATGACGACAAAGCCAACGAGTTGGGCACAAAGGCTTGATCCTCGATATACTGGGGATGTCACTTCTATCTCTCAGGTCTTTTCCAATGTTTTGAAATGTCTCCTATAACAGAGTTATTTCAAAGAGACCATTGAATAAGATCTGTTAGAGCAAAAACTATGAGACAAATCGTCACCGTCACCACGAAGTGACACTAACACCTAAAAATAGATTTGTGGTGATTTCGATTTTTTTCCCTAATTGGTGATTAATTACAAATAATCTACCACCTCAAGAAGTTACTATACACATAGGGCTGCCCAGAAAAAAATTCTGCCCCAAAATGCAGGAGAAAACATATAGATTTCAAAAGTTTTCTCAGGTAAACCCCCCCCCCCCCCCCCTTAGTTCCCCTTAGTTAAAACCTAGATCCGCCCCTGACATTCAAATACAAATGAGATTTTAATCATATGATACAAGACCGAAATATTATTTTCACTATAAAACGTTTCGTTTTGAATGTGAGGAATAAATCCAATTTCTTTTATGAAATACGTACTACTTACCAGCTTTAGATGAATTTGATAACGCTGTCTTTGCTGTGGCAGGTTGCTCCTCTTGACACGAATCTGGTTCTGAAATAAATGGATACAGACAATAAGTTATGACTAATTACTCATGATCAACCAACACACTCTCCACCAGTTGAAAAGACTATACAATTCTGAGCCATTAAAAAGCACAAATGCTGTTGTTAATGATTGTATACTTACCAAGACTGACGTAGTGATATTCGTGTATGTGACCAAAGTAGAATGTCTCCTTGGCACCTTCCTCTGTGTACTGATGCATGTAGAACCCAGAAGCCGTGCTTTCTTCGGCACTTGTGACAATCTTGATATTAACTCCATATTTCTTTGCAGTTGCAAGTATTTCGGGCTCTCCTGCATGTGTAGCATTAACTCTCATTATCTGTATATAGTCATCGGTTATAATGGCTCTCTGGTGCTCAGGAGTCTGTGAAATAACATTAAGCTATTAATTACTTCATGCAGCACTTAATCTCAATCATGATCATTTTTTCTTTCTTCAGATCCTTTTGGTTAAGAATGCTAAACAAAATGTAAACATTATTTCAAAAATGAGAGTCCAAGACAACAGACAACTTAATATATTTGAAAATAAAACCCTCAGGCCTCTAGACACATCCCGTTTTATACAGTGATTTACCTTTATTGTAGGTGGCTGAACATAAAAGGTTCACGTTTTTATGTTGTTTTTCATAACATTTAAAAAGTAAAGAAAAAATACTCAAATGAAAATCGCAGCTTTTCCCACCATGACCATACAATGAGGTTAAGGCACAATGTACTAAGTTTGTACTTACCCTGCTCTGCATATGGTCCCAAAAATAACAATTTCCATCACCTTTTACATCTGTCCTCATCATCAGCCCACATTTCCTTGCATTTGATATAAGGCGAACATGGTGGTTGTCTGTATATCATATGAAATGCAACAAAATAAAAAAAATAAAAAAATCACAACCATAAAGCATAAAAATAATAAAGAATGGCTAACTTAGCCAATGCCTCACTCAGAAATTCAAGACTTGCTGGGGTTATTATTACCAAAATATTTGATATACTCATCATATCAAGTTGGGATTCAGAAATGCACAATTGTTTTGGTTTTGGTTAGTGGCCTTCACTCAAGGATTGCAGTTCCTATGGAAAGCTAACATAATGGCTTCCTTGACTCATTTCCTCAGTCCTAGAAGATCAATTTACATGTATTACCGTGCAGCAGGCTGTACAATTTAACAAATGTGTGTATGAGTAATGTGTTTTGAAATTTACACAGCTAGTATTTACATGAGATATTGATTCATTAGCTTGAGTAGATTTTGCAATTAGTGAAAAAACGTAACACATGTACTCAAGAACCATGAGACAGCACCATGAAACATTTTAAAGGCCTTGTCATATATTTTAAACAAAAAGTAATTATATGCATGCAAATTGTCATAAAAGTAAAACATTTATATTCATATTTTAAAAACTTTCCCAACCAGAAACTAGTTTAAATTTGTGCGCACTTAGTTAACATACCTTTTGCCACCCTTTTGGCAGACAAGTTGTTTGTGGCTTGCCGACGCTTCTGTGGTTTTGAAGGTACCACCTGAATATAAACAACACTAGACTGGTCTCTAATTTAAAATACTTAGCTTAGTAAAATTTAGAATAACTGTAAAATATTTGAAAAATATTTTCATAATTATTTTCCTCAAATTAAATTTCTGTAGGCCTCCAAGTGATTGTACATATATCTGTTACTGACGTTGTCCTGAATTCATGGTAAAATAAGGTCATTCTCAATGTACATTTAAGGCACATGATGATATTGAATGATAGTGATACAAAGCGACAGATCTAGACATGACATACATGCCTCGGTTTATAATATTAGAATCATCATGAACACATTATCGACTAAAAAATAATATTCCAGCACGAGTAAGCTCAAATTGGAGCGTGAATACTGACTATACCTAGGCCTGCCTACATGATCTAGCCTAGTAGTAGTAGGACTCCATTCGTGTTGCGGATGAAGTAGGACTCCATTCGCGTTGCGGATGGAGTCAAAATATGAAGCTACCAAAAGTGGGCAAACAAATATCAAACTTAATTTTCAATATTTTTACCTCACTGTAGACACTAATTTCACCCCCACAGATACTTTTTGTGTCCTTATATATTATTCCGGGATGTTCAGGAGTTCCATATGCTACGCTGGCCGACGTTTTTTAGGAAAATAAACTGAAAGCACCGTAAACTATTGTAGTCTATATTCATCACTTTCGTTCCGCGAGGCAACGTGCGATTCCTGGACACGCGAGGGCGCTATCACGTACGTCCCGTGCTGTGGTTGAAAAGTGGATGAAGAGAGCCTACACGCTTATACGTTGCCGTTTCGTTTATTTTCCTGAAAAACGTCGGCCAGCGTAACATATGGAATTCTTGAACATTCCAGAATAATATATAAGGACACAAACAGTATATGTGGTGGTGAAATTAGTGTCTACAGTGAGGTAAAAATTTTTGACTGCGGCTGGTCGCCTTTGGCTGATCGCCGTTTGGGAGTTATGATTGGTTTTTTTGTTCGGGCCAAGTTGATATACGGCTGGGGTTGCCGCTGGGCGAGATGATAGGCTAGCTGAAGTTAGGAAAATGATGCTAAAGCTGTACTTCGACGTTTACATTGTTTATAAACAGTTAATGTTGGGCCTTATGCAATGTTCAGTTGCCAAACTTCTTTATTGACAAAATGCAAATTCATTGTAGGCCTACCTTTACCATGTTAATGTTATTAATGCTTGCTATTTACCCTCTGTTAACAATTTAGGTGTAAGCTTAGTCCGAAAAAAAAACCACCAAAACGGTGGCGTCCAGAAATTTGGCACACAATCGACCGAGTGTTCCAAGTCGTGGCGCAATTAAATAATTCTTGGAAAATCCAAGTTTAATATTTACGAACATCTTTTAATAGTAAATGTCGTTTATGACCCATGTTAAAGGTTTCAGTCGATAAAAGGGTAAATTATTACTAGATTTCACAGGCGTCTACATTCAATGTGACAGTATTTAAAACTGGTTGGTTTTTAATTTAACGTTGCAGGATCAGGAATGTTGAGGTTTAACGTCCATATAGTAATTATGTGAACAAAGTGCTCGTGTGTAAAGCCCCAAATTTATATTAGATGTAAAAAAAAAACTAAAAAAAATGCAAAAAGAATATTGCTTGTATCAAGTTGTATGAATTGGCCCCAGAATTTGTTTATTGTATGGCATTTAAATAGATGGTATTAAAATAAAACTTCAGTTCAGTGCCACTGAAAAAAAGAAATTGTTAAAATGTTGGGCCTAACCGGTGTTCTAAGGAGCATAAATACACGGCGGGTCTTTTCAAGTGCAGGAAAGGAAATCTAGTTTTATGATTGGCCATTTTTTATTAAGTATTTCCCCGCAAATCACTAACTATCTGTTGTCTTTCCTCCATGGTATAGCTAATTACGTTAGTCTTACGCGAGAGCTCGGAAGCCATATTGACAAATTTCCGCAAAACGCCCTCTTCGGTTGATTTTCGTCATTTCATGACAGAGGCTAATGGAGTCGAGGCACTGACCTCAACACCTGGACAGATCATTGTCCATATTCTGCTGTGCTAACACTTGAAGTCGGCGCGAACTGGAAGTGCAACATGGCGTCACTGCTGTGGGCCAATGACATGTCCAGTTGTAGAGGTCAGTGGATTTACCAACCAACTGAACTCTACACCTGGACATTTCATTGGCTCACAGCAGTGACGCCATGTTGCACTTCTCTGCATGCCGACTTCAAAATGAAACAATGGATGATCTGTCCATGTATAGAGGTCAGTGAGTCGAGGCTGCTGACAGAGATTTGCTCATTTATGCGCCCTCTCGAGTCGGGACTATTAACCCGTTTTCCAAACCCCGGCCTCGTCTTCGTGGTGGCTTCGTTCATGCAGTTTGGCAATGGCGATGGAGCCAGAATGGAGCCAAAGCTGTGGTTTGGAAAACGGGCAGTGGGGCCGGACGTTCATATCAGATAGATATGGACAGACATTTCAGCTTTTTCGTTAGATAGATGAAGGGGAAAGTAAACGAACGATACTCGCACTTGCTGGGCTGCGTGGTGCTGGCCTGTCAGGTATTGGCAAGTTACCGACTATGCGCAAGTTAGTACGCCTACCCTTAAAAACTGGGGGGATGATTACATTGGTCATCCCCCCCCCCCCCCCCACCCAGGTCAAAAAGTGGGGGGGTATCCCCCCCATCCCACCCGGGATTTCCTGTGATATGAACATCAAACTCCTATTTGCAAATTAATTGATACCGAATTATTAAAAAGTATCTTACTTATTTGAAAGTAAATAACGATTGTAGGCATCCAGCAACATGATATCACTAGATATCCTGTAATTATTCAAACAAATAGATCGCGAAAAAACAAGAACAACATAATAACAAATGGCCGACGCCGGTTGAAAACGAACGCCGTTTGTCTTTCGTTTCTCAGCATCCATGATTGTAAAACTTCGGACAGGTCAGCTAAACGATATTTACTATAACATATAAGCCCCCATTTCAAATCCATCCATTCGTGATCTTTCAAGCAATTACCAATGGTGTATCCTACGTTTACGTTACATCAACATCAATTAGCGCGGAAACAATAACAACATACATAGCTAAGAAACAGCTGAAAATGGCTCGAAAAAAACCCGACAAATGTCATAATTGACGGTTACGATGAACTATTTTCAAGCAACTAACCATGTTACCGTTAGCAGACTGCTGTCAATTGCATTTATTATTTGTTATGTATGCTTAAATTATTACATGTACGCCACCAACGCTATTCTTGCTGCAACATCGCCTTTTCTCTCCATGTGTGTTATGTATTATGTGTACCCTGGATGCCTCCATGAACACACATAATAATCAATGCCTTGCTGATCTTCTTGATGATAAAACTGAGAGAGATAATGACGATTTGTGTGTACCGTCTCTGTATAAAAATGATTATCATAGCATTAGTAGCCCTTATGTTACATATTCCGATTTCAATGCTTTGATCAACGAGTATTCTGATCCTCTTACTTTTATGCAACTGAATATTTGTAGTCTTTCTAGTAAATGGGATAATTAAAAAATGCATTTGCACTTTTTAAGCCAGAAAAAAAAAATTATTGCTCTATCTGAGACCTATTTTAAATGATGTAAATTGCCAGGACATTGATAATCTTCCGGGTTATCATCCATTAAGTCTGTGCGAGAAGCATCGTAGTGATAGAAAATGAGGTGGTGTTGGTATTTTTATTGATGACCAATTCAGGTTTACTGTTCGAGAAGCCTTTTTTTCTTTTTCTCCTGAAATTGAATTAATTGTGGCAAAAATAAATCTAAGTTCTAGAGATGGTTTCATAATCTGTTCCTTGTATAGGCCCCCTGGATGTGAACTTTCTGAACTGATTAGGTTTAAACACTTTATGAGCGATTTGTTGTTCAAAGTAAAAAAGCTAAAGTAAAAGCCTGTTATATATTAGGGGATATCAATGGGGATATCAATATTAATTTGTTAAATTATGGGAAGCAGTCCTCGCATGGTGAATTTGTTAGTGAATTTATTGATACTTTCTTTGCTGAAAATTATGTTCCTTTGATCTTACGACCTACCAGGATTGATCCCAACTTAAACTCCTTTACGTTGATTGATAATATTTTTACAAATCGAGTTGATACGGATGCAGCTTCCTTTATTGTAAAAAGTGATCTATCTGATCATTTTATTTCATTATATTCCTTTGAAAATGACCACCTCAAACAGGCTTGCCCTGAGCGTAAACCTTCTTTTAGAAATTGTAATACCGTTAATTGTCAGGCATTTCGCAAACTGTTATCCTCAGCAGATTGGTCCCAAGTGTATAATACTACTCATCTAAATTCAAACATTTCAGAATTTGATGATATCCTGCACTCTTCGTTTGAATTAGCATTTCCCTTAGTACAAGATAAAACTACTCGTTGTAGACATTTTAAATCACCATGGATGACTCCTGGTTTATTAGTTTCTTGTTACAACAAACACAAACACTATATATACTAATAGAATGAAAAGCCCAACCAAGCTTGTTTTTTTATAAAAGGTATAATAACTTATTTAATAAATTGAAACGTATTGCCAAAACCACTTATTATCACAATAAGCTTAACAATTTAAAGGGCAATGCTAAAGAAACATGGCGACTCCTTAATTCTATGATCAAAAGTACCCCAAATTATTCTTCAAGGAGCATTAACTGTGTAGTTGTTAATAACAAAGTTATCTCTACTGCACAATAAATTGTTGATGCCTTTAATACTCATTTCTGTTCAATAGGTGAAGCTACTTCCCAGACTGTACCTACCTCTAATAAAGATGCCAATTATTATGTAAATTTTACTAATTCTCCCATTAATTCTGTTTTTTTATAATACCTACAGACCCTGAAGAAATTATTCAAAAATTTGAGAGCAAGTCTAGCTCTGGGCCTGAGGAGATTAATAATTCTGTGTTAAAGAAAGTTATTGATATTATTTCACCCCCCCCCCCCCCCCCACCTCTCTAACATTTTTAATGCGTCATTTAATCAAGGGCTTTTTCCAGACGAGTACAACATGGCTAAAGTTATTCCAATTTTTAAAAAGGGAGATGTCCAGGATCCAGGTAATTATCGACCCATTTCTTTATTGAATACTTGTTCTAAAATTTTAGAGAAATTAATGCATAAGCGTCTATTGTTATTCATGGAGTCAAATAATTTGCTTTGTTCTAATCAATACGGATTTTGTCCTGGGAGAAGTACCGTTCATGCTATGCTTGATTTGTATAATCATTAACAGATGCTGTTAATCAGCATCCTTCGCAAGTTTCTTTAGGTGTCTTCCTGGATTTGACGAAAGCGTTTGATACTGTTAACCATAGTTTGCTGCTAAACAAGCTCCATCATTTTGGGATTAGAGAAGTTTCACTTGAATGGTTCAGTAACTATCTTAGCAATCGTAGACAGTATGTGACACTGAAAAGGAGTAGTATCGAACTATCAAGAGATTAACTGTGGGGTTCCCCAAGGCTCAACACTTGGACCATTATTATTTCTTATTTATGTTAAAGATGGACTACAACAAAAACTCACACATTAAATTTATTATCGGACCTTGTTTATGTTGTGTTCAGGTAACACTTTATTGTTACGGTCATGTTTTTCTCTAAATAATTTTGTTGCAATTTGACCGAAAAAATTAGACCTCGATTCTTCGATTTTGAAATTTCCCGCCCTGTACTGGTTCCCGGCAAAGATCCACTGAAAACCACAATGAAATCCACGATATAGTACCAGCGGACTTGTAAACCAGCGAAAAGTGATGACGTATACTACCCATGAAAACGCATACATGGTGGCCCTGAAGGGACTCCGCAGATCGCGAATATCGACGTCAAATTTGACGTCAATATTCACGACTTTCCAAAAAAGTCGCGAATATTGACGTCAAATTTGACGTCGATATTCACGACTTTCCCCAAAAGTCGCGAATATTGACGTCAAATTTGACGTCAATATTCGCGATCTGCGGAGTCCCTTCAGGGCCACCATATGTATGCGTTTTCATGGGTAGTACGTCACACACAAAGTATGAATTATTCATGAGTTAAGGGCTTTTGCTGAAACTGAGTTTTTCTGGGTCGTAGAACGCCGATCAATTTTGTTGTTTTTTTGCATGAAGGAACAAGATTTATTGAATACTAATGATATATTAGTAATCATTATACATTTCTCGAACAAAAAACAGCAACACAGCCTTTATCATTATTCCGTTGTAGTCCATCTTTAATGATATGCCTTCGTGTTACTTTGTTGTAAAGCCTATTTTATTTGCTGACGATACAGCCTTACTTGCTTCTGGGATTGATTTGAATGTATTAGCCATGGATGTAAACAGAGATTTATTGATTGTACAAGACTGGTTCAGAGCTAATAGGTTGAGAGTTCATCCAGATAAAACCTTTTATATGTGTTACTCATATAAGCAAAATGAACGGTACTTACCAGATATAACATTATTTTTTGAGAATTGTTCTCTTAAAAAAGTCTCCAGTACTAGGTTTTTAGGTCGTGTGACTGATAAAAATATGCTCTGGAAGGAACAGGTTTCTTTTGTTTTTAACAAAATATCTAAAGAAAATTATATTCTCAATAGAACCAAACGATTTATGAGGATTACAGATAGTATTTATATTTATAATGTACTGGTTAATTCGCATTTAAATTATGGGGTTTTGGCATGGGGTGGTTTGATTATAATTTACCCTTCCCTATTTAACAGGCTTGTTTCACTGCAAAAGAAATGCATCATAAATGCGTGCCATGCCAAATATAATGCCCATACTTCACCTCTTTGCTCTAAGTTCAAAATGCTTAAATTTGTTGATGTTTATAATCTTCAAATACTATTATGAGTATTCTCACAAACTACTTCCTCTAAATTTAAGTTGTGATAAGTTTTTTCCATTGAACCAAGACATTCATTTGTATACTACCCGTCAATCGTATCCATTTGCAAAGTACTGGTAGACTTGATATAGCTTCTGCTAATTATAGATACGTTTTTGCCAACCATCGTAAATTTTCTTCCAGTTGAAAAATAAATGATTTGGCGAATGTGTCTAAAAAGGTGTTTGTGAAGCATTTAAAAGAATTTTACTTAGACAAGTATAGAAATTGTCTATGTACCAACCTAAATTGCTTTTCTTGTCTATGGGGAGCAAGGCAGCACTTTTGTATTTTCAGTTAATCTTGAGATGTAATCAAACTTTTTTCAATAATAATTGCCTTGATTTATTGCAACTCAAATGGATTGTACATGTATTATTATCATTGAATTAATTGTATTTTGACAGCAGTCTTGGGTGCTCCTCTACAGAAGGCTTGTCCTTCTCTCGGATGTCACCCTCATTCATACCATATTTTCCTCCTTATATGATATCAGTATAATCTCTTTTTTTATGTAATTTACTACTTTGTATGTCAATTTCCTTTTTGTATGAATGAAAATAAAACAAACAAACAAACAAGATTTTCAAAATTAACCCCTCCCGCGCGAATCCCGGTAATCGTTCACTGGTCGTCTTATTTTTGTTCGTGTCATCATATATTCCTAATCCCCCTTCGATTAACCCATTTATCCATGATCTCATCTAGTTCCAGACACACCTCCCTCTCATGATCCTCGGCGAGGTTTACCGATCTGATCATCGATGATGATCATGATCCTCCATCGGAAAATTAGGTTAAATACGCACTCTGTGCTATAATGGCGTATAGTGGCGTAGGTTCCAACCATTGATTATTGAAAAGTGAGAACGAGTTATATGAACAATAGAAAACAAGAGTCGGAAATTGAAAAAGTAATAAAAAGAAGGTAATCAGACGATATTATTTACCGTATTGAAAATTGAGGAAAAAAGGTGAACTTCGTACATGGTAATGGCTTTCCATATTTACATTTCATAAATACAAATTACATTTCTAAATTTAATACAGAAAAATACCTTTACTTTATCCTTTTGAAAAACAATTGTTGATAATGATCCATAATAACAATAAGAGTACTTCGCCTCCTAATTTGAATTAGGTTTCAATAATGTTGGCAATCATGGCATTTTTGCAATACTTGGTGTTTTTTCTGCCAAATTCACTTATAGAGTTTTAGACTAGTAGTGTAGGGGGACTTCCTGGTACAGTTTGACCCTTAGAGAAATATGATAAAGGTCATATGAATATGTATAATTATGATATGAATATGTATAATTATGATATGAATATGTAATAGTGTAGGATTAAAAATTGAGTACAGTTTGACCTTTTTGGTATGAAAATGAATAGAGGATGATGTTATAGGGTTAAAAATAGAGTACAGTTTAACCTTTTGGTATGGAAATGAATAATAATAATAATAGGATGATAATACAGGGTTAAACAATTGAGTACAGTTTGACCCGTTGTACAGGAAATACTGTATAATGTATGGGACAACTATAAACATTTCTGGCACAGTTTGACCTTAGTTAGGGATTTATTGCGAGTCACGGTGCAATACTGCGCAATCAGTGGGTAGTTGATAATCCTTAGTGTACATACGGGGAGTACATCCGGGAAGTGTGGACGGTGCAGATTGTGGATGTCGGAGCCGATTGAAGTATTTTGTATAGGAAATGTATTTTTAGGAATGATGTCACGGTCTATTTTAAACTTTGGCATTTCGCAATGTTGTGAGTGAATCGTATTCGTACGTGAACAAAATAGTTTGTTTTTATTTGATGTATATAATGTATTGGTAAGTATACAGTACACGGTGTGGTATGTAATAGAACTAACGAATGAAAGAACGGGATATTGTGTTTTGTATTTTATGTGCATAGGTTGCAAGTGATGTGGCGCCTTAGGTTGCACTCAATAATAATTGCTCTGTACTTTTACATACATTTAGCCTGCTATTTCTTTGAAAGTTGTGTCAAGTTTGTGACCAGTAGTTTTGTAAATGTATCAGGATGCTACTAGACAATTTTAGGAACATTTGATCACTTAGTTCATTGGATATTAGCCAGTGAAAATCTACATGCTGAGTATATGTACTGAGTATATGTACAGAGCTATGATCCTCCATGTTTATACTACATGTACATATGCGTATGGTTGACTGACTTCCCATTGTGGAGTGAACTGAACTTCTATTGTCAAAAAGTGTCTCCTCTTCTGTGTGCAGCTAGTGCCCTATTCACCACGACATGCACTGTGAGCAAGCTGAATGGCTCTGACTGAATGCAGATAATTGCCATGGGGAATCCCAACTTAACTTCTCCTTTTATGTTGCTACTATAGCAATGGCAATCTTATGTGATGTACTGTCACTGCAGCAATATAGCAATAAGGACCTTCTGAGAAGTATTGCACCGGCCGGTGGCTACCGGCTTCCTACAGACTTATATCAGAGGGTGAGGAACCTGGGAATTTGCTCCACAAGACCGACCCGGAGAGGCCGAAGATCTTGGGAAAAGCAGCAGAGGCCCATCCCAGTCATCACACATGTGAGGAAAGAATCCGACAGAGATGAGAAAGAGGCGCATTACTCATCCCTCTATCCTGAAACTCATACGGCTTGTTCCTGCAGCCAGTGGTCCCAATGTCAATCCCACACGCGTTGGTCTTTGGAATGCGCAGTCAATGATGAATAAGCCCACTGAAATCTGTGACTTTATCTTGACTGAGAACCTTGATATTCTGGTGATCACAGAAGCGTGGCTCAGAGGAGATGGTCGCGACGGTTCCGTCTTAGCTGATATTCAAAACACTCTACAAGACTACCGTCTGTTGAAACTTTCTCGCAAAGGAAATAAAGGAGGCGGAATTTGCATTATTCTACGCAGCGGTTTCACCACCAAGAACAGAACTCGTACACACGAAACTTTTGAATGCCTCGAGGTAACAGCTGGTACTCCCAATCAAGACACGTTATCCTTGATTGGCATCTACAGACCACCTGCCAGAGGCCAGGGTATGACACACTTCTTTGCTGAATTCTCCACCCTCCTCGAATCTGTTAGCTTACTGCAAAGCAAGCTGCTCATTTGTGGCGACTTCAACATCCATGTAGACAATCCATCAGACACTGATGCAAGAACAATATCGGACCTCCTTGACTCTGGAGGTCTGAAGCACCTGAACTCCGAGCAAACGCACTCCCGTGGACACATCCTTGACCTGCTGATTGTACGCGATGGTACGGACTTCGTCGATAATGTGAGTGTCCATCATGCAATGCCATCAGACCATGCCGCTATTACGTTTACGGCAGCATTGGCACGTCCGTCTACGACCAGAAAGCAAGTCACCTTCCGCAAGCTCCAGAACATCGACTATGGGGAATTCAATGCTGACATTGAAAGCTCTTTTGCTGAATACGACAACCTCCCAGATATGGATGTCTCGCAGAAAGTTGATACGTACAACAATACTCTTGCTGCCACACTAGATAAACATGCACCAGTGATGCAAAAAGATGTCCATTTGCGTCCACATGCACCATGGTATGACGATGCCATAAGAAACCAAAAACAGAATATGCGTTCAAAAGAGCGAAAGTGGAGAAAGACAAAGACAACAAGAGATGAGGAAATCATGAAAGAATCTCTCTCTGAATACCGATCTAAGCTGAAACAAGCTAAATAAGCACATCACAGAGAAAATATTTCCAATTGCAACACCAAGGAAGTGACCAACGCCTTCCCTCTTATGACTCTGAGAAAGAGCTTGCAGAACGATTCTCAAACTTTTTTCACGACAAGGTCTTCCGACTACAAGAAATTAACGCCAACACTGACTACGAATCACCAAGTGACACAACAGACGAAAGTACGACGTGCAGTCTGCAGAAGTTTCGGCCCATTCCCAATGGTGAGGTGCGCTCCATCATTAGGTCAAAGACAATCAAATCCTGTTCGTCAGACCCCATTCCTGCTCATGTCTTCAGTAAATGCATTGACACCCTTCTTCCTGCCATCACCGACATAGTGAATCAGTCTCTTGAGCTGGGCATTTGTCCTGCTTCATTGAAGTCGGCATTGGTAACACCTACGCTAAAAAAGCCTAGTCTTGACCCAGATAACCTGAAGAACTTCCGTCCAATTTCCAATCTACCATTTCTCGCAAAAGTAATCGAGCGTATCGTTTGTCAATAGTTGATGGCATACTTCTCCGAAAACCAACTCTTGCCATCCAGACGTCAGCCTACAGGCAGCACCATGGTGTCGAGACTGCTCTTGTGAGGGTTTACAACGACCTCCTCATAACACTTGATAGCGGGAATGAAGCTGTGCTAATCTTATTAGACCTGACGGCTGCATTCGACACCATAGAACACCATTTGCTATTCTCACGATTAAAGGAACGGTTTGGAGTAACAGGGGTAGCACTACAGTGGATTGCATCATACCTGTCAGAGAGAGAGCAAGTGGTCATCGTCGCAGGAGCTTCATCAGAGCCTTCGTTACTACAATGGGGTGTCCCTCAAGGCTCAGTTATAGGGCCGGTTCTCTTCATAGCTTACACTTCTCCAATCCAAGACATAATCAGCGCACATGGTTTCTCAACCATGCTGTATGCTGATGACACACAATTGTACGTCTCTATAAACTCAAACAGGGAATTTGTGATCGAGCGGCTAGAATGCTGTCTCCGAGAAGTTCGAGACTGGATGGCGAGCAACTATCTGGTTCTCAACGACAACAAGATGGAAGTTCTTCACCTATCTTCAAGATTCAGACATTGTCAGGAATTCCCCCCAATTACATCAGAAAATAATCAGGTCCCCCCTTCTAAGTCGGTGCGAGATCTTGGTGTTGTTCTAGACAAACATTTGAATATGCAACCTCACGTTAATAAGGTCTGCCGGAATGCCTCCCTAGCACTAAGGAAAATTGGCAGTATTCGTCCATACCTTAATAAGTCCAGCACTGAAGTTCTTGTAGACCTACATGCTTTTGTCTCGTCTCTACTCGATAATTGTAATAGCCTTTTGGTAGGCCTTCCGGAAAAACAAGTAACAAAACCGCAAAGAATACAAAATTCAGCAGCGAGACTTGTTTCTAAATCCCCCCGAAAAGAACACACCACACCAATTTTAAAAGAACTTCACTGGCTTCCAATTAAATTTCGTATCCGTTTCAAAATTATCCTACTCGTCTTCAATGCTATCCATGGTCTCGCACCGAGCTATCTCTCTGATCTTTTGTCTGTCTACACCACAGCAAGATCCCTCCGATCAACAAACCAGCAGTTCCTTCGTGTACCCCCCACAAAAAAACCAAAAAATTACGGTGAACGCTCATTTTCTTTTATCGGCCCAACTTTCTGGAACTTGCTACCGTACGAAATTCGCTCCCAATCCAACCCCAATATCTTTAAAAAACAGCTTAAAACTTACCTATTCAAAGAGGCATATTTGTAAGTATGAATGGTACATGTATAACGTGCCATTGTTATACTTATACTTTAGTTGGTTGTTGAGATTGCAGCTACATTTTTGTTAACTATTGACCTATTTTGTAATTTAAGATGCACTTTGATTTGTACTCAGCAAAATTATGTTATTTGAAGTATGTAGATATATAAGTTTAATAAAAATGTAAATTATAAGCCTTTGTCATGTAAAGCGCATTGAGAATTCCTCCGGTTTTGAAATGCGCTATATAAGAAACATTTATTATTATTATTATGTATTGCATACCAATACAGTATAATACGGGGGAGGTGTTTTAATAAATAATATGGAATAGATAACATGTCGAGTTAATCCGTTGAATGCTATGCACAATAGTCTTTTTAATCGAATGGGGGAACCCACAGACATCAAAGTGGTGAGTCATCGATCGAAGGACGGTAAAACAATCAGACAAGACAGGGCTTGTCCAGACTTCCGGTCCGAAATTCGCGGCACTTTTAAATGTGTGTGTGCATGTATCCTGTATAGGAGAATACACGAGAAAGTGTGCATTCGTAATTACGAATTCACAAGGCGCGAAGCGCCGAGTGGATTCTTAAATACGAATCCACACTTGCGAGTGTATTATCTGACTTAAACCATTGCGTCAAAGAAGGTATTGTTATTAACTACCCAGTTGAGTGGAGATGAAAAAGCATGCATGTATCGTGGCCATAGACTTAATTTACATAAGCCCAACTAAACAAAAAATATGTTTAGCGTCACCGCCCGCTTCTTTTTTTAGAGGCGGCCTCCTTTTTTTTCACAAAAATAATAAATTTAATTATCTTTAAAAACAAAATTAATAATAATAACTAGAACTACGTCTGTTCGAGTAACAGAACATATAGGGCCTTTTCGCATCCCCCCCCCCCCCGTAAAAACCTTTCAAAAGGAATGTTAAACACATTAAAAGTAATCAAAACGAATTTAGGTTATTTAAACAGATTAAAGGTAATTTAAAGTGATTAAAACGATAACGTCACACATTTGTAAACATTTGGTGAACTACCTAACCAACCCAATACACAATTATTTTTATTTTAGCATGATCCGTTGCTGATATTCATGTTGTTCATCATCATGCAACGGTTGTGAAAAAACTATCACTGCTCGGCCTCGCGTTCCATGGTTCAATAATGATATCAGAACGGCCAAAAAGTTGCGTAGGAAATGCGAACGTAGATGGAGAACAACTGGGCGTCAGCACGATTTAGACTTGTTTAAGTTGAATAAAAATAATGTCATCTTTTTGATGAATAGGGCACGTCGGGTTTATTATTCTAACCTGATTAGCGAAAATAGTCATGATCAGCAGAAATTGTTTAAGCTGAGCAGGTCTCTGCTAAATCTTGACAAGTCTTTCTTGCTGCCTTTACACACGGACGACATAACTCTCGCAAATGAGATGGGCAAATTTTTTGTTAATAAAATATCAAATATTAGGTTAAGATTGCGTAATGAGATCTGCTCACCTCAGATAACTGTTCCCATACTTTCATTAGTTGATGATGCCGATAGATTATCTGATTTTAGGCAACTTTCTGAAGACGATTTTTTTAAGCTAATTTTAGGCTCAAGTAGGAAATGCTGCATCCTCGACCCTATTCCTTACTGGGTCCTTGGACGTACTTTTGCCTGTGATAACTAGTTTAGTAAATTCATCCTTGCACATTGGTCACTTCCCAGCATGCTGGAAATCAGCAGTGGTTTTACCTTTGTTAAAAAAACCTGGTCTTGACTTACATTTTAAAATTTTTAGGCCTGTCAGTAATCTGCAATTTATCTCTAAACTGGTGGAGAAAGCTGTGTCACTTCAACTACAGTCACATTTATCCTTGAACGGTTTATATCCTATTGCACAATCGGCTTATCGTAAGTGTCACAGTACTGAAACTGCTCTATTAAAGGTTAAAAATGATCTGTTAATGGCTATGAATAAACAACATGTTACATTATTAGTTTTACTTGATTTAAGTTCAGCTTTTGATACTTTGAATCATCAAACTTTATTGAACACACTCCATTCTAAGTTTGGCATTGACGGGACTGCTCTTCTTTGGTTTAAATCTTATTTGTCTAATATATCTCAACAGGTCTCCATTCGTGGTAAATTGTCTCAGAAATTTGACCTCGACGGTGGTGTACCACAGGGTTCATGTTTAGGTCCCTTGTTGTTCATTTTATATACTAGTAGTTTGTTCGAAGTAGTTGAAACTCAACTCCCAAATGTTCATTGCTATGCTGATGACACGCAACTTTATCTTTCGTTTTGCCCAAATGTTGCATCAAACCAGGCGTCGGCACTTTCTGCAATGGAGGGCTGTATACATGTCGTACGCAAATGGATGCTTGGCAATGGGCTGATGCTAAATGACGGTAAAACTGAATTCATTATCTTAGGTACTCATCAACAACTAGCTAAGGTTAGTATTGATGGTATCAATATCGGAGCATCCAGGGTTTCCACTACCCCCATTGTAAGGAATCTCGGTGCCTGCTTTGAAGCTAACATGACAATGGCTACTCATATAACCAAAACTTGTGCTACTGCTTTTTATTACTTACATAATATTAGACGTATCAGGAAGTACCTATCCAGGCAATGCACCGAAACTTTAATTCATTCGTTCATTTCCAGCCGATTAGATTATTGTAATAGTCTCCTTTATGGATTGCCTGATATTCAAATTAACCAGCTGCAACGTGTTCAAAATTGCTGTGCTAGATTGGTTTGTAATGCTTTAAAGTACTGTCACATTACACCCTTGTTTATCGATTTACACTGGCTTCCGGTTAGGTTCAGGATCGATTTTAAAGTTTTGTTAATAACTTATAAAATTTTAAATGGTCTCGCTCCCGCATACTTATGCCAACTTATCAAAAAAAAGGCATCTTCTTATTACAATCTTAGAAGTTCCATGGATGATACGCTCCTTAGTTACCCGGTGTGTCGGACTAAAATCACGCTCGGTGATAGGGCTTTTTAGTATGCTGCACCCAAATTATGGAATGCTCTACCATTAAATATTCGGAAGTCGACAAATCTTGCTGTTTTTAAAAAATCA
The DNA here is from genome assembly GCA_037893245.1 of Crossaster papposus. Classification (NCBI taxonomy): domain Eukaryota; kingdom Metazoa; phylum Echinodermata; class Asteroidea; order Velatida; family Solasteridae; genus Crossaster; species Crossaster papposus. The sequence goes on from JBAIAA010000863.1 coordinate 56,331, forward strand.
CTTAATTAAAACACATCTTTTTACTATGGCATTTTATTGATACTGTCCTTTTGGATGAGTTGGACTAAAATCATGCTGGGTGTTATGGCATCTTAGTTTGCTGCAAATTATGGAGTAAAATGATGTGATTAATGTTTCTGTCATGTTAATGTGTAATTTTTAAATTTGTATATTTGTAATGCGCATTTGAACATCTTTTTATGGAATTTGCGCAATATACGTTAATAATAATAATAATAATGATATATGGATTCAAGGTCTTAAAACGTAATAAATCACATACAATTGAATGATGGCTTCAAGTCTTTTCATTCTAACTTCCGGTCTGGTGACGTCATATTTTTTCTCCCGGTAAAATTGTTTCTAACATGAAGCTATTATATACATCAATTATAAAATGATTTCAGCAAACTTCGCCACACACATCAACTGAATATTAATTTTGAACCTGCCGCCAGAGGGTGCTATAACATGTTATGACGTCGCCGGTAATTTCTTTGAAAAGTACATCTAGCCAAACACTAACATCGTTTAAAGTAAGTTCATATCATTTTTCACTTTCAAATTATAAGGCACTTTTGGTTTGGACCGAAAGGAAGATTCACGTGATTTCTCACACACGAGATAAAATGAAGATCCTGGATTATCCTATCAATTGCCACAAACCTAAAGTCCCGGTCTTTTGCGCGTGATATGTTATTGATTTTTAAAGATTAAATAAATTACACCTTTAATATGACGTCACGTTACCCCCTGATGACGTCACCATGATGTCTATCTGCTAGACACGAGCTCACTATAGGGTCTTCACTTTGGTAAAGTTTTGTTTGGATACGACTTGTTATGAAAAGTGCTTGTATGAAAGAACGTGTACAAAGTCTATCGCATTTTGGTTCCGAAAAGAAAACAGAAGTAAAACAAAAATCAGAACAAAAACAAAGGCTTTTTCGCAAAATTGCGAAAAAGCCAATTAAAAAAGATAATACAATTTTAAGATTGTAATTTGGACTTTAGCATCACTGTGTACATGCTGTGAAAATTTATTTGTTTCTAATGGGAAGGCTAGGGTGTGACGTGTATGGTGCATACATGATCGACCCACATGAATTTTGTTTGTATCGGTGGGTGAGACATGTTTTAATTTCAAATAGAAAGATAGGGCGTGACATGTTCACTACATGACCCATATTAAAATGTGTCGAGCGGCTATTACAAAAAGAAAAGAAAAAAAGGCCTCTTCCTTCCTTCTAAAAAAAAGACAAACATGTTTTTTTATTATTTGGCATAAAGGGAGGTTCTCGAGGCTCTTACGTAATTAGGGTTGGATTAGGGTTGAGGAATTGAATAACCGTGGATTCGTAATTGTTACAAATGTAGGCAAGATAAAAACCGTTCCGAATCCACACTTTACTAAAGATTCGTAGATACGAATCCACTGTTATTGTCCAAAGCGTTGATTCGTAGATACGAATCCACACTTTTAACAATGGAGTGACGTCATAGCAATGGTTTAAACATGTATATGTACAATCGCCCCGGATATACGCATACTTTGTGAGTGCGTTGGGCGGGGCACGTTGATATTGTATTTGTACGGATAGTTTGTATCTTAAAATTATATGTTCAAACATTTGTCATGTCGAAGATGGTTTTTCTGGAGCGCACTGCGCAATGAGAACACTTTATTTATACGCTAAGTCATCTATTTCAATATTACCGGTATTCAATTTAATTCAATTTAATTCAAATTTAATGCCCAGAGGGTCTTCCTGTCGGCTTGTTCCTTGGCCTGATCTTCCATGCCCCGGTTGACATACTTTTCGTATTCCACATCTCTGTAGTGGCTTCTTTAGCATCTGCCAACCAGTCTAGATAGGTGGCGTTGTCTTCCAAATCAGAACTAAACTCTTCTTCATCTGATGATTCGTCATCATATTCTACCTCCGTTTCAGATTCCGAATCATCTTCTTCGACATCTTCGTCTTCGTCTTGCGAAGATTCAGTTTCACTGTTTTCTATTTCCAAAACTTCAAATTTACGCTTTTTTAAATCGGGTTCGGAATTATCCACGTCAAAATTTTCGGCAAGATCATCGCCAACTTCATTTAATTTAGATGCCTTTTCAGCATGTACATTTTGTGCATGCCTCCGTAGGTTATATCTCCATTCAAAGCGTTTATCACACTGATGACAAGCATAGGGTTTAACTGCAGTAATTACATTCATGTTGAGTCTTTGAAGGTTAATCTCCGAATGGCAAGAAATGTAGGAAGTCGTTTAATATCTAACTACTCTTGTTTACTCTTGTTTACTCTTGTTTACTCTTGTTTACTCTTGTTTACTCTTGTTTACTCTTTGTTTACTCTTGTTTACTCTTGTTTACTCTTGTTTACTCTTGTTTACTCTTGTTTACTCTTGTTTACTCTTGTTTACTCTTGTTTACTCTTGTTTACTCTTGTTTACTCTTGTTTACTCTTGTTTACTCTTGTTTACTCTTGTTTACTCTTGTTTACTCTTGTTTACTCTTGTTTACTCTTGTTTACTCTTGTTTACTCTTGTTTACTCTTGTTTACTCTTTTTTTACTCTTTTTTACTCCTTTTTACTCTTTTTTCCTTTTTTTAAATCTTTTTTAATCTTTTTTACTCTTTTTTACTCCTTTTTACTCTTTTTTTCTTTTTTAAACTCTTTTTTACTCTTTTTTACTCTTTTTTACTCTTTTTTCCTTTTTTAAACTCTTGTTTACTCTTGTTTACTCTTGTTTACTCTTGTTTACTCTTGTTTACTCTTGTTTACTCTTGTTTACTCTTGTTTACTCTTGTTTACTCTTGTTTACTCTTGTTTACTCTTGTTTACTCTTTTTTACTCTTTTTTACTCCTTTTTACTCCTTTTTACTCTTTTTTTTTTTTTTTTACTCTTTTTTACTCTTTTTTACTCTTTTTTACTCCTTTTTACTCTTTTTTTCTTTTTTAAACTCTTTTTTACTCTTTTTTACTCTTTTTTACTCTTTTTTCCTTTTTTAAACTCTTTTTTACTCGTTTTTTACTCTTGTTTACTCTTGTTTACTCTTGTTTATTCTTGTTTACTCTTGTTTACTCTTGTTTACTCTTGTTTACTCTTGTTTACTCTTGTTTACTCTTGTTTACTCTTGTTTACTCGTTTTTACTCTTTTTTACTCTTTTTTAATTTTACTCTTTTTTACTTTTTTTTACTCTTTGTTACTCATTTTTACTCTTTTTTACTCTTTTTTACTCTTTTTTAACTCTTTTATACTCTTTTGTACTCTTTTTTACTTTTTTTAACTCTTTTTTACTCTTTTTTACTTCTTTTTACTCTTTTTTACTCTTTTTTACTCTTGTTTACTCTTTTGTACTCTTTTTTACTTTTTTTTACTTTTTTTTACTCTTTTTTACTTTTTTTTTACTCTTTTTTACTCTTTTTTTACTCTTTTTTACTCTTTTTTACTCTTTGTTTACTCTTTTTTACTCTTTTTTACTCTTTTTTACTCTTTTTTACTCTTTTTTACTCTTTTTTACTCTTTTTTTGTTTCTCTTTTTTGTTTCTCTTTTTTTTTTCTCTTTTTTTTTTACTCTTGTTTACTCTTGTTTACTCTTGTTTACTCTTGTTTACTCTTTTTTATGTATTTATGCTCGGTCGTTAATTTTCGAATACACGTCCAAATTCCAACCCGCGCGTTGACTTTCTTTAGATGTCAACGATCGAGCATAAATACATCTTAAATAAGTAAATTGACGTTGTAAATAAAAACTGACAACAAAATGACAAATCAAGTATCTTCTTGAGCTGCTACAGCGGAAGGTACTAATCATACTAATCGTGAAATGGATAAAATATGCGAAAACAGAGAACGAAAAGAGTAAAAAAGAGTTTAAAAGTGTTTAATAGAGTAAAAAAGAGTAAACAAGAGTAAACAAGAGTAAACAAGAGTAAAAAAGAGTAAACAAGATTTTAAAAAAGTAAAAAATAGTAAAAAAGAATAAAAAAGAGTAAAAAAAGAGTAAAAAAGAGTAAAAAATGGTAAAAAAGAGTAAAAAAGAGTAAACAAGAGTAAACAAGAGTAAACAAGAGTAAACAAGAGTAAACAAGAGTAAACAAGAGTAAACAAGAGTAAACAAGAGTAAACAAGAGTAAACAAGAGTAAACAAGAGTAAACAAGAGTAAACAAGAGTAAACAAGAGTAAACAAGCGTAGTTATATATTAAACGACTTCCTACATTTCTTGCCATTCGGAGATTAACCTTCAAAGACTCAACATGAATGTAATTACTGCAGTTAAACCCCATGCTTGTCATCAGTGTGATAAACGCTTTGAATGGAGATATAACCTACGGAGGCATGCACAAAATGTACATGCTGAAAAGGCATCTAAATTAAATAAAGTTGGCGATGATCTTGCCGAAAATTCTGACGTGGATAATTCCGAACCCGATTTTAAAAAGCGTAAATTTGAAGTTTTGGAAATAGAAAACAGTGAAACTGAATCTTCGCAAGACGAAGACGAAGATGTCGAAGAAGATGATTCGGAATCTGAAACGGAGGTAGAATATGATGACGAATCATCGGATGAAGATGAGTTTGGTTCTGATTTGGAAGACAATGCCACCTATCTAGACTGGTTGGCAGAGACTAAAGAAGCCACTACAGATATGTGGAATGAAAAATACGAAAAGTATGTCAACCGGGGCATGGAAGATCAGGCCAAGGAACAAGCCGACAGGAAGACCCTCTGGGCAATCAAGCGAAGCTTTTTCAACAACTACAAAGATTTCTTGTCAAGTTACATACATCTAAAAGATAATGATACTCATCGAGATATTTTGGAAGATTTCGAAGAAAAGGTCAATAAAGGCGTGGAAGTAAACAGAGCCCTAAACAGAGTAATTCCTAAACACACGGCCAAATCCGACGGACTGTTCCAGCAAGACGAACAGGAAGATAGCGAGGAAGACATTGATGATTATAGAAACAAATAGTTTCCGAAAGACTACTCTATTTAAACAATAATCTCGTTCCCTTGTTAAAAAATTAGAAATATATAAAATAGTCACCTCTGTGGGTCATTCTAACAGTAATCCATTATCATGGTTATTTCATACTATTACGTTACATTAAGGACAGCGATATAAGTGGCAAAATACCAAATTGGGAAATAAAAATCAAACGTTCAAAGACTAATCAAAGAACTGTGTTTCAGAGAGAAATGATTTCAATAAAGCAACAATGTTATAATGTATAACTTATATATTTGTATTTTTTGTTTAGTGTTGGCTTTTTCTTACAGTTTAACATACTCTCAGTATTGTCTAAAAATCTGAACTTCGTAATGGTTCACCGCTTCATTTCTTGTTTTTTAAAGGGTGTACAGACTCAAGGCCTGTCATCGCTAAGCGTGTGTATAGGAATATACATGTACATACATTCTGTGTACATTACACAATGATACGCCAAACAAAAAAAGATGGTGTGTGCACATTTAATTTGGAGTCAACAAGTTACATAATGTGACTTTTCCCGTAAGGGTTAATAAAGTTGTTTTGAATTAAATTGAATTAAATTGAATACCGGTAAAGGCCATGTCACACCTTTGCGTATATCAAGTACTTATGAGTTCCTTATTAACAAAATTCAATATGCAGCCGTACGCTCAAAATTTCTAAATGTTTCGATTACTTTGACTTATATGCGACGCACACCTAGCGTATAAGTAACGAATTCAGCGCATCCATGGCGTATGAGGTGCGTATGAGTTGCGTATGCAGTGCGCAACACTATTTTACTGCTGTGAATAGCTGCGTATGCAGTGCGCATGCCGAGCGTATTCCAGACGCACCCTACTTATCCCGACCGCATGCCTGGCGCACTTCCGACGAATGCCGAGCGTATTTCCGTCGCATGTCCGCCGCTCGCCACGCGTTATAAAAAGGCGGCGGCTTCCCGCTGTTGTCAGTACCAGTGCAGATTCCGAAGCGTGAACATCAGCGTATTACCGCGTATGAACCGCTTATCCCCCACGAACACATAGCGTACTTGTACCGCGCTCGACCGATGCGGGACCGATGCGCTGCGTATTTATAACTTATGACCTGCGTAACAGCGTACGCTGCGTAGTTTTGTGCTTGCCCAAAACTATCCGGCGTACTGGGCCGTACTGTGCGCATGCCTACGTACATAAAACTTACACAAAACGATTGAGATGCATATGAGGTGCATATTGCGCGAATGAAAAAAAGTAAATGCGCAACTCATAAGGAATTAGGAGACGCAAAAGTGTGACAGGGCCTTAATATTGAAATAGATGACTTAGCGTATAAATAAAGTGTTCTCATTGCGCAGTGCGCTCCAGAAAAACCATCTTCGACATGACAAATTTATGAACATATAATTTTAAGATACAAACTATCCGTACAAATACAATATCAACGTGCCCTGCCCAACGCGCTCACAAAGTATGCGTATATCCGGGGCGATTGTACATATACATGTAGGCTACATGCACACACCCTGACTACGTACCCAATGGACCCACGGACACCCACCATCGGAATTTGGTTCAAACATTCGACACCAGTAGGCCTGTGAATGGCCAATTCGGTTCCTGTGTGAATTCGAGAACCAAGACAGATAGATCACACGTGCCCCGAGTTCTCGTTACTCCACACGTCTGCAGAGAACCTCTCATGGACTTGAGACTGTGGAACCCTAGATCAATCAGAAATAAGACTACTTTTTGTAATGATTATGTATCTGAGTATGATGTTGATGTAATGTTCCTTGTTGAAACATGGCTAGCCCTTACTGACCCAGCTGTTATTGGCGAGCTAAAGCCAAACGGGTATGTGTTTTTTAACTTTCCACGTGGCTCTAGCAACCATGGTGGCATTGGGATACTCTGTAAATCACAACTTGGTTTTTGGTCACACTCATTAAACATGACCACAGTTACCTTTGAGCATGCCAGTATGTTGGATCCCAATAATGGTATACATTACATCACAATATACCGCCCACCTCCATCTCAAGCAAATGAGTTTACTGTAGCTAAGTTCTTTGAAGAGTTTGAGGATTTTTTGCAGGAGCTATCTCTGTTGCCGGGCAAACTTGTCATGTTGGGTGACTTTGACGTCCATGTTAATGAGCCCACTAAGTCTGATGTGTCTTCTTTCATGACCCTTTTGTCATATTTTGGTCTTAGACAACATGTACAAGACGCTACTCATAGATCGGGCCATATACTGGACCTGATACTCACACGGTTTGATGAAAATCTAATCAGATTGTGCGATGTGAGTACCGACTATGGCTCAGACCACAGCATGATAAGATGTGTCTTGCAGCAGAGAAAGCCCCCTCCTCTGAAAGTTGTGCGTACTATGCGGGATTTTAGGAAAGTTAATGTTGTAGCACTCAAATGTGATCTGGAAGCTCAACTTAATGCTAAATCACCCAGGGGTACTACTGTAGATGAAATGCTTCAGCATTTTAACAAGGTGTCTACTGAAGTGCTCAGCAAACATGCGCCTATGAGTACTAGGGCTATAGTAGTTCGACCAAGACCTGTAAAGGGCTGTGCTAACAAAAGTTGTATTCTTGACAGTCTCCCAACATGGTTACTTAAAACAATATTGATGTTGTACTGCCAGTGCTTACTGATATTGTCAATACTTCTCTCTCAATCGGTGTGTTTCCAATGGACCTCAAACAAGCCATTGTTACTCCAATCTTGTTACTCCAAAAAGAACAACTTGGATTGTAATGAGTTAAACAACTACAGGCCTGTGTCTAACATCGGGTTCATTGGTAAGGTAATTGAGAGGGCAGCCATTATCCAGGTCAATGAGCACATCCAAGCAAATAATCTTGATGAGCCGTTTCAGTCAGCTTATAAAAAGAAGCATAGCACTGAAACGGCATTGCTCAAGGTGAAAAACGATATCACCCAGGCCCTTGATGATAACAGAGCTGCCTTCTTAGTTGCACTTGACCTTTCTGCTGCCTTCGATACCATTGATTATGACATCCTTCTTCACCGCCTGGAACATGGCTTTGGTATCGAGGGTACAGTGCACAGGTGGTTCAAATCTTACATTACTGGCCGCCAGTTTAAAGTTACTGTTAGAGGTAAACTTTCAGATAATTTTGGTCTTAACTGTGGGGTTCCACAAGGGTCAGTCATTGGCCCTAGTGTTTTCACTAAGTATTTTCAACTTGTTTCTTGTGTAATTCGACGCCATGGGTTAAACTTTCACATTTATGCAGATGACGTCCAGATTTACATAATTGTCAATCCTAAGGTTCCAGGTGACGCAGTTTGTGCCATCTTCAGACTGTCATCTTGTGTGGAGGAGCTTCGTCTTTGGCTTGCGAACAACATGCTCAAACTTAACGACTCCAAGACCAAGTTCTTCATTGCTGCCTCCCCACAAAACATGAACAGGCTATCCAACACCACCATACAGATCGGGTCAGCTACAATTACTCCATCTTCTACCATCAAGAACCTTGGCGTCACTTTCGATACAGCCATGACCATGTCAGATCACGTTACATCGCTGTGTAAATCTATTAACTTTCTTCTGTGGAACTTGGCGAGAATTCGCAGGTTTCTGGACCGTGATGCTTGTTCAAATGCAATGCGGGCTCTTGTTCTTTCAAAGCTGGACTACGCCAATGCACTCCTTTTGGGATCCAAGAACAAAGATGTGGCTCGTCTGCAGCGCCTACAAAATCGGGCAGCCCGCATTGTATTCCAGGTTCCACGTCGTCATTCCACATCTCCTCTGTTACACTCTCTACACTGGCTGCCAATTGACAAAAGTATCAAGTTCAAAACAATTCTCTACATCTACAAAGCTCTGAACGATCTGTCGCCTGTCTACCTGAAAGACTGCATTGCCACCCATGTACCATCTAGGGAAGGCCTGCGATCGAGCCGGGACGTTACTCGTCTTTCCATTCCAAAGAGTAGCAGGCGGATAGGCGATGGATCGTTCAGTGTTTTCGGAGAAAACTCTCTGGAACACATTACCACGTACCCTAAGGTCCTCTCCAACAGTTTCTGCTTTCAAACGCAACCTCAAAACTTATTTATTCTAGTGTATTTTAATTATTTGCTTTTGTTTGTGTGTAAAGCGCAATGATTATTTTTTTGGATTTGCGCTATATAAGAGCTGGTTTTATTATTTATTATTATTTATTATTAAATCAGTGATACGTTCCTCACACGCTGAGCGCGTTCCTCACACGATACTCACGCGCTGGCATACGCTATGAACCCGTTATCAACCTGTATAGACACGCTGAAATCACGGTTCCACTTGACTTTTTCTGTGAAAGTTCAGCGATTGCCAGCGTATCAACTATTTTTAACGCGCTACTCATGCATTGGCCTAAAACTTTCTGGGGTGACAGGGCCATAACCAGCGTGTCGCCAGAGTACGCCAGCGTACGCCAGCGTGCGCCAGCGTGTGAGTAGCGGGTTGATAACGATCGTCTAGCGTGTTCGACGCGTGAGTAACAAACCTCCAACGCTCCGCCAGCGTGTACAGTCACACGCTGGCAAACGCTGGAAATTGTATGTATGTTGAAAAAAATATGTTTTCCTCAGCGTGTGACAGCATGTCTCAGCGCGTGAGTAACGCGCTCAGCGTGTTGCTAACGCTGGCCTAGCGTTGGTCAGCGTTTGCCAGCGTGTTGCCAAAATTACAACACGTTACTCACGCGTTGGCCTAAAATGGTCTGGTGTGACAGGGCCATTACCTAACGTACATGTATCATATGAAGCGAGATATGAGACGAAGGGACCCCCCCCCCCCCCCCCTCCTTTGTGGTGGTCATTGTGCTTGCGGAATGTTGTGGTTTCTCAGGGTTTTTTCGGTTTTGAGGGGGGGGGGGGGCGTTAGGTAACAATAGTCTAGAGAGTGTATAGGTATAGTAGACTAAGGGGGAGTAGACTATCGCGCTTCGTATAACATGTACCTCACAAAACCTCATTAACTGCATCACGTGTAACAAATAATTATAACCCCCAATACATTGGTGAAACTAGTACCCGAGTCGGTGGGCCGTTTTTCAAACCCCGGCTATGTCTCCATTCGTCTTCGTTCATGCAGTTTGGCAATGCATATAATGATGGAGCCAGAGACAAAGTCTTAGGCCCCTGTCACACTTCTATAATTCCGTTCATAACCCGATCTGAAATATTATTAATTCGGACACGTTCGGAGAGAAATGTCAAAAAACCAGCCAGAAATGAAAATACACCGATCATAATCCGGTCTTATTCCGGATCTAATAAGTTGCTATTCCGATTACAATCCGTCTATATTTAGAACCTCTTCGGTCATCCCCGGACATGCCAAACTTTGAAACATTTATTGATCTCAAGACCGACCGCTTTTATAGCAATTTTGCCGTCCCCGGATCTCCCGCTGAACAGGAATTTATTCGTTATATGATCGTTATATATATGGCATAGGCCTATGTTCGTTTAAAATGCGGTATTACATCGTGGTAATGCGGTATATCATCGGATTTAGTGACATCAAAGTCGATGCGTCCGTTTTTTGATCGGCATTACAATGGTGTGGGTTTCGGAATGAACTCTGAATACATACGGTTATCGATCGGAATCAGAGGCCTTTTCCGTACTCTTCCGTACCTATTCCACATTGCAACGAATGGCAACGAGATACAGTGTGTTTTTCCGTGCATTCCGTGCATATTCCGTGTGTATACCGGATACCGTCCGTATTGAGGTGGCCGCGACAATTCGGAGAAATGATTAAACAGGTTCAATAATTTCTCCGAGTTCCTCAGTGCATCACCGAACGTACACAAGTATATAGCGTTGGAAAACCGAGGGAAACCGAGGGAAATCCGTTTGAGTTCAGTTCGAACCGATTAAACACCGAATTCACAATTGTTTACTCGGAACATGAACGGAGTGACGATTCGGGCAAGTGTGACAGGGGCTTTAGGGAGTGTACGCATTTTGTCTACCTACGGAGACTGTTGTCAACTAAATACAAATTGCCAAGTGTCGATCGTCGGTTAGGCCTAGCGGATGAGGAGTGTAGCGGATGAGGAGTTACGTGGTAGGGCCTATGTTTTACGTCGCTGAAAAGTCTAGTGCGGACAGTATTTATGTAAACCTACATTTTGATCACGTGCTTTCCGTCTCAGGGGTCAATGCTTGACCTCTAAATTTCGCGCGCTACCTGGGCCCAATTTCTTGGGTCTGCTAATTACAGAATTCCGCCCTTACAATAACCATTTTGTGCTAACCGCACGAGCAGATACATTCTGTGCTAACCTGTAAGCATAGAATCCTAAAGGCCCTGTCACACCTTTGCGTATATCAAGTACTTATGAGTTCCTTATTAAAAAATGTCAATACGCAGCCGTACGCTCAAAATTTCAAAATGTTTCGATTACTTTGACTTATATGCGACGCACACCTAGCGTATAAGTAACGAATTAAGCGCATCCATGGCGTATGAGGTGCGTATGAGTTGCGTATGCAGTTCGCAACACTATTTTACTCATGCGAATAGCTGCGTATGCAGTGCGCATGCCGAGCGTATTCCAGACGCACCCTACTTATCCCGACCGCATGCCTGACGCACTTCCGACGAATGCCGAGCGTATTTCCGTCGCATGTCCGCCGATCGCCACGCGTTATAAAAAGGCGGCGGCTTCCCGCTGTTGTCAGTACCAGTGCAGATTCCATAGCGTGAACATCAGCGTATTACCGCGTATGAACCGCTTATCCCCCACGAACACATAGTGTATTCGTACCGCGCTCGACCGATGCGCTGCGTATTTATAACTTATGACCTGCGTAACAGCGTACGCTGCGTAGTTTTGTGCTTGCCCAAAACTATCCGGCGTACTGGGCCGTACTGTGCGCATGTCTACGTACATAAAACTTACACAAAACGATTGAGATGCATATGAGGTGCATATTGTGCGTATGAAAAAAATGTCAATGCGCAACTCATAAGGAATTAGGATACGCAAACGTGTGACAGGGCCTTTAGATACGATTGTACAATTGCACAGAAGCCAACATTCCTCACTAACGCGTAAAATACGCTTACCGTAAGCACGGAATTTTCTGCTAACGGTAAGCAGAGCCAAGAAATTGGGCCCAGTTTGGACTGGATGCACGCAGGATGATATGAAACTTAAGTTAACTTTAGCGCAAATGCTGAGCCGTATTTGTGCCGTTTTCGACCAAACTACACTCGGTGCACTTGTGGTGCACACGGTGTCGGGACATGGCCTGAGTGCATTGACATTGTACAAGCGCCAGACTGATACACCATACCCGCAAAAAAGTGCCACTTCACTGAAACCAAGGGGTTTTGAAAATATTGTTATTTTGAATGGCTTCGCACTTAATTACCCACAACCTTGGAGTTAATGAATTGGTTTAACAGAAACGAGACTCGAAAAACACTACAACGAGGCCGTTGAGAAAATGGAAACGTAAAATAATATTGTTTTTAAATTGTTTACTTGAATTTATTGTTTATTTTATTATTATTGTGGTATTTCATTCTTATGTATACCCGAACCATCTGTAACAGAGAATCGATCTCCTTGTTCTTGGCAAACTACTTAATCGTTATTATTATCATTATTACTTCTTTTTAATTTCCTATATTTTTTAATAAATTATTAAAAATATTCTTTTAATAACATTTGTGACCCGCTCTACATAAATGAGTCTGATGTAGCCAAAAAGTTTCGGAGTTATTCATAGGGCTTGAAAGAGCATCTGATAAGCTTCAATTTGATGTATGTCGGAGCGCTATAGAGTACTGCATTAATTTGTTATGATTTTTTGAAATAATATATTTTTCAAGTGTGAAACAGCCACTTTTAAGAGAAAATTAACGTATCCCAACGATCAAAATAACTGAACTTGAAACAAAACAGTCAACAAAATCCTGTATTAAAACACTTTAAGATTCAAAATAAAGTTTTATTTCGTTTTTTTCTGAAAATATGGATACAAACGAAGCAGAATACACAGCAAAAAAAAAAAAAAAAAAATAAAAAAAATTCAATCGCCCTGTACGTGTCAACGGTAATTGCGACATCCGACTCATTTATGTAGAGCGGGTCACATTTTAAGATCGCATTTTAGACTCTAGCATCACTGTGTACATACTCTGGAATTATATATTTTATAATAGGAAGGCTAGGGTGTGACGTGTAGTCGTGTAGTTGGTGCATACATGGTCGACCCACATGAATTTTGATTTTTAATCAAGGGTGAACCATGTTTTAATTTTAAATTTAAAGATAGGGTGTGACATGTTCACTACATGCCTCGAATTAAGATGTGTCGGACGGCCGAAAAAAGGGCCTCCTCCTTCCTTTAAACAAAATACATGACGCTAAACATGTGTTGTTGTTTTTATTTGGCCTTATCCGTATCTAAATCCGTGAGAAATTCCAAATGCTATAAGTATCTAACAATCACATACCCACGTGTCGGTCTCCCGACCAATATGAATAGCTAGACTGTCTCATGTATTTAATTTCATTCAAATATTGCAGTGTGATGTTTACACAGATAAACGTAAGTTTAATATTGTTAATAATAAGACGCAATAATCTCATTTATCTCAGCTTTACATGCTCATGGTAACACAGCGTATTCTTTACGCATTGATACGCACATGTATATAGCAGTTTTATTTTACTAATATTCTTGAAAACATAGTTGAAATTATGTTTTCCTTATAGGACCTACATCTACATGTGCTATTATAATTGCATTGAGCAGTTTGGTTTAAATAGTTTAAACGTAAAGTTATTGTTGTCGCAGTTCCGGTACACTATACTTGTTTAAGCGGTAAACGATTTCTTTAGAGGCGGACAATGATTAGATTAAAATCTATCGACTCCTGGTTGACGAACCATTGGTTAATTGTCCTGGGACTTAACGCCAATCCATTCTTACTATGACATACCTAAGTCTTCATGTAATGTAATACATGTTAATAGAAGTTTAAACACAGAGTCTTGTCGCTGTTAAAAGGTAAGACAAATGATAACTTCGATAATGTTTCTCAGGGGTGAGTTCAGTTATAAATCATGTAAAACGCCCATAGAAGGGTTACGGAGGAGTCCGGAAGCTCAACAAAAGGTTGCTTTCTTGTTATATGCAGACTATATTTGCTAACTCTGTTAGCAAATGCTGAAAAGTAATGTAGCGTTCAATGGGCGACGATCCGTCCAGGTGTAGAGGTCAGTGATTGACATTGTACAAGCACCAGACTGATACAGCATACCCGCCAAAAAGTGCCACTTCACTTAATAGCTATTTTGAATGGCTTTGCACTTAATTACCCACAACCTTGGAGTTAATGAATTGGTTTAACAGAAACGAGACTCGAAAAACACTACAACGTGGCCGTTGTGAAAACGAAAACGTGAAATTTGAATTTGTTTATTTATTTTGTATTATTATTATTTAATTTCTTTCCTCTGTCCCCACTGTACCCGAACCATCTGTACCAAAGGATCGGATCTCCTTGTTCTTGGCAAACTACTTAATCGTTGATATAGTAGTATTTTCATTTTTTTAGTTGTTTTGGTAATACAATATTAAACACATTTTTTTTTTTGTGGTGGGGGGGGGGGGGTATGGGCGGCCAATAGGGCAAACAAGACACACACAAAATATTCAAAATAAGGGTTGCAAAGCAAAAATAAATAGTAAATAAAACGAATTTACACAAAAATACGGAATTAAAAATCAAACGAAATTACACAAAAATACGGAATTAACAAGTAAAGGAAGGACAAAATAAAAATACAAAATACAACTTCAAAACAAAAACCAACAAAATTACACACAAGTGTGGAATTTACACGTAAATAAAAATCACATTTTCTAACAAATGTAGAACACGTACACGACAATTAAGTATCACAAGTTGTCCCTAAATGTACTATTGTTTTTTTATAAAAAGGATAAGATAATAAACTTAACCCAACAATTAGTTTACAACAAATAAAATAAATAAACTCAGACAAGTCTCAAATATACAAAACATATAAATAAAATAACGAATTAAACAAATACAATTACATATTTACAGAACATAACAAAACAAAAAGGGAAATGCAAGATAAACGAAAAACTAAAAAAATATATATTTTGCGCCCGCCGTACGAGTAAGACACAGAAATAAACGAACAACTCAGAAATATTCGAACAAATCAGAAATAAACGATTAACTCTAGAAATGAAAGAACAACTCAGAAATGAAAGAACAACTCAGAAATGAAAGAGCAACTCAGAAATCGAAGAACAACTCAGAAATGATAGAACAACTCAGACAAATTCTACGAAAAACTCAGAAATATACGAACAACTCAGAAATAAATGAACAACTCAGAAATAAACGATCAACTCGGAAATAAACGAACGACTCAGAAATATACGAGAAACTCGGAAATATACGAACAACTCAAAAATATACGAACAACTCAAAATATACGAACAACTCAGAAATAAACGAACAACTCGGAATTTTACGAACAACACAGAATTGTACGAACAACACAGAATTGTACGAACGACACAGAATTGTACGAACAACACAGAATTATACGAACAATACAGAATTGTATACGAACAACACAGAATTGTACGAACAACTCAGAATTTTAGGAACAACTCAGAAATAAACGAACAACTCAGAAATATACGAACAACTCAGAAATATTCGAACAAATCATAAACAAATGATTAACTCTAGAAATGAAACGATCAACTCAGAAATAAACGAACAACTCAGAAATATACGAACAACTCAGAAATATACGAACAACTCAGAAATATACGAACAACTCGGAAATATACGAACAACTCGGAAATATACAAACAAGTCAAAAATATACGAACAACTCAGAAATATACGAACAACTCAGAAATATACGAACAACTCAGAAATATTCGAACAAATCATAAACAAACGATCAACTCTAGAAATGAAACGATCAACTCAGAAATAAACGAACAACTCAGAAATAAACGAACAACTCAGAAATATACAAACAACTCAGAAATATACGAACAACTCAGAAATACACGAACAACTCAAAAATATACGAACAACTCAAAAATATACGAACAACTCAGAAATATTCGAACAAATCATAAACAAACGATCAACTCTAGAAATAAAACGATCAACTCAGAAATAAACGAACAACTCAGAAATAAACGAACAACTCAGAAATATACAAACAACTCAGAAATATACGAACAACTCAGAAATACACGAACAACTCAAAAATATACGAACAACTCAAAAATATACGAACAACTCAGAAATATTCGAACAAATCATAAACAAACGATCAACTCTAGAAATAAAACGATCAACTCAGAAATAAACGAACAACTCAGAAATAAACGAACAACTCAGAAATATACAAACAACTCAGAAATATACGAACAACTCAGAAATACACGAACAACTCAAAAATATACGCACAACTCAAAAATATACGAACAACTCAGAAATATACGAACAACTCAGAAATATTCGAACAAATCATAAACAAACGATCAACTCTAGAAATGAAACGATCAACTCAGAAATAAACGAACAACTCAGAAATATACGAACAACTCAGAAATATACGAACAACTCAGAAATATACGAACAACGATTTTTTTACGAAACGGCGAACAGCGCATTATTCGACATTCGTGGTAAACACTGCATGTACCCACACCTGCATTTGCAAATTGTTTATAGACTAAGGTTTTTTTGGAACCTATGCTTCGTCTCTGGTTTTGGCTTCGCCTCAAAATTCCGAATCACTGAGAAGCAAATCGAAATACATGTAGAAGCAACCGAAAATATTTGAACTGTTTTGTGCTTCACGTCAACGGACTGAATGTTTCTGAATCACAAGCATGCACCAGAATGTGGCTGGAGTTCTCAACGTTGGGAGCTAAAAATCATTCTAAGCCCAATACAACGACGAAGCCAGGGATTCGAAAAGGCCTTCAGTTTCCTCTCCTGCCTGCCAAATCGTAGGCCGACATTTACTAAGCCCTAGCTCTTCAAGCATAAAAAAACGCATGGACCTGGTAGGGGTAAAGGGTACAGGACCAGGGTGCAAGGGGATCGACCTCAGGAACCGGAAAATAACGAGATTGACCTGGCCCAAGTGGTTCTAGTATTTTTCTTATTTTTGATATAAATATCTACAACGAATGATGTCCTCCTGCACCCCCTCTACTTTTAGCCTTGCCCGATCAAAGACGTTCTTCATTCTTAGTTAAAGAGGCACTTGTTCGGAGCGTTAATCACGTGTACATACATATTATTTAATTACTTAATTAAAAATACTTAAATAATAAAAACAACTAAATACTAGTTTTCGTAGTTTGTTGTTTGTTTGTTTGTTTGTTTGTTTGTTTTTGTTTGTGTGTTTTTTCTTTCTTTTTAGTCTTTCTCTTTTTCTCTTTTCCCTAGCAATTGTTCCATTTTGGCAGCCTACTTGCTGAGCAAACCCAGAACACCAAACTGTATGACAAAAAATCCGCCCAGAGGGAATCTCCTGTGTGGTTCCCCAAGGTACAAAATTGGGTCTGATAAAGGTCATCTTAGCTTGGTAAACAAATTAACATTGATTGTTTTCTAGCATGAATGGGCAATGTCTTTTGAGAGAAATTATTAAAACAAATTTACGGTTATTATTTTCAAAACCCAAATATTTTACGAGGGACCTTTTTATTGTTATTAATAACCAGAATAATAAAATAGACATGTGTTTGCGGACAAACACAGAGCTGATCGAGTTTATAAAATGACTTTCAGTATGTGGCTGGTGGTCTAAGTGTGTGTCAAGTCTGAAGTCGATCGGATGTACCAAAGTGAAAAAGATATATTGGTTGAAAAAACGTGTACAAATCCTATGGGAACAACAAACATTTAATGTGACGTCACATGACACCCGATGATTTCACCATGACGTCATCCAAATTCTCGTCTATAACACATCTTGGAATACTTGCATACCAAGTTTGACCCCAATCGGACCTGTACTTCCAGAGATAGAGGGTCTTAAAAACTACACCTTTAAAGTGACGTCACATGACCCACGATGTTTTGTAAACTAATTTGGGGGTTTAGTTTATTATCTTATCTGAAAACATTTCCTGTGATACTTAATTGTCGTGTACGTGTTCTACATTTGTTAAAAAAATAGATTTTTGTTTACGTGTAAATGCCACATTTATGTGTAATTTTGTTGGTTTTTGTTTTGAAGTTTTATTTAGTATTTTTAATTTGTCTTTCGTTTACGTGTTAATTCCGTATTTTTGTGTAATTTCGTTTGATTTTCAATTCCGTATTTTTGTGTAATTTCGTTTGATTTTCCTTATTTGGTATGTTTTGTGTGTGTCTTGTTTGTCCCATTGGCCGCCTATAAGTTGGGGGGGGGGGGGGGTTACTTTAATTGTTCGCATATGTATTTTCGGTGCATTACTGAAAAAAAAAAAACTGCAATTGATGGAATTATAACACATAATATATCGAAACAAACAAAACTTCTCGCCAACGGTCCGGGTTTTAATCGAACCTCTTCACGAATGAGAATAATTCCGATGGTGTGCCGGCAAACAAACCGTACACATAGAAACATGCACAACCCTTGGGTTTCAAAATACCAACAGACGTAAATACCACTATATTCTTACCTTTAAAACAAAGTACTGCAGGGTCCAATTTCATAAAACATGTAAGCACGCAAACAATTGCATAGCATGAACATTCGTCCTTGGTAAAAACAGGTTTACAAATAAAATGTTCAGGGGATGTTGATTGTTTGCGACCGGTATTCATTTTTACTGAGCAAAACTTGTTGTGCTAAGCAAATTGTTGTGCCGAAATGTTCTATGAAATTGTCTCCTCGTCATTTTTTAAAAGTAAGGAATAACTAATCAGATATTGACTGAAATAATAGTTAGTTATAGCCCCAAGTGTATAATTGAACTATAATGCTGAAGTATACTTCAAAATAAATAAAACTCTCACAAGCGGCAAGCGCATTATTTTTTTAGAAAACTTGAAGGGTTTTCTTTTTCAGTAATGCGGGTAGGTTGAGGTGAGTGCCTGTTGGGCGCCGCAAAGCGCCTTTCTAGGCCACGCGGCACGTCTGTTATTTGTCTCGCTGCGTATAAACGCGGGCGGTTTGTGCGTCGAGGAAGCCCAACGTTAGCCTTTAAAACGCCCGCAAATGACCACACTTCGCCATTCCGACGAATCAACGGCTGCAGAATGATGCTGAAGTTTGTCGTGCTTGCGGCGTTGGCCTGCGTGGCCTACTCTAAGCCTAATGTAAGTCATTTGTTGTGTCAATGTGTGCATCCTTGCACATCCTTGGTCAGTATGTCTGTATTTGTTGCACGACCAACCTAGTGTCATTTTTACACCTTGTTGTAGATCACAAGCCTAGTGTCATATTTCTACATTGCCCTATTATGGTCAATAGTGTCATATTTATACATTGTCCTTTATACATTGTCCTGGATGGCAAACATAGTTCCATCGTTGTTCATTGTCCTATAGATGGCAAACCCAGTGTCATCTTTACACATCATCACCAGCCTAGTGTCATCTTTCTACATTGCCCTATTGTGGTCAATAGTGTTATATTTATACATTGTCCTTTATACATTGTCCTAGATGGCAAACATAGTTTCATCGTTGTTCATTGTCCTAGATGACAAACCTAGTGTCATCTTTACACCTTGTTGTAGATCACCAGCCTAGTGTCATATTTCTACATTGCCCTATTATGGTCAATAGTGTCATATTTATACATTGTCCTTTATACATTGTCATAGATGGCAAATCTCGTGTCATCTTTATACATTGTTCTAGATGTCAAACCTAGTGTCATCTGTGTAAATTGTCCTAGATGGAAAACCTAGTTTCATCTTTGTACATTGTCCAATATGGCAAACCCAGTGTCATCTTTGTAAATTGTCCTTGATGGCAAACCTAGTGTCATCTTTGTACATTGTCCAATATGGCAAACCCAGTGTCATCTTTATACATTGTCCTAGATGCCAAACATAGTGTCATCTTTATATATTGTCCTAGATGGCGAACCTAGTGTTATCTTTGTACATTGTACTATGGCAAACCTCGTGTCATATTTGTACATTGTCATAGATGGCAAACCTAGTGTCATCGTTGTACATTGTCGTAGATGGCAAACCTAGTGGCATCTTTATACATTGTCCTATATGAAAAACCTAGTGTCATCTTGCACATTTTCTTAGATGGCCAATCTAGTGTTATCTTTGTACATTGTCCTACATAATGGCCTGATTAGCGTCACCTTTGCCAAACGTGCATGATTTTGGACCTCCCACAAGGGTCTTGGATAAGTTGGAAAGCAATTTCTAACTTTTTGTTTTACTTGTTTACGATTCTATTTTTTTATATTTTTTTTGGAATTCAATCAGCGACTGCGTTCGATTAAGGCCCCGCGCTCTGGACAATGCGAAGACAGGAATCAATTTTGAGAAGTTTCTGAGAAAATTGCGCATGTGCAACTTTGCCCGATTTTGAGGCACAAGTATGAAGCGCCGCGTGAGTAACTAAGACGCTGCGAGTTTACGGTCAATCGACGGCTCTCGAGACCCATCAAATAAAAAGAATTACAAGTATCGTTGGACAGATCGGTACCCCAAAATAATAGAATTGTTCAAATAAAATTTGGCGATATTTGGCTACAAGGCCATCGCAGATTTGTCTTTTGAAGAAAACAAACCAAGCAACGGCAGCCAATTTGAAAAGTTTTAAAATTGCTTTTTATTCTATCCACATTTTTTCCAAAAAGACATACTCTCTCTTGACATACTATGACCGTGTGCCAAATCCCATGCTTTAATTATGTTAATGCTTTTTGTCCGACTATGGCACCAGCTTCCTGAGGCTGCCTTGCTTCCGTCTATTTTAAAACTGTTTAAAACACATTGTGGTGACCACCCCAGGTGGCCTTTGACATGTAAACAATGTCACGTGATTTTGTATTACCAATCAGCGTCCGTCCTTCATGGATCGCTGGTAGACGGTTTTCTGTTGTACAACCATTGACCTTTTTAGCTGGTTACAAAAGCCATGCCGTTCGCCATCTTGTTTTCTCTCGAGTTCTTCGCGTTTTGTCCGGTGATTCATTGTATGAGTTTAGTCGAATAAAACATCGTAGTTGTTCTACAAGCTTGGGGACTTTTTGTATGAATACTTGCAATCCCCAAAGTGGTGACCCTGACGTGATATGACTTCCACATCCGCCGCCAAGTCGGAGCTTTTGAACCCGGACTCTGCAGCGCCGCTGGTCAGTGCAGTGGCTTTGAAACTTCCACCGTACTGGCCCAATGACCCGGTGATATGGTTCGCACAAGTCGAGGCGCAGTTTCTCACTCGGGGAATTAAATCGGAAATTACCCAATACTCGTACGTCATCTCCTCCTTGCAACCGTCTATCGCTCAAGAAGTCAGAGACTTGTTGATCAACCCACCGGCCCACCACCCATACACCAAGCTAAAGGAAGAGCTCATCAAACGTACCAGTGAGTCGGAGCAAAAACGCCTCCAGAAACTTTTGATAACCGAAGAGCTTGGAGACAAAAAGCCATCACAACTACTTCGTACGATGGAACAACTTCTCGGAGATCGCACCCTGGAGCCTTCAATCCTGAAGCAGTTATTCCTGCAGCGACTCCCCACTAATGTCCAGCTTATTTTGGCATCGACAAGCGACACCGACATTCAACAACTTGCCAAGCTTGCAGACAAGATTGTCGAAGTTGCGCCGCCCGTTGCTCAAGCCTGTGCCGCAGTTCCAGCACCGGCTCCATTTGTGGCTGCAGTCAAGCCACCCGCTACATCAGACATGCAACTACTCCAGGCCCAAGTAGAAAAGCTGACCACTCAAATGGAAATGTTGGTTCGCCAAGATCAATACCAGCGCAGTCGGTCAAGGAGTCGTGGTCGCGAGTATAGCCAGCATGGCGGTCGACGTGACCGTAGTGCTTCTGCATCAGGGGAGAATACTACAGGTGCATGCTGGTACCATTGGAAGTATGGGGACAAAGCTCGTAACTGCAAGGACCCATGCAATTACACACACGATCGCAATCCCACTACGGCTCAGGGAAACCACCAAGCCAGCGGATAGGGGCGACTTCCCCCACTGGCACACCAAATCAATGTCGCCTTTTCTATGTGTACGACAAATTCACAGGAGCCAGATTCCTGGTGGACACCGGTGCTGAGGTCAGCATTGTACCTCCAACGCCACGCGATAGACAATATCGTCAAAGTGATTTTGTGCTCGAAGCAGTCAACAAGACACAAATTCACACATACGGTGAGCGTTCTGTGACAATTGATTTGGGTCTTAGGCGTGCATGCAGATGGATTTTCACAATTGCCGATGTACCAGTTGCAATTTTGGGAGCAGATTTCTTACGCCATTTCGGGTTGCTGGTGGACATGAAAGACAGGAAACTAATAGATTCCACGACTAGTGTGAGTGTCCGAGGCATTGCAACGAACACCAATGTTCTCAGCCCGGTTTTTGTTGGCCCATCACCGAACACTCGATACACGGCCATTTTGGGTCAGTTCCCTGCCATCACCCGACCATGCTTCAGGGACGCAAATCCCAAACACGATATCACCCATCACATCCCAACAAAAGGCCCACCAGTGTCCGCCAGGCCACGACGCCTCGCACCGGATAAATTGAAAATCGCCAAGGCTGAATTCGACCACATGCTACAAATGAACATTATCCGTCCCTCTAATAGCAGTTGGTCTTCGCCTCTCCATATGGTGCCGAAAGGAACGCAAGGTGATTGGAGACCATGCGGTGATTACCGCGCTCTCAACAATGCATCTGTCCCTGACCGCTATCCGATCCCACACGTACACGACATCACTTCGTCACTGCACGGCCGGACTGTATTCTCGAAGGTGGATTTGATTAGAGCGTACCATCAAATCCCCATGGAGCCGAGTGACATTCCGAAAACGGCCATCACCACGCCGTTTGGCATGTTCGAATTCGTGCGAATGCCCTTCGGGTTGAGGAACGCCGCCCAGACGTTCCAGCGTTTCATCGACCAGGTGTTGCGCGGATTGGATTTTGTGTATGCCTACATCGACGATTTACTAATCGCCAGCCATAGCGACGAGGAGCACAAGTCACATCTTCGTACGCTTTTCGAACGCCTTGATCAGTACGGTATCGTGGTAAACCCCGCTAAATGCGAATTTGGCGTCTCGTCACTACACTTCCTAGGCCACGTGATCGACCAGGACGGAATTCGGCCACCAGATACGAAGGTCGAAGCGATCCAGCGGTTTCCTGTCCCAGGTTCGACAAAGAAGTTGCGAGAGTTTCTTGGGTTGGTCAACTTCTATCGCCGTTTTGTACCCCACTGTGCTGCTTTGACACAACCTCTCACCGACATGCTTGCTGGAAAACCCAAGAAAACAATCGAATTGGACGACACAGCGCTCGCTGCTTTCGAGGCCGTCAAGTTGGCTTTGGTCAATGCAACTCGTTTGTCCCATCCGCGACACGATGCAGAGTTGTGCTTAATGGTTGATGCCTCCGATTTCGCAGTGGGTGGAGTCCTTCAACAAAAGGTGCATGGTGACTGGCACCCTATCGCGTTCTTCTCGCGAAAGCTGCAACCTGCAGAGACCAAATATAGCACATTCGGCCGGGAACTGTTAGCAATCTATCTCGCCATTCGCCATTTCCGTCATGTCGTCGAGGGTCGCGCTTTTTCTGTCTTGACTGATCATAAACCGCTGACCCATGCACTTGCGGCGAGTTCGGATCGATATCCCCCCCGCGAGATCAGACAGCTTGACTACGTATCACAGTACACAACCGACATACGGCATGTTCAGGGTAAACACAACGAGGTCGCTGACGCGTTGTCACGCATTAGCCTGAACACATTCTCTACCACGTCATCATCTCCAATCGATTTCCAGGTCATGGCCGAGCAGCAGCGCAAGGATGAGGACTATCTCCATCACAAACAGCATTCGGTTCTTCAGTTGCAAGACATTCCGCTAGTCGCTAGTGAGGGCACCCTAACATGTGACACGGCCACTGGAACGCCTCGACCTTTCGTCCCCAGGGTCATGCGACGAGCAGTTTTCGACTCTCTGCATTCCTTGTCACATCCTGGAATCAGAGCCACACTCAAGCTGGTCAGTGCACGTTTTGTTTGGCCCAACATGAATCACGATGTTCGTTCATGGGCTAAAACCTGCATCAAGTGCCAGAAATCTAAGGTGCACAGACATACAATCGCGCCGCTGGGCACCTTCATCACCCCAGACGCCCGGTTCGACCACGTCCATATTGACATTGTTGGCCCACTTCCATTGTCCAACGGCAAGTCCTACTTGCTGACGTGCATCGACCGTTTTACACGGTGGCCAGAGGCCATTCCAATCCCGGATATGACTGCAGAAACCGTTGCCAGGGCGTTTGTCTGCAATTGGGTTGCAAGGTTTGGTACACCATCGACAATCACGACTGACCGCGGCAGACAATTCGAATCGGCACTGTTCAACGCCTTGATGACATTACTCGGCACTAAGCGCATTCGCACAACGGCTTACCATCCCATCGCCAATGGTCTGGTTGAGCGTTTCCACAGACAGTTGAAAGCTTCCCTCAAAGCGCAGGACGACCCCACCGCGTGGACGGAAACGCTTCCTCTTGTTCTACTGGGCATACGGACAGTCGTCAAGCGGGACATTGGGTGTTCGACAGCGGAGCTCGTGTTTGGAACTACCCTGCGCCTACCAGGGCAGTTTGTTGCACCCGTCAATGATGCCGGTTTAGACCCTGGAAACTATGTACATCGCCTCAAACGCGTGATGCGTCAAGTAGCACCACCACCAACACGACCACACACCCGCACCACACAGTTTCACAAGGACTTGTTGTCTTGTACGCACGTTTTCGTCCGGTGTGATCATGTGAAGCGGCCACTCGAGCCTCCGTACAAGGGCCCCTATCGTATATTGACGCGAGCGGACAAATACTACACGTTGGACATCAAAGGCAAGAGCGACACTGTGAGTGTAGATAGATTGAAAGTCGCCTATCTTGAAACGGATCCCTCGACCGCATTGTCGCAACCGCCCGTGTCGCAACCGCCCGTGTCGCAACCGCCCGTGTCGCAACCGCCCGTGTCGCAACCGCCCGTGTCGCAACCGCCCGTGTCGCAACCGCCCGTGTCGCAACCGCCCGTGTCGCAACCGCCCGTGTCGCAACCGCCCGTGTCGCAACCGCCCGTGTCGCAACCGCCCGTGTCGCAACCGCCCGTGTCGCAACCGCCCGTGTCGCAACCGCCCGTGTCGCAACCGCCCGTGTCGCAACCGCCCGTGTCGCAACCGCCCGTGTCGCAACCGCCCATGTCGCAACCGCCCATGCCACCTCGACGAACTGTGCCGGATACACCTGCATTAACTGCACCAGCTGACCAGGACACCGCAAGTGAGCGGATAACTCGTTCAGGACGTCACGTTCACTGGCCGTTACACCTTACTCAATTTGACTGTGATTGAACATTATACATTGTATATATTTCATTGTTTCGTTCACTTCCTTATGCAGAAGCTCTCTGGGGAGGGCTAATGTGGTGACCACCACAGGTGGCCTTTGACATGTAAACAATGTCACGTGATTTTGTATTACCAATCAGCGTTCGTCCTTCATGGATCGCTGGTAGACGGTTTTCTGTTGTACAACCATTGACCTTTTTAGCTGGTTACAAAAGCCATGCCGTTCGCCATCTTGTTTTCTCTCGAGTTCTTCGCGTTTTGTCCGGTGATTCATTGTATGAGTTTAGTCGAATAAAACATCGTAGTTGTTCTACAAGCTTGGGGACTTTTTGTATGAATACTTGCAATCCCCAAAACATTAAACAAATGATTATAATTCTTAAATAACTATCCACCAATTCGTCGCTGTATTTGTTTATTTTTGCACAGGAGCTTAACAAAGACAATGCAATGAGTAAAGAGGAGCTTCAGCGCTACTTCGGTGTTGAAAGCCACGATGAAGGAACCCAATAGCCAATATACACACCGTTTGGATGAAGTGGCACAACTATGTACACAGCCAAAAAAGGTTTTGAGCAAATTGCCTTGAAGTCGATCGATTTGTCAAATAGCATTTTTGCGCATTTCTCCCCCAATATCGCAACATAATACTGATGCGATAGCCCAGTAGTTAAATAGCCCAAACCAATTCACTGTTTTCATAAAATCATGTTTAAAAGAGATATTAATTACTAAAGATTATGTACACTTCGTCCAAACGAAAATTCTACTTGGTCACAAAATGTAGCATTGTGTTGATGTGCAGCGTGCGCGTTTATGAATTGTACACATTTTAAAACACTAACGTTACTTCGTCGAAACGTAAATCGTGGATGCCATGTGAATCTGTGTTAAACAAATGAGAGTGAGTGACGCATGGGGATTCGTCACTTCGTCAACCTTGTAGATTTTGAAGATTAGGTGGAGGACATCATAAAATGTTAGAATATCTACAAATCTATAAATCTCGATTTTGGACGGATGCGACACGGTGACGAAATGCTCAGAGCAATATATAACCTATGATATTGGATTTTGTTAAACATTTTGAGTGAAATATTTTCCTGCGCATGCTCAAAAATAGGTGCAGTAATGGTATGGTCGAAATCATTTCCTTGTCTTTCCTATATACAGCCCCGGAATACGAGATCGTGTACCCATACATAGTCGAAGCTGAAGGTAAGAGGAGTGTAGAAAAGGGCGCCACAGCCGTCGAGTTCCTCGAACTCGAAGTCGATGCCTTCGGAGAGACGCTCACCCTCCTCGTACATCACGATGACAGCAATTATGCCCCTGGGCTCGAGGTTGAGATATACACCGATGAGGGCGTCCAGAATGTGCCGCTGCGGACCGACTGCATCTACACCGGGAAGGTCGCTGGTGAAAAGCGCTCGCTTGCTTCGGTTACCACCTGCGACGGCTTGGTAAGTCCTACAAGCATGTACAGTGGGCTAAATACATACAAACTATATAGCAATTGCTTTTAATTAAAAGCGCTTAGCAAAAGCTTCATGCTTTAATTAAAGCACACTGTTTGAACTATTTGGGATTGACCTGAGCCCATTTACTGATTGACCTGAGCCCATTTACTGATTGACCTGAGCTCATTTACTGATGTTGTTCGTCCAAGATGGCGGTCATACATCGCAATAGCGGCCTTGGTAATCTCTACATCGAACGACTAGATGACGAACATGCCTTCAAGAGAGATGTTGGTTTCGGTCATCCGCACGTCGCATACAAGAACGTGCCAGTCCAAGACGAGGATTTCTGCGAAACTGTTGGTAATACACCCGTTTACCTTTTTTTGTCCAAAGAACCAAAAATGCAACGTTTTGGGAGACTTGGAAGTAGGATTCGCCTTGGGTGCTATGCGTCCCTCGGGTGTTCAAAACGTCATATCCCACATCACAGCAGTCAACAATTGTTAAATGTCCACTAGAAGTATCACTATCTCTAGGCATGGCCAACCATAGCTTACAATTCAGGCACTGAACCAACATTTGTCGCTGATTTTGCTCTCGCATATACATGATTGTCATCTCGGTTTATGAAAGCCGAGGGGACATATTAATACTAGAATCCCACACTTTTATTTTCAATGATTGAATTGTATTTATGGAATACTCGGTCTTTTTCTTCTATTTTCCTCAGAAGACCCAGTTTTGCCAGACCAGGGTGAACCTGAACCACCAGTCCTGCCGATCGACACGCAGGCGACGAAATATCTGGAGTTAGGGTTCATTGCCGATAAATCGTACACTGCGGCCAAAGGATCGACCGCTACTGCAACAACGTGCGTTAACGCGCTCTTCAACGCGGTGAGTTTCGAAAAACAAAACAATGGTCACCTAAACATTACAAATAATACAAACAAACATAGGCGAAAATTACCACCCCTAAAAATTAAACAATATAAAATAAACATTTAAATATAAATTAATAAATAAATGTAACAAATATTAAAATATAAATAAGGATAAAATTGCTGCAAACTGCTTACTGGCTGGAATGATCTGAAATATAAAAATCAAATAAGTTAAGAGGGCCTAATATTTCGATCTTAACAAGATCTTCTTCAGAGACTAAATGACTGTGTACAATATGGACTCCAAAATGGTTTGTTTCTTTAGCAGGTACAAACAAAGAAGACTGGCTTGGTATTTTCACAGTAAATTTCATGCTCAACAGTTAGCGGAAATTGTACTGAACGACGATCGATATTTCATGACATGTATTGCGCATGAGTATTGATATTGTTACGTCACTAACATTAAACTTAGAGTATATCATTTGTCAGTTGTGCATGTTTAGGGTTCGAAGCTGCAAATGTTCTCAGAATCTAAACTAATTATGCTTTTTAACCGATCTGCAGGTTTTAGCTCTGTGAATGCTAGGACGCTTTTCTTTTACTTCTATTATTTTCTAACAAATGACAGTATGCCAGATGAAATAATTTCACAGGATGTTTCAGGAGTCATTGATATTTGTACAACAAATGAGCGTTTGATCAATATTTTGGTTGGTCAATTTTTTGATTGTTTCCCCTCTGGAGTAAACCTGCTCACTGCTTACGGTCTCCATGATTTAGACGAAAACAGCTGTGCTATAAAAGCTGCGTCATGATATCGGTCCATCCTTGGGTTTGATTTTGTTTCAAGTTTTATCTTACATTTTTTTCATCCTTTTTAAGGTGAAAAATGTCTTGCAACTGAGTTCGCTTAGAGGAACTTCACTGGTTCCTAAACTGACCTACATCAAGATCTTTGGCGCATCGGAGGTAGGCCTAGGGTGAACACCTTTACAAACTAAACAGAACAAAAAGCAAAGCGACAAAAACACTTCTGACATACACTCATCATTCCGTAGGTTTGGAAGTACATTTTGTATATCATTGTGAACATCGGTTTTGCAAAATGAATTACTAATGTATTTTCCTCGTAACGTTTAAACAATGCCATAGCCTGTTTTTGACTCATAACATGGAATTGAACTTGATTTTTCAAAAAAACAACATACACGGCAATTTTTTACTTATTGGCGCATATTCGTAACTCTTAATTTTGAATATATTTCGTATTGTTATCACTCATAAAAAGCACCTGCACGTACATGCACGTTTGTTTATGGTGTAAATCGAGGAGTTTCCTTTGTTCCTCTCGAAAATTTTCTTTGTTTGTAATCTAACTTTTTCCGACGGCTCTCATTGGTTTTGTACACGAATCTCAATCGAGGTCGTCCTCGATTCTAACCCTAACCCCAATTCACCTTCGTGTCGCCAGGTATGTGTCCTCCATTTACACCATAAACATACGCACTCTTGCCTATAACATGTATTTTCTGTATGTCCCTTTGTGTATGTTCCTGTGCCCTAGGTTAGGGCACAAAAGTATTATTCACCCAACCCTTAATGTTCTCCTTTGTGTAATAATGTTATATTACTTAATATGTAATACCGAATTATAACTTATTAGATAACTATAGTCTATGACACCACTTAGAAGTTCTTTACATCCATTTCTTGATTTGGTTCTCTTCTCTTTCAGAGTGGACTGACTAGCAGTACTGTTGGTCTAACCTACCTTCAAAACTGCCGCTCTTGGCAAAACAACAACAATCCCTCAGGTGCAAAACATTGGGACAACGCTGTATTCCTGACGGGGTAAGAATCCATTAGAAACAAGTGAGACCCAGTAAAGCTACGTGCGTTTTTATAGTTATCAAATTGTAAGAAAGTTCTTTTAAATTATTGAAGTGAAGCGCGCCAACGTTTAATTACGGTTTTCTTATCCCGCGCCCGAGAGCCAACCGATTCGTCCACCAGTATGACTTTAACCAAGATTTGTAATACGTGTATTTCAAATGTCATGCTCAATTGCAAAAATTGTGATTGGTTTCTCTTTATTTGGATCCATCGCAGCATTGACATAAAAAAGACGGCATCGGGTGATTCGGGACTTCTAGGGATTGCCTACATCGGACGATGTGATCATTTTTCGGCTGCTGCCCTCTCCGAATTTCGTTCTCTTCACGCCACGGCAACCGCTGCACACGAGATTGGGCACAAGTGAGTTCAGTCTCTTTCAACTTCGCTCAACATGGACGTAAATTCCTTGGGGTGGGGTATACATTCTCTCTTCCACACTTTGTTACGGGGGGGGGGGGTAGCTTATCTGACCTTGTAACTTTAAAACGGTGGAATGCATTAAACTAATGGAGAACGAACATTTTAGGGAAGTAAGCCTGTGACCGAATTACTTGGCTATGGCTTGATATTACACACTAGTCTATGATAAGTGGCTGCAGCAAATACAATAGACTCGTGTGTAATTTCAAGCCGCAAGCAAGTAATTCGGACACCGCCTTAAGGTATGTACATCGGTTTCATGAACAGCGCCCCCTAGTGTCCCCCGCACTTGATTTTTGTTTACTTCGCCTTCTCCCTTCCCCCTTCCCCATCCACCTTAGGTGTTACCACCTAAACAAGTGAATTTAATTTTATTCGGCTTCATGTGCACTTTCAATGATACGCAGCAGATCCATGGCCATACGTCTGTCCCACAAGCAAACTGGTAACTTGTACACGAGATAAACAAGCCCTTTGGGACGTTTAACATGTATTTTGTTACTTAGACGTATATCACTAACCATGTACGTTTGATAAACAGCAGCTGATCTAAGCACTCTTTATGAATTCGGGCCTAGATTTGTACGTTCGATCATCAACTGTTACACAGTTTAGCCTAGTTAGTCGTGATCAAGGGAAAATCACCGTTTATGAATTTGGCCCGTTAAGTTTATGCCCTGTTTTTCATGTTCTTCGTGTTTTTTTTTGTATTTAGTGTTATTGTTTTTTCTCAGCTAGTTTTCGAACTTTTATTTTGTACTACTGTTTGTATTTTGTTGGTTATAGTCAAATGAATAAATACATAAATAATAACAACATGATATTAATTTGTTCTGCATTCCAGCCAAACAACTTGCTACAACGACGCATAAACGACTGGATGGATGAACCAATCTGTTATCAAAACCGTAAGTTTTGTTTACTTGTGATTTTACATTTATTGTTTTCACGTTGGGTTAAAACAAATTTCACTGTATCGAAATGAATGTCGATCACATTTAAATTAAAGGTATATCATTTGCAAATATTCGAAAAATAATTAGGTATCTACCTGTCAGTAAAAATAAGCGTCAAAAACACTATTCGCTTTACACACTAAAGCTCCTATTCGAGTTGCCCGGATGTTGGGTTTCTCGTAAAGTCTCGTACGTTCTCTAGGTCAACTTACACGCTCGATACGGAAGCATTCGTTTCGGACAATAATGACATTATGTTGAAAATCATACTTTTCGCTCCCAAAGTGGCCTATTTTCGTCTTTCCTTTTCAGACTAATTGTTTGTCTGTTTTGTTTTCAGGTTCAAAGCGAGGTATCTTCAACAGTTTTTATCTCCAATTATATACAATGCATAAAAACATAGGTCATTGTTAAGTATTTATTAACATTGTGGGCAAATAACATAGTTCTGCCCACATATCTAACTTATTTATCTGTACATTGAATCCTGTGCATGTGGTTTGTGAACTGTTACCAATCACACAAAAGTATTAAACAAAGTGATCTACCATTCTTAAAAGATGAAGGGCGAACACCGGGGCAATTTCAGGGAGCTGCTCAGCACACACAAAAATGCTTACCGTGAACATTTCTCCCTGGCAATCATGTTCAGGTGATGTATACTGGTATTCTGCTAGTTTTTGCACGAAACGCACATGGACTGATAATATGTTTTACAAAGCAAGACTTTTTTGTGCTAAGCATTTTATTGTGCTTAACCGCTCCATGAAATTGGTCTCAGGAGTTTAAACGTACACATTTCTTTAGGGACTTACATTATCCACCTCGTCCCCCACCCCCTCACACCCACCCCTCGTCTCTAAAAGGTCGGTGTACGACTTGGCAATTACCGCATAATGCAGAATGAAAAGCAGTACATTCGCGATAACTAAAATGTCCCCATTTCGAATTTCCACTGATGTCGAAGTCGAAGTTTATTCCTGTCAAGATATGTCCCTAACTTTTTACTGGCACTAGTACCTCCGCTTAACAAAACGGCATCAACTGACAAGACGGCTCTATTTCTTCTCTATGTTTGACGGCATACGGGTCCAAAGATATAACAGAACCGTGTATATGAATGTGTTCGGTTCGTCACCATGAGGTACGTTGTTTGTTATCAATTAATTATCATCTCTCTGTTAATTTTGTACAGCAGCTGTGTAAACTGTATTAACATTTGTTTTCATTTTGAGGTGAAGGGAATTCGGAAATAAATTAGAAAGTGTTTAGCATCGCAAAATGATGTATGTTTCTTTCTGTTATTATACAAAGAAAAATGTTGCGATTACGTTTCCAATCCGGTTTATTTCAAACGTGTAACCATTTGGTAAAAAAAAGATGTACATTCCCAAATTGTCTCTAAATTGCCATGGCGGGCAAGTAACAAATTCCATGGATCAGCACGGCAACGGCTTAAAATTACACACATGTCTATGTTAAGTGACTGCAACCATAGTTGTAGACTCGTGTGTAATTTCAAGCCGTAATATTCTTAATGAAAACGCAATTAAGAGAGTCAGCGAACAAACAAAACAATCCCCAAACCAAAATGTTGCGCATTACAAAAAAGTGGCGCAAGAAGATTTGAACCATTGCGTAAGGTTTCAGGAAATCGGATCAATGCAGCTGCTGATCCAAATAAATGTAAGAAAATCTCTGGAAAGATTATGCCAAACTAAAGAAATTAAATGTTGAGAAGTGGAAGCATTGACAATGACACGCACATGTACGTATGAGTTTTCCTCGAGGTGAAAAGTTGTGCACATCGTGTAACGACCATCGTTTTCTCCATTACGTTTTAGTCGAGTTTTCACCCGGATTTCCTTATTAAAACTGTGCAACAGTGAACATTCCATCGTAATTTATCGTCCTTTTGGAAGAGCATTTCTTCATTAGGAATATTATCGCTACAAATTGTTGTGAAATTTAAGTGTTTGGATTCACGTTTTGGTACGCGGCAATGAGAACCTTGTAATGTTACATGGAGCTACGGTCACAATTATTTCTGTTAATATAGCGCCATTCATGCTGTGAGGGTCCAATAATCCACATTGGTTCCATCAACAAGTCCGACAACATTGGGGAAGTGTGCTATTTGATAGTAGAATTCATCGACAATGTTGCTGCGTCTCTCATTGGCGTTAGGAAATTTCACAATATACGAGGCAAAAGTGGGAGAAGAGCGCGAGTTACCTGTGTATATGTTATTATCCTCGATGTTGTTGGCTGAGATACATGCACCATGTCAGCACCAGCCAGCTTATAAATGACCCCGAGGCATAGAACCTCGGAGCAGCAAAGACCTTTAGCTCAAAAGGGAGGGCATGAGCCCTCAATGTTCGAGGCTCTAGTTCATCTCTAAGTGCATAAATTATATGTCTGTCAAGCCGGTAACGTTTATAGAGTTTCAAGAGACATCCATGGACAACATGTGTGTTTTTCCACTTTTTTGCATGAATTTGAGGACTTAATCATACAATATCTCCTCCACCCATCCGAAGTCATATTCGCTGGCGACTTCAACATCCATGTTGACGATATGTCCAACACCAATGCAAAACAGTTTCAGTATTTGCTCTCATCGTACGGTCTCGTCCAACACATTCATGAGCCAACTCATCGACATGGACATTGTCTCGAGGGAGTGATAACGCGTGAAAATGTCACACCTATAATCTCAAATATTACAATCCACCCTGGACTTTCGGATCACTATGCGATCATGAGCTGCGTTGGCTTTAAGAAGCCACCCCTCCCAACTATAACTGTGAAAACTCGGCGGTGGCGTAATATCAATATCACTGCATTTTGTCACGATATTGGAACATGTCTATCAAACATCGACCTCGGCACTGATCAGGAACTTGAAGCTTGTGTTGAAGAGTATGAATGTATGGTGCGTGAAAATGTGGACAAACATGCTCCACAGGCAACACGATCCATCAAAGTTCGACCTGAACCACGTTGGTTTAATGATGACATCCGAGCAGCAAGGAAGATTCGCCGTCAGCTCGAACGGAGGTGGCGTGCCTACGGCAAGCAAGAGGCTGATCGGCAGAGCTTTCGCAAGCAATGCAATGTTTTGAACGACATGATCAACCAAGCGAAAGTGGGTCACTTTTCATCACTTGTGCAGCAAAGCTCTGGAGACCAGACAAAGCTGTTCAGGGTTATCGACAAGCTGTTACACAAGTCTACGTCCCCAGTCCTTCCGTCCTCATATTCTGACCAGGACCTTGCAAATGCATTTTCAGATTATTTTGTCACCAAGATTACGAACATCCGATCCTCAATAATGCCGGTGTACAACCCTGTCCCACTTGTAGAGCCACATGCAGATCCCAAGTGCAGACTGTCTTATTTTGAGCCTACAAATGTTAACGAAATTAAGCGTGTCATCATGAACTCGCCGTCAAAATCTTGCGAACTTGACCCTATTCCAACTATGATGATGAAGCAACACATTGATGTGTTTGCTCCTTTTATTACCGAGTTGGATTCTGGTTGCTTTCCGAACAACCTAAAGGTTTCCTACATTCGGCCACTTCTAAAGAAGTCCAGCCTGGACAAGGAGATTCTGAAAAACTACAGACCCGTCTCAAACCTGAAGTACCTGGGAAAAACCATCGAGCGTATTGTCTCATCCCGCATCTCTGACCACATTCAAGACCATGAGCTTTCGGACGTTTTCCAGTCTGTATACAAGCCATTCCACGGGACGGAAGTTGCGCTTGTTAGGGTCAGTAATGATATTCCGTCTACGATGGATAATGGCGGTATCACTGCGTTGGTTATGCTCGATTTGAGTGCAGCATTCGATACCGTTGATCATGGCATCCTCTTATCTCGACTTCAAAACTATCTTGGTATACATGACACGGCTCTCGAATGGTGCAGGTCCTATCTCTCAAATAGAACCCAGCATGTCCGCATTGGCAATGCAATATCAGATCCTGTTGTTTTAGAGTACTCTGTACCACAAGGGTCTGTGCTAGGCCCACAGTGGTTTACTCTTTATACCTTGCCAATTCGTGATATCATCTTGAAACATCATCTGAACTACCACGTCTATGCTGGCGATACTCAACTCTACATAACCTTCAAGTCTTCACAGGAGCCTGCCGATTCTTCGATTGCAAGACTGGAGCAATGCATCTCTGAGATCCGATGCTGGATGAAAAACAACTGTCTAAAGCTGAATGAGGAAAACACGGAGTTTCTCTTGTTTGGATCACGCCAACAATTAAAAAAGGTGTCTGTGCCATTTATTACAATCGGTGATGCACAGATAGCCCCATCGTTGCAGGCCCGGAACTTGGGGGTTATATTTGATTCAGCAATGACATTTAAACCTCACGTCGCTAACACTGTCCGTTTGGCATCATTCCAAATTAGAAACATTGGTCGTATACGCAAGTATTTGAATAGAAGTGCTACCGAGCACATTATTCATGCATTTGCGACTTCACGACTAGACAACGGCAATTCACTTCTCTATGGACTCCCTCAGAATCAAATATACCGTCTTCAACGTCTTCAGAATACTGCTGCCCGCATCATCACCTTATCTAGGAGGAACTGTCACATAACCCCCATTTTGAAGGAACTACACTGGCTTCCTGTCTCCCAAAGGATTGTTTTCAAACTCATGCTTCTGGTCCACAAAGCTCTCAACAACAAGGCTCCCTACTACATTGGGGAACTACTACATGAATATTCTCCAGCAAGAACTCTTAGATCAAGTAACCAGCAACTTCTCAAGGAACCAATTGCTAAACGAACATGGGGCGCCATATCTTTTTCTGTTGCAGCTCCTCGACTTTGGAATTCATTGCCACTTGCCACGGTTGGATGCACACCACTGACCGCGAAAAGGGATGGTTCATTTCCATGTGGCTTTAATACAAAAATATTGATTTGGACATTTCTGAAATCTGCCTATGGTTTTCAAGACAATGATACTCAGTTACCAGTGACCGTAGGCCTGCGATGGAGGTGTCAGAAGAAAGCTTGTAGCTCCTACTTTCTGATAATGACTTAAGTTTTTCCATGAAATGTATACTTTCGGGATTATGGCCATTTTCCGGTGGGTTTTGTTTTTTTAGGTTCACCCTGTACAGGACAAATACATAGCGGCGACAATAACAATGACTGGTGGATCTGAAAGTGGATAAAAAATACATACAATTTTAGAAATAATTGCCTTCAAAAGTGCCTATTAATTGATGTGTAATATTGGCTGAGATACAGCAAAAAAAATGTTTAGGTAATGCGGGCACTTTAGAATTTCGGCATTTCATGCCACCGACACACAAAGTTACTTAACAAAGTCTTCTAATGATCCTTGACCCTCATAACATGGGTACAGACACCTTACTTATGTCAATTATGTCAATATTGGCCGATATATGTATACAAATGAATTTTCGATAATACTCCTATCCCACGGACACATGTCACTTCACGTATAGTTTTATTGTGATCTTTGACCCCCAAAACATGGGTCTAGACACCTTCTTTATTCAGTTAACGGCAATATTGGCTGAGATATAGTGAAAATTAGATTTGTCGATAATGGCGGCACCAATTTGCATACATAAATGATACGTGGGACATTTTTTGAATGTTTTAACATAGCAAATCGTTTTCTACGCATTTTTTCTGACCTAGAGACACCAATTAGAAATTGATTTCCGAGGGTGCACGGAACTCCCTCCTTCCCACTAAACTAGACGGCCGTCACTGTATTTT
Organism: Crossaster papposus; assembly: GCA_037893245.1. Classification (NCBI taxonomy): domain Eukaryota; kingdom Metazoa; phylum Echinodermata; class Asteroidea; order Velatida; family Solasteridae; genus Crossaster; species Crossaster papposus. The sequence goes on from JBAIAA010000863.1 coordinate 93,427, forward strand.
TTGTTTATGCTGATACATAAAGCTGTTCAGTAAACTGGCGCCATTATATGCGAGGGCTTTCACATGTTGTACGGCAAAGCTAATAAGTTGGGTACTATACACATAGCCTAGCGACCACTAGGCACATGGCTAGAAACAAGACGCTAGTCATGCATGCAGTACTAGCCTGTAACCCTTTCAGTACCAAGACATATTTTGTCACTATGCTTATGTTACCACAGTAAATGTACATGATATGACCAGTTAGTGACCAAGCACTTTTTGCCAAGTTTTAGTGTATAGCGCCCTCGCAAGGCAAAGTAATGAAAGGCCACTCTTCTTCAAAGTGGTGTAGAATCATAATGGATTGACAGTACCCCCAAAGCAATGACTATTAGATTAATTAAAACAACAATATTGGCCTGTGAGAAGTTTGTTTAGAAGCGGTGACAACAATTCCATATCTCACCCCCACTTTGTTGCCCTTAATATGACAACTACCAAGAAGTGTAAATCTGAAAAAGAAACACTAATTTAGGAGTGAGAAAATTTCAAGTTTTTCTTTGAAAACACTCAAAATTCATTCAAAATGACGGAAATCCAGACTGTGAATGTAATTGCACAAACATACAAAATGGGTACACTATGGATGCAGTTCAAATGAAAGCCACCGAAAGGTTGGCGGTGTGTGCACCATCACTCCAACATTGAAATTGGGGGGGGGGGGGGGGGGGCGCAAAATAAAACTTGCTTAGGTGAATGCTCATCACAGACTATGACATTTCTCAAAGCATGGTAGTACAAACATTAGTTTGTCACACTTTTTTACAAATCACGCGAGTTTGTTTTCGCTTGGCTCTGGTACTGCAAACAATGCAGTTGCGCTTTTTGCCGGCAAAAATCTCCCACGATAGTGATGAATCGGAAAGCGGCTGGAACCACGTGACACTTGACTGGCATGCTGAACTGGGTTGTGCTTCCAAGTGGAAATAAGATCTTCTATCACCTTGACCCTAAAATCCAAAGTGGTCAAGTGCTGATTTGTAGGGATGCTGTTGTATACAATGGTAGCATTCACCAAGCAGATGTCAAGAATGGCCACGAAAACTTGTTTCCACCATTTCATCGATTTGTGAGAGTGCGAGTAGTACTGACACATTTGTGCTGCGAGATCACTTCATCCCATGTATGTATTATAATCATTATCGACGTGCAGTTCCACAATCTCCAAACTTTAACTGTGACAACTTGCAGACGAGAGCTGGGCTTGTATACCAATTGTCCATGAACATGAAATGTCCCTTATGTTCGATTCCTGTAATTAGGCCGAGGACTACATGCCCAGCAGATGTAATATCAGGTGGGTGGTGTGTTGAAGCATAACCAATGGAGGGTCGACTAGATTCCCTTGATGTGGGCTGAGAGCCGGTGAACACCTTCCAAGCACATGCATAACCGGTTTCTGACTCGTTCAATGAAAAACATTTCAATCCCCTTTTGGTGGACTTTCGTGGCATGTACGTACTGTTTGAAACGAAGACGGCCTTAATAATAATAATAATAATAATAATTAAAAATTTATATTGCGCCTTTTGCATATAAATGATCAAAGGCGCATTACAAAATCAGCATTATTGTAACTACTTTACAAAAATTAAAAAACAAAAGGATTACGATAATATTAATATATATATAAAGTCATGTCAACGCGCCAGTGCCCAAACCGCAGTATGGGGATACATCTGTCTCGCCAGCAGGGAGAATATATTACTTAAGCCTAACCCTGCTGACATCGGTGAAGTCTCGATCTTTCCCGGAGACAGACGCCTCTGACCCTACCTACGAATTAAATAAGTATCTAGCTACCTGGCACGGTGACACTTAAAATATAAACTAAGACCCTTTTTTTTTTTGGTTTTTTTTTTTTTTTTTGTTATAAAAATACAGACTTACTGATCAACAAATGCCTGTTCAAAAAGGTACGTTTTAATCTTACATTTAAAAGAGCCAAGTGTCTGTTCACTGAGAATGTGGCATGGAAGTGCATTCCACAGCGCAGGGGCTGCAGATGAAAAAGCTCGAGCACCCAGTGTAGTAAGCATCTTACCCCTAGGGTACTCTAACACAAGACCACTCTTACTTGACCTAAGATTATAACGAGAACATTTATTAATACCAATAAGATTTGTTATATACGCTGGTGATAGACCATGGAGTGCCTTAAAAGTAAGCAAAATAATTTTAAAATTAATTCTAAACGAAACAGGTAACCAATGTAATTCACGAAGGATGGGTGTTATATGCTGAAACCTGGATGTATTGGACACAAGTCTCGCCGCTGCATTCTGAACTCTTTGTAGTTTAATTATTTGAGTTTTCGGTAGGCCATACAATAAACTATTACAATAATCCATACGGCTAGTAACAAAGGCATGGATTAAGGTCAGTAGAGAATCACGAGATAAAAATTTGCTAATACTTCTAATGTTATGCAAATGAAAGAAAGCAGCCGAACAAGCCTTAGTAATGTGAGTGTTCATGGTCAACTGCGAGTCAAACCATGACCCCAAATTCCTAATACATGATTGAGGAAAAATATCAGATTCCCCCACAGTAATGCTAGGGATGTTGATTTTGTGTAGCTGTTGTCGGGTGCCAATGACAAGAAATTCACTCTTACTATCATTGATCATAAGCCTATCATGAATCATCCATTGCCTAATATCCCTGATACAGCTTTCCATAGCGGCCACAGCTGCTAACTGACTGGTTGCCTCATCAGGCTTGAAACTTATGTACAATTGTGTGTCATCTGCATAACAATGAGAATTAGGCAGATGGCACTCAATGATATCGAACAACCGGGAAGCATATGGTAAAAAGCAACGGACCTAAACATGATCCCTGGGGAACACCGCAGTCAAGCGTGAAACTATCTGACAAGGTCCCATCTACAGACACACGATGTCTTCTAAGAGACAAATAAGATGCAAACCAATCGAGCGCTAAGCCAGAAACTCCAAGCTTAGACTGAAGGCGCTCCAACAAAATAGTATGGTCGATGGTATCAAAAGCGGCACTAAGATCTAATAGAACAAGTAATGTTACGTGCTGCGAATTCATCTTCAATAGAATATCATTCTTTACCTTCAAAAGCGCCGTCTCTGTACTATGGTGTTTCCTATACGAAGATTGAAATAATGGAAATAATGAATGCCTTGCCATGTGATTACTAATTTGAGCACACACTGCGCTCTCAGTTAGTTTAGACAAGAATTGCAAGTTAGTGATTGGTCGGTAGTTTTCCAAAACTGGATCAAGGTTAGCCTTCTTTAGCAAAGGAAAAACCAGTCCCTCCTTCCAGCATTCAGGGAAAACACCAGAACTAATAGACATATTTATGATACTGGTAAGCACAGGAAGTAAAACTTCAAGACAGTCACTGACCAACTTAGTTGGCATTGGATCAAGACGACATGACTTCTTCGTGGATTTACTAACAAGTTGCCTAACCTGTGTCTCTGTTAATGGAATGAAGTGATCAAGAGAGATATCATCAGATAAAACAACATTAGGAAAATGAATAGATTCATCTGCTGATCTCAAGTTATCAAGTTTGAAATGAATGTTTCTTATCTTTTGAATAAAGAAATTGCCCATCTCATTTGCTAATTCAAATTTATTGTTAGACATGGGGAGGGAAGGTGAAGCTTGGCACTGTTGGAGCAGTGACTTAGTGGCCTTGAACTATTTACTCTGATCGGAGCTGTTGGCCTCAATAAAGTTAGTGTAGAAGTCACTGCGAGCTTTATTCATGAGAAATGTCGCGCTGTTTCTTTTAGTCTTGAAATTCGCTAAGTCATCGGGTGTCCCGGTACGCCGCCATTTTCTTTCAGACTGTCTTCTTAGCTTCATAGCCGCCTTAATGCTCGCATTAAACCATGGCACCAAAGGTCTAGTAGAAATTATTTTCGATTTTACTGGTGCATAAGTGTTAAATGTGTCAATGAGAGTATCATTGTAACATTTAACAAGTTCATCGAGACTATCGGGAATATCTGTACACAGCTTAGAAGAAGATAAGTCATGTTTTAGCAAATTTATATCAATTAATTTAGTACTCCTGTAAGAAATTGTTTTTTTCCAATTGTTAGTGTAGTTGATTTCAGGTTACACATAACCGAAAAATGGTCAGAAAAGAGACGATCAGGAAGAGGCAAGCTATCTAGAACAATCTCAGACTGCCGGGTAATAACCAAATCCAATGTGTGTCCCGACTCATGAGTAGGTCCATTAACATGTTGTATCAAACTCATGGATTCAAGAAGTTCTAAAAAATTAATGGCAGACGGATCATTAAGAACATCAACATGGATATTAAAATCCCCTGTTATCAGAAGTCGTTGAGGACATAGAATTAACGATTCCAAGTACACAGCAAATTCAGTCAGAAACGCATTCACAGTAACTGGATGGTTCTGAGAGTATGGGGGTCTATATATAATCACTAACCGAAGCCTATACGAATTACATTCTACTGACCATTCAGAAAATTCAAATGATTCCCTTTCCCCAGCAGCAATTTTCTTGGCAAAAATATTATTCCGGAAAAGTAAAGCAGTACCGCCTCCGATGCGATTCCTTCGTGGATGATCCAGTAACTTAAAACCAGATGGAGTTGCTTGAACTTTACAAGCAACATCCATTTCGGTTAACCAAGTCTCTGTCATGGCAAAAAGATCAGCCCCGCTAGACACAACATAATCGACAAAATCAGCCAGTTTGTTTGTAATAGATCTCATATTCAAACTGCAAAGCTTGATTGGACGTTCGGCCATTAACATGGGTATTATTTTCACTGGTTGAAGTACTTGGATCCGGTTTTCTGGTAAGGCTTGTTTAAGGCCATAATCATGATCCAAACGCTGACTTATATGAACCGAAATCCTACGATCATTTACCCTACACTGTTTACCTGCTCTCTTACCCCTAAATCGTAGAATCCCATTCATTTTAAGTATTTGAAGTTGTTCAGAATGAATAGAACACTGAGATGATCTACGTAAATTTAACAATTGGTTGCGTGAATAAGACATTTTCCTGTTATTGTGAATGTGAGGGGTATTCAAATTGGAATGCAGTTTGCCGTCAACATACAACTCGTCATTGTCGGTGTGATTCAAACCATTAGGACCAGGATTAATCGAAATGTCCATAAATACTGTTATATCTAATGGAGGATCGTGTCCGGGAATAACTAAACTAGTTTGTCCACGTTTCGACCATTTCATCAATGCCACCTTAGAGGGGTAAAAGCCAATGTTACATAAACGGATAGACGTCGAACAACAATTTGCACGGAACTGGCCGACAGAAACGTCTAAAATACGTGTAAAATGGAAAGAATAACTTGGAGTAGTATTATGGAGGATAGTACAAGGGATTTTAGTCGAATGAAAATTATACTGCGTAAATATAACATGCAAAATCGCAAGACAAGCACAAACCTGTGTTATGGCGACCATGATGCAATCACACAGCAATGAACAGACCACACGGCATATGATACAAATCCACTAAATATCACTGAAATTGACAAACCTTAACAAAAAAAAACCAAAGCACTACTTACAAACAACACTACAAACACATCACAGAAAGATTAAAACTTGATGGAAAAAGCAGAGAAAGATAAAAACCGATTTAAAAAATGCACATCTGCACAAATTTAAAAAGACTGGCAGCTACACAACAGCGCCCTCTGAACAGCGCCTTTGAACTTGATCATTGTCTCATCCGGTGAGAGGTTTCGGCCTGGGTTGTAAATGCGAGGAAAGGATGGCAGTACAATGTCGAGCAGCGGGCGGACATTGGACAGTTTGTCAGGGGGAGCATCACCTGATTGAACTATGTTGTTGACAAGTTTGAAAAAAATCGAAGGATCGCAGTGAATCGATTGCGAGACATGGTCGCCGAATACAGGGGACTTCGCAGAACTTCGGACCTGGACTAGTGAATGCTGTAGCGCGGCCTTTTGTTGATACCCATGCACAAAAGCAAGGCCACGAATGCCATAATTTCTCGAACAGTAGTTCTCGAACAGGCAGGCTGATGATTGGCCACATCTGCACACATTGTTTTGTCGGCATAGCGATTGGTCTCATCCACCATCAACACAAACAGATTTATCCGGGGTTTAGTATTTTTATCCGCGGTTGGCCAACCATCTTTGGAAATTTTAATGAATGACCATATTGACAGTCACGAATGGTCTCGAGCATGTACATGTACTGTACACTGGCTGAGATATTTGTAATGTAAACACAGCGTGTAAATGGGTGTGTTGGTGGCGTACTTCAATGAAATTGCGTAAAAACCACTGGGGCTAGAGTCACAACGAGCTCCTAATTGCTGTGGTTAAGCAAGGGTAATCTCTTGCATGAGTGGGTGGGATTGAAAGAGTTAATCTGTTCGCTGTCTATCTCTGGTGGAAGAGTTGGTACATTGAGTTTCTGGAGAGGTTTCTCACTGTGTTTGACCTGTGACCGAGTTTGATTTTGAGTTGCACCATTACTCTGTGTAATATTTTGGTCTGCGTCTGCAGGATTATTGAACAGATTGGTTCGTGCGGATACAATAAACGTTAGCCACTTTATTGATGTTTTTCGGTCTAGCACGACAATCTCTAGCGATGTGCCCTTGTTTACCACAATTACGAGAATGATGATCGATTGTTACCATACAATGCGCTGGTTGCGGTACTCGGTTTCGTAAAACTCGCTTTGTTTTGAGGCGCTGCTTTCGGGTCAAAAGGGTCGTCGAAAACTATAGGTAATTGCTGGGTTGGTCTCCTAACTTACTAAATACCAAAGCCACCGTGTGCTTCACAATATTGTTCGGCAATACGAGACATTTCAGATACGGACTTTGAATGGCGTTCTTTAAGAAAAACTGTCAAATTCGAGTCTACACTATTCAACATTTTCTCACGGAGTAGAAGATCCTTCACACCGTCGCAAGTCTTTTGGACTTTAGACATTTCGAACCACCGAGTTAGTGCATTGTCTAACCGAACTGAAAATTGCGGTGCGCTTTCGTGTGCTTCTGGTTTCGCGGTTCGGAATTTCATTTGAAATCCATGAGCTGTTAGATGAAACCGTTTTAACAGTGCATCTCGTAGCGCGGATAACTTTTGTGCCTCATATTTCCCTAGGCGCGAATAAACATCCAAAGCCTTGCCTTTGAGCAGCGCACTGAGATTTACAACCCAATATTTATCTTCCCAATCTTGGCTAGTAGCGTATCTTTCGTTATGTAGTAACTGACTATGATCTAATAAACTCGATTCTGCTTCGAATTTATTTTCCTCTATGCGCAGTTTAAGTTGCAAGATTTCTTGATCTTGGCGTCTTATGTCTAATTGATACGCACGTTCGTCCCTATTTATGCGTTCTTGGTCGATTCGTTCTTGGCGCACAAATATGTATAAGTTCCGGACCACTCAAACCACATGATTCTGTGATAACCCTAATCGTTTTAATCTCCTTCTCCATTGATACACTTATAATCACACAGGATAGCCACTTACCAACAAATCCTTGTGGTGTCGCTGTTGCGCGGAGTTTGGAGGGAGTGTGGCAGCACGAAGAAGAAAGGCAATACTACAAGTATAAGTCCAAGAAATTATAACATGCACCATATCAGTTCATCCGTTAAAGACTCTTGAGCTTAAAACGAGATAAATTTCTCTGTAGGAGAGTTTCTTTTTAATGTAAATTTAGATTTTCCTTGTTCCCTTTCCCAACTTTATTAACCTTCCCAATTCTATTACACTGTAGCATTTCCCGGACAAGCCCCCATAAATGTCAATACCGGGCATAAACCATTTAATTAAAAATTAAAATTAAAAGAAAAAGAAAAACATAACCGACTAAATTACTCAAATTGGATTACGTCTTAATTAAAAATAACACATTTTAATATATCAATACTTTTACTTATAGATTAAACAATTCCCACAATTACTTTTACTTATTAATTGAAGTAAATAATTAGGTAACTCAAAATACTGTGGTGTTGATTTTGAAGAAGGTCTCTAAGAGAGCTCTTAGTCCTCATTATCAGCGGGCAAGCTATCGTCCCTTGTGAACCTTTGGTCCATTCATGAACGAACGATTCAGCGGGTGGGCATCCCCTGCATCAAGCGGCTTCCGCAGTGCTGGTATGCCAAAGAACCCAAATGCAAAATGGACCCTCAGAATCACCACAGAGCTTCCGGTCATGAGTTTTCTTCAAAAGGTGTCTCCTGCAGGTTGGGTATGTGTGAAACTCGCTGTTCCCAGCCAATACTGGAATATGACTATTGTCTGCCTTGACGACTTTCGTCAAGCTAGTTGTGTTTATAAAATATAAAATGACTCGGCTCCAACACCAGAAAGTGTGTTGGCTAAAGCACAGGCTTTCCTAGAACCACGTTATATAACCCTAACAATAACCTAAATCTAACAATGTACATACTATACTAAGAATAAAGAAACAAGTCTGTATTGTGTGCAGCCTAGTCGCGCTATTAACTATTGATCATGGATCACTAAACAGGTAAAGGTGTACACAAGTAAATAAACTATGTGAAACACTCACATGACATAACAAAGAAAATAAGTGAACGGTATTTGGGAGGAGAACAACTCATGGCCAAAAAAAGAGAGGGGGAAAAACTAATAGAATGACCCAAGTAAAACTTTTAGAAACAAATGTTTTCCTTAAAGGTAAGAATACAAAAATGAGAAAGGTAAGTACAACAAATAAAGGAAAATTAACCATCTGTGACAATACATGTAATTTCGAAAGTGTTTCTCCACAAACTCCCCTACTTAATTGATCTACTCTCGGAGATCACCTGAATCCAAACCTTGTAACCATTTTAACAACACTATAACAAGTAAAATTCTGTTTAAGTTTTTGTAAACAACTTTACCTTTAAGAATTAATACGATTAGACAAACTCCTCTGGTCTTGCTAGTTTTGGTACGTACCACCGATTACCAAAACCTACCCTCGAAAAATTTGACGAGCTGTTTGAGAGTTCTCTCATACTGCGAGTTACCCATTTTATTTAGGTGCACCCCGTCAAGACTGAAACGAGGGTGTTTCAAGCCGCTGTGATGCCAAACCCACCAACGGTCCTTTTTTAGAGCTTCAGCTTCAAGCAACTCGTTGAAGGCATCTGCCCTCTTATTAAATTCACTAAGCAAAACTTGATTGCGTCTCATATTTCTAGTGCGTGGCAAGACTGGAAGAAACACCACAATGCTAGGATTGACACCAGACTTTGGTAAACCTCGAACAAAGGTACAAAGAATATCAACGTGATTTGGCGATACTTCTGCTGTACATAGATCATTCGTCCCCAGATCAATTATTATAAACGAAGGATGGGCCCTGGCAATCATACGGCAATAGCGAATACTATTATATTAGCATTAATACGATTTAGCGTCAAACCGCCTTCGCCTAAACATGAAATGGAAACGCTTCTTCTTTCTAAATCTATATGTATTATGGCTTCTCGCCTACCAGTTAAACGTTTTACAAAACTGTGTCCAAATAACACAAATGTCATATTACACATGCAGTCGCCTAGGGTGCTGTAGGGTGCCACCTCCTCTTCAACCTAAATTACAAAGAAAATCACCGTTACGTACTATGTGTTAACATAAATATTAACCTTCCTAACAACACAATCTTTAAAACTCAAACGGGCAATGTACATGCACAGGCACACATTAGCTAAATAATCCGCGAACGAATCGTCTCTAGGTGAAAGGTAAACAAAAATGACAGCATGGGATCAAACTCACTCACAGGAAGACTGGATACCGCAAGTCCCTTCCAAAGAGCTCGTCCGAATCCAATAATACGATTAATCAACTCTCACTGGGAAAATATTTTAAAACAGAACGGGGCAGTCTGTTTGGGTTGGAATGCATTCCCCTAGTTCTTCTCTGTGATGTCCTTTTCGGGACTGCACATTCTAACCCAGAGATCCAATGGGGCTCCTCTACTTTATCATCTCCCCTCCCTCAGTCAACTGCCACATCACATGGTGCGGATTTGGTCACAATAAAGTCATATTCTGACTCATTACTACCGTCGGAGTCATCACCAGACTCTGGCTCTGCAAGCGGATCCAACCGTAAATATTTAATTGACCGTCTTTTCTGGTCCACCATTCACTGGCCGAATACGGTAAACATCGTCCAGGACACTCTTCCGTGCTACAAAATACGACTCTCTGCCGTATGCATCTTCTAATTTGTGACGGCCTTTGAAAGCACATTTCTTCAACAGTACTCGGGAACCTACTGGCAAAGATGCAGCATTAACTTTGCGACTGTGGGCATTTTCATTCTGACGAGATCTATTGTCTACCCTTTCTTTCACTAAGGTCCCTGCTCGCTCGAGCATCTCTGACTGTTTCTTTACAAATCCTATTTGTACCGCTCAAGACAATGAGGGCGACAGAAGAAACATCAAGCCATTCGTGATTCTAGCGCCACGCCAGCGGGTGCTCTTGTGCCTCGCTGGCGATATTTGTGATTCCCTGTGGACTTTATGATATTTTGGGGAAATGGGATCGGGAGAGTAATGTGTAGTTTGTCGGCATGTTGGAGTGGACCTGTTGGAAACAAATAGCTGGTAAGACTGTTCCTTTTATTGAATGGAAATTGGAGTAGATCAGCTTGTCCTGCCAAATGACTTGGCGAATTTTCTTGGTAAATTCAATGTTGTAGGTTCTTACCAAAGGTACGGTTGATATGTATAATTCAATCATTCTTGTTAGTTCTTATTCTAGTTTTAGAGCTGTCGCAAGCGTCAAGACACTCAACATTTGCCGTATTCGTTATTTATAGCGCAGTACAGTGCTGGTATATGGTGGTACGATTCCCGAGTTACGTCACTGACACGCTCGGGCGTTCGTTTTTATTGTGAGTCGACGAGCCGTGAAGTCGGTGCTGCCATGTGCGCAGGCACGGTCGCGCTCGAGTGATCCGTTCGGCATTCGACACATTCCAACGGATAGGGCGTAGCCGCAGAGTGTGCTCCCTATACACTTAGTCCGGCTGCGTTGGCCACGACAGTTGTCCTATCTCCGGTATATGTTTTGAACGCACAAGCATGGATATCACGTATGATATTGTGGAGGTAAGATAGCCTCATCATTTATATTTTCGCAAGAATATTTTTGATTTAAATATCGTACTCATAGATTTCAAATAAAATAGGCGCGGGTACACAATGGCATGTGCAGCGGGTTAGTAGATAGATGATATTATATCCTCCTTTGCAAAAAATAGCGGGTTGCTTTTATCCTGGCCAATATCTGATGTTTGGTTGTTTTAAGATTCCACATACAATAGCTGGCAATTATTTATATTTTGTTTTAATAATCTCATTTAGGCCTATAGCCTATAGGCGGGCGAAGTTTGATTTCGACCCTATTTGGCCCTTATTTATATACAGCTTTCCAAGCCTAGATTACGAAACATGTGGTTTTCTCAGTGCATACTTTTAAGCAGTCAAGTGGCTCTATAAATTTGTGATATTTTTTGAACACTGACAGCAATTGGCGCCTTCGCCATTTCATTTTTGCCCTTTTTGTGTTCGTATTTCAATGGTCAAACACCTTTCCCTTTTCAGGAGAAGCCCGATGCCTACGAGGGAATAGAGACTCAGGCAAGCCCCGCTTTTAAAGGGCTTTGTGCTGCCTTTAAAATCTCCAACAAGTACTTCGAGAACCTCAGCCAGGATGGCTGGGAAGACTTGGACCAGTTGTTAGGGCTAGACAAGGAGTGGATCGCCCACCTATTGACCCTGGCTCCAAACGGAGGTCAGCGGCGGAATTTCGAGCGGCTGATGGCTCGTGTGGAGGCCGGCCCGCTAGATGAACAGTTTCTCGGCAGGCTGCCCAAACAGCGTAAAACCCAGCAGCAGGAAGACCAGGACAAGGGGCTCGCCAGACCGGCTCCGCAAGGCTCGGGCACCACTGGCCTGCCTACCAGTGCGTCTACTGCTGACATCGCCGCCAAGAAGTCGGCTCCTGCCAATACTAGTGTTGCCAAGGGGGATGCAGCCACCTCGGCCTCACAGGTGAATGAAGTATTTATAAATTAGTTATATGTCTTATTGCGTTTTAAATGGTAAATAAGGCAGCGGTTTAAATATTGGTATTTACGCGACAATCGCAAGTAAAGCCTTTTCAAATTATAGACCCGATATGTTATGGAGATCGTACATTCCCCGGCAGAGTTGGATGCTGGCCGTAATACTTTTAACATTATTGGCAGTTGGGACAAAGACAATTCTTTGAGCTAAGATTTTTATCTTGAGTCCTTTTGATCTCGAGTCTATAACCCTGAGAAAATGTGTGGAGATTATGGGGAAGGGTCTGGAGAAACTACATAAAAGTATCTGTAGCCAAATTTCGAACTGGTAGTTTGATTGGTAGTCGGCAAGTAATTTGGGAAATATTATTTTGATACGAGTTCTGTCTTGAACCCACAGGAACGTGAATTAAAAGTTTAGATTTGAGGTTGGACCTCGAGGTTAAACAGAAATGGGCAATCATATTTGGCGAAATTAATTTTGAATGACACAATACCCGTTCAAAATCCACTGAAAGTTGTTTTGGTTCAAAGTCGGGCCTCAAGATGAACAGGGTCAGCATTACCCAATAAGAATTAAGAGGAGTTGAAGTTAGGTTTATATTCAGAGGTTGAGCCTCATTTGAAAAGGGGTAGCCTTTTGGTTAACCAGATTCAATTCAGTTTTTCAAACCTTGTAAGTTCAGACTCCGAAGTTCGACCTAGAGGTGACAAGGGGCAGGGTTCCACAAAAGAAATCATTTTTACAAATTAAGTTTAGATACCGAGGTTGGTCCGCAAAGTGCTACGGGGTTGGGTCCCTAGAAAGAAATACTTTTAACCAAATTAAGTTCAGATTCCGAGGTTGGACCTCAGGCGGCAATGGGCTGGGTCCCCCAAAGAAATCTTGTAAACCAGTTAAATTTCAGATTCCGAGGTTGGACCTCAGGTGGCAATGGGCTGGGTCCCCCGAAGAAATCGTGTAAGCCAGTTTAAGTTCAGATTACGAGGTTGGACCTCGGGTGGCAATGGGCTGGGTCCCCCGAAGAAATCTTGTAAACCAGATTAAGTTCAGATTCCGAGGTTGGACCTCAGGTGGCAAGGGGCTGGGTCCCCCGAAGAAATCTTGTAAACCATATTAAGTTCAGATTCCGAGGTTGGACCTCAGGTGGCAATGGGCTGGGTCCCCCGAAGAAATCTTGTGAACCAGATTAAGTTCAGATTCCGAGGTTAGACCTCAGGTGGCAATGGGCTAGGTCCCCCGAAGTAATCTTGTAAACCAGATTAAGTTCAGATTACGAGGTTGGACCTCAGGTGGCAATGGGCTGGGTGCCCCGAAGAAATCTTGTAAACCAGATTAAGTTTAGATTACGAGGTTGGACCTCAGGTGGAAATGGGCTGGGTCCCCCGAAGAAATCTTGTAAACCAGATTAAGTTCAGATTCCAAGGTTGGACCTCAGGTGGCAATGAGGAAATCTTGTAAACCAAATTAAGTTCAGATGCCGGGGTTGGAGCTTAAGGTGGCAAGGGGCAGGGTCCCCCACAATAAATAATTTTGAGCAAGAATAAAGTTTTATGCCGAGGTTGGACCTTGACGGCCACGGGGCTGGGTCCCCAGAAATAAATTATTTTAACCAAATTGGGTTCAGAATCCGAGTTTGGACCTCGATAAGGTAAGGGGCTGGGTCCCCTGAAAGAATTATTGTAAACCCAATTAAGTTCAGATGATGAGGTTGGACCTCAAGGTACAAAGGGCAGTGCCCTCTAAAGATATCCTGTTAACCAAATTCAGTTAAGATTCCGAGGTTGGACCTCGTAGTGCCACGGGGCTGGGTCCCCGAAAGAAGTCAATTTGACCAAATTAAGGTTATATGCCGAGGTGGGACCTTGGAGTGCCACGGGGCTGGGTTCCCAGAAATAAATTGTTCTGACCAAATTGAGTTCAGATGTCGAGGCGGGGCCTCGAAGTGCCACGGGGCTGGGTCCCCAGAAAGAAAGCCTTTTAGCCAAGCTAAGTTTAGATGCCGAGGTGGGTCCTCAGTGCCAAGGGGCTGGGTCCCCAGAAATAAAGCCTTTTAACTAAAGTAAGTTTAGATGCCGAGGTGGGGCCTCGAGGGAGCAATGGGGTAGAGTTTCCTAAATAAATCCTTTTAACCAAATTAGGTTCAGGGGCTGAGGTTGGGACCTCGAGGTAAAAATGGACGGGGCTCCCCCGAAAGAAATGTGATGAACCAAATTTTAATTTCGATTTAAAGGTTGGACCTCCAAATTTAATAGGCTGTGTTCCCGTTAAAAATCTGATCAATTTGGTAAATCCGAGGACGAGCCTTAAAAACATTTATTAAGGTTGGCGGGTTTATGCCCTTTGGGTCCGCATTTGGTGACATTTACAGCGCTGCGAGTGAGTGCATTTCAGGTAAATAATACATGTACATGTGTAATTTTGTGTGCGTGCGCACGCACGGTTGATTTTTAGCGATGTTTTAATTTATTTATAATAGGTGATGGTATACCGAAATTTAGAACCGAGGCTGGGCCTGAATAAGGTTCTGGGTCCCAATTTAATTCCTAAAGGTAGCTTTGTTAATTGAGTCCAGTCTTAGACGCCAAGGAGACAAGACCCTATATTTGAACTTAGAGTTTTGAATTTTGGATCAGAGGTTGGACCTCAAAGTATACTTGGCCTTTGCCCAGAATGGGTTATGGTTGGAAGAAAAATCCCTGAAGTTGGCAGAGAAATCATTTAGAACGGCATACTGATAAGTATAAACGATTTATACTGGTATTTACGGATAAAATCAATATTCCTGGGTCGGGTACAGCCATTTTTGTCACATGAGGATTCAGCAATTATAACTCGCAACGGGGATACTGAATATTAACAATAATACGAGCTCAAAGTGTACTCTTTTGACCATTTTACCTCCGGCATAATCGTCCCCACCCACAACATGAAATTTAACATAGAGCTGCACCTGCTTTAAATTGAGATGATATTTGGGCTCGAAAGGGCCGAGCCTCGTGCGTTTTATAGATTCATAAAAAATACATGAATTTGTGGGCTTGTCATTTATTTTAACAATAAATTAACAGGGGCATTTGTAATATAAGGAAAATAAGATTGTATAGACAGATACATCTATACATGTACATTTAAAACATCATGTAAGTAACCTTAAAAGGTCAGTACTACTCAATATCGCCACAGTGCAGGCAACGCAATAAATGTGGTTTGCCCCCCCCCCCCCCCCCCCCCCCTCAACCCTTTTTGAAAGTCGTTTCAGTTTGGGTATACGTATCTCTTTTACCATAGGTTTTAATGCAGGCCGGATAAGCTCTCGTCTGAGCACTGGGGCTAGCCAAGATAGTGTATAGCAAAGAGTTTACACTTGAAGCATTTTTTGTAAAGAGCGGTGAATACGCTCTGCAATTGTCCGATTAAGTTTAGACAGATAAACAGTATTATCCATCCACATTGGGCCTGCAAGTGGCACGTTCGGCGTTTGTTTGTTTGTTTATATAAAATGCAGGCGAAATCCGCTTTGGAGGTCCACAAACCAAGACGCCTGGAACTTCTAAAGGCTTGTACCGAGACAGGTTACGACCGAAATGTGGCATATGTGATGTCCATATTCAGGAAGTATGTGGAGGAATTCACGCCGCTGTCCACCGACGACATTAAAGAAAAGCAGATGTATGTCAATCTGCTCACTGAGTGCACAAAACACATAGAATCCAAGGTGCAAGGTATAGCCATGTATATATATAAATCAGTAACGGGTGAAGATTCAGACAAACGGCTAAGATTTGCCCGTAAGCATTTAGGTTTAAACGCCCCTCCAGCCGACACTAAGGCGCGAATGGGGCCGCAAGGCGGTGTTTTTAGACCCTTGAGACAGGGCTACCGGTCCAGATGGAATTCCCGGCAGGGCCAACGGGGCTGGGGTTCACGCAGTTCGTCGTTAGCCTTTTCCTCAACGCCTAAGAACAGAGGCGCTTGTTTCCGATGCCAAAAGGTGGGACACATGGCTCGCGACTGCAAGGACATTTTGTAAGGAGGTCAGCGAGGAAAATGAGTAAAAATGCAGGATTGGTCAATGATAATTATAAGCACGGAAAGATCATGTTGACATAAACATTCTGACAGGCTGGGTCCACGGGCATTTGATGATCGTTGTTGGGTTATGACACCCTTTTGTAGGCGGAGCAGTATATGGCCCCTCTTTATATAGTGCCTAGCCTTGGGTATTTTAATATTGAGCTACATGTATTACATTATACCATATACGTTAATAAACTTATTTATAAGCACGAGATGCATTTTGTTGGCTGTGGAGAGGCATAAAGATTGATATCCAAAATAAAACTGTGAATGGCGTAAAGGAAACATGTTTCCCCTTTGTCCCTTTTGTCCTTTCTCGGGGACACATATATATTTGTCATACCCTTTTAATAGGAACTTTTGCGATACTTGGCAGTACTGAAGAGTCATGCATGGGAGAGGTCTTCTCTTCAGTGTTTTGATCCATTCGCAGCCCAGGCAGCAAAGCGAAAGAAGGAAGTTCTCAGTTGGGTGGACATATCCGGGAAACCTGTAAGTGTACCTACGGTTTGTGCACCAAACCCTCTGGATGTCCTTTCCGGTAGTGTCTTGCCAGATATGCAAGCACTGCGGTTTAGAGATCCAGACCATTTTGTAGCGGGATCTTTAAATATGAACTCTGATTGTTGGGACCCCGTTCTTGACGAGTCTGTGGATGGTCCCGCTGTATCTAGATGGCTGCGTGAAGGGGTAGATATTTCTGAATTTTTTCAGCCCTTTAAAGGAGTATATCGAGGCAGACAATTCGACTCTGACGTGCCCCCACAGATGTATTTCGCAAACGCCCCTTTGTGTCGTAATTTCGTTTCCTTCATAAATGAGACATTAACCAAGAGGCTTATAGAAGGTTCCGTGGAGCTGTTGGGGAAGACAAGCGAAGTTCAACCGCCCAGATGTGTAAATGCCCTATCCATTGAACCCAAAAAGCCAAGACTAGTTCTGTCGATGAAGGGCCTAAATCTTTGGTGTAAAGACACGCCATTTAAATTAGTTCCCTTGGGCGAGATTGCAAAGTCTATTGACAGGAATGGATTCTTTTCAGCCACTGATGATGCGCAAGGTTACAAGCAAATACTGTTGTCGGAATCGTCAAAGACCTTTTGTGGCTTCGAGTGGGCCGGTTACTTTTTCGTAGACACAACCTTACCATTTGGCTTTAAGAACAGCGCGTTCATCTACACAACTATTGGTATGTGCTTGTCATCATGGTTAAAGCACCGGGGTATCCACACCGAGGTTTGGATTGATGACCGTTTCATAGGCGAGTGCTCATAATTTTGGGGAATGCCAAATAAGCTATCAGACTTTCTCAAAATGGGTCTTTCCCATTTCTTTTCTTTCCACCTTAATTTGTTTCACAGTGCTCGGAAAGTGCACCAGGCGGCGGGGCCTTCGACAGGGCTCTGAGATCGCTTTATGTGGTTTGCTACATGAAGTCACATTTGGGATTCTTCATCAATCTGAAAAAGAGTCATCTTTACCCATCATCTAGCATGATTCATCTGGGTCTGGGGATCTGTTCGAAATCTTTATCCTTCTGGATCCCAGACAAGAAAAAGGTGTCCTTTGCTGAGGTGAGAGAAGATATTTTATTGGCAGACCGGGTTGTCTTAAAGCAGCTTCAGCGCTTCGTTGGAAAATGTCAAAGCTTCGCATTGGTTTTTCCAGCCGCCTCTTTGTTTATAAGGGAGTGTTGCGCATTCATGTCAAGACTGGATGATATTTACCCCACACCACTCACACAAGAAGCGAGAGCCGAGATTCTTTTTTGGCGTTTTATAGATTCATTCTCACAACCAATACCTTGGAAAATGGAACGCCATGTGTCAGTGACTTTGAGTTCGGACGCTTCTGGCTTTCGTTGGGGAGGAGTCTTGGCGGATCCGTCGGGAAACACTAGTTTTGGAGATTACTGGTCTCCGGAAATTCTGGCTGGGGCAGACATCTGCTGCAAGGAGGCCTTAGCTTTGTATTTTGTCCTGCAGTCAGTTTCGGACTCATTGTGGGATAGGCGTGTTGACGTGACGGTTGACTCTTTGGCTCTCTTCAACGTTTGGAGCAGTCGCAGAGCAAGGTCGACAGCCTTGGCAAGCGTCTTAAAGCTGATTTTTGCCCTGACCTTAGAGGTTAACTTCACTCTACATTTGAGATGGGTCCCGTCTAAGCAAAACCCTGCAGACGCCCCGTCAAGAGAGTTATCGAGAGCCGACGCTCGTTTAACCAATTCAGTCTGGAAGCTGCTTCAAAGGGAGTTGGGAGGCGCTCGCGGTTTCACGTTTGATTTGATGGCACTTCCTTCAAATGCGCCCAAAGGATCAGACGGATCGGCTTTAAAGTACTACTCGAGGGATCCGGCGCCCGGGTCGTCGGGAGTAAACGTATTCGCCCAGCATTGCCCAGTAGGCGAAGAGCTTTATGTTTTTCCACCTTTCGTTATGATTGCTTCACTTATTCGACTGTTCCAGGAATGGGGAAATGTGAAGGTTACTGTAGTGGTGCCAAAACACCCTCACCCGAAGCCATGGTGGCCGCGTCTGCTTTCGTTTGCAAATCGCTCGGTACGTTTGTCCGAGGTAGGGCAGACGGGGGTCATTGAATATCCATCAGTTCGGGGTTACACGCCAAATATGGAGGGCCTGCCCTTTGAACTCTGGGCCTTTCAATGTTTCTTCCCTGACTCCGGTAAGCATCAGATGGAAATTCCGCCGCCTAAGCTCAGCAATATCCTCCTCATGTCGGACTCCATGTTCAAGGGCCTTAAAGGTTTCAGCTGGCCATCGAGTCTGAATGTACAGCTGTTTGCTAACGGAGGTTATAAGATGGCATCTTTATGTAGAGCGGTGGCAGCTACATGCCGGCAGCATGCACAGGATGCAGTGGTTTTACACGGAGGAATTAATGATTTCAGCAGGTTAACAAATTGCCAGGTGGGAGCGCGAGAGGTCATAAGAGTCTTTCGCGCAGCCGCCGTCCGGCTTCAGGATGAGTTTCCAAACTGTATCTTCATCTTGTCATCGATCTGCCAAACCAAGCTGGTGAAAGTAAACCGCTCCGTAGCCATGGTCAACGAGGCCCTGAGAGCCATATGCAGTGAGACTGCCTGGGTATTTCTCTCTAATGATTACATTATGCAAGATGACCTAATAGATGACGTCCACCTGTCCTTATGGGGCAGCCTAAAGCTTCACCGCAGGCTACATATGGTTTTAAGATCAGCTTTGCGCCTGCGTTCCGGCCCCGAGATATCTTGTTTCCAGTAGAACACGGTGGCTAACATTGGCGCATTTATTGTCTCTTCCTTTCCTCTTTAAGCGTAATGGAGTATCGGCGAGATTGAAGTCGCTAAACAGCCTTTTGGATAGACGGGCATACGACAAGCAGAAAACTAAGTTAGTGGCATCACTCGAGGAGTTTATCC
Source organism: Crossaster papposus (assembly GCA_037893245.1). NCBI lineage: Eukaryota > Metazoa > Echinodermata > Asteroidea > Velatida > Solasteridae > Crossaster > Crossaster papposus. The sequence goes on from JBAIAA010000863.1 coordinate 113,069, forward strand.
ATAAGCATCAAGGTGAAGGATATCAAACAGAAGGAACTGACCTTCACTCTGCAACTCCTCTAGACATTGTCACCTTCCTAGTAGATAGGGATTCTAAAGGAAGGACGCAAGTCCACGCTGTTGGATGTGACAACCTAGGTAAGCAGGGCTTCTTCTCTTGTGGTTGCCCGCGTCTTCTGGCAGCTGGAACTGTGGATTCCTATATCGGCCAGCTCAGGGGGTATTACAATTCTGTAGGCAGAACCGAGATTTGGCGAACCAACTCCTTGTGGGGCAACCCCTGCATATCACAACAGGTTCAAAGATATCTAAAGGCTATTCGGCTGGAACAGGCAGAAGCCCACGTCACCCCCAAGCAGGCTGTCCCAATATTCTCAGATAAGTTGCGCTGGTTGGCGGCAGAGATAAAAAGGCGTTTGTCATCCCAAGACAATAACTCTTCATTCATACATAGATACATACTACAGAGAGATTTGGCTTTCTTCTTATGTCTCTGGTGGGCTGGTGACTTAGGACGGACGAAGACGTGCGAGATTTCAAGACTAGAGGGAGGCGATCTTCTCTTCAACCACACGGTAGGAAAGACGGTTAGAGAGTCCACTTCCTCTCTCATTATTGTCCCAAAGTTGGAAGATTCATCAGACTTAGACCCTGCCGGTGCAGTCAACAGCTTGGTCGAGGTGGCAGGGTCGCACGGTTACAACCTGAACGACGGTTTCTTATTTCGGCCGTCAACGCAAGACCGAAAACATCTCATCAACAGGCCTTTCGTGGGTTCCGCGCCGAACTTGCGGCTGCAGGCCTACTTTTCTTCTTCGTCAGATCCAGCCGATAGCCGACTAAGGGCCCATGGGAACCGTGCGGGAGTCGCTGTCACTTTACGCCTCCTCGGAGCTTCAGAGGAGCAGGTTATGGATCACTGCAGATGGGCTTCCAGGAAAACGTATAAACACTACACTGAGTTGGAAAGAATAACCAGGCGTAAGCAAACGGTACATGTCTTGTGCGACGCTGTCCGGAAGGATCAGGGTCAACTATCATCAGCTGATCTTGCGGCCGGTTTCTTCAGAGGTCTCGACTCCGGTTTTCAAGTTCAGCGAGCCTTTCCATAAAACTCGGCAATCAAAGACTGCTGTTTAAACTTACAGAGTGGCGGGCGTTATGCCCGGTAGACCCTTCTTAGTTTTAAATAACGGAAACGATTTGAAGAGCATGTAAAATGGGTATAATGGGTTATATATTAAATAATAAGGGTCAGGCATATAGTACAGGAACTACCCCATTATAGGTCAAATCATTTTCAAAATATAACCAAGATTATGATTCACAAATGTATTAACACTTAGCGGGTGTTTGCAAATGAACGTGTTTTATAATAATGACGCAGATGGTTTGACAGGCTTCGCGACATAATACGGACTCACAGGCCTACATGGCAAGTTTTCAAACGGCGCTGTCCTGCGGAGTTTAGTGTTCGCGTACATGTGCGTACGTATGTTTTGCACTTTTGTTTTCGATGTAGGGTAAAATGCCAGAAAACGGATAAAAACAGGTTGGGGTGATCGAAATATTTTTTCAGATTTTGAGTTTAGAGAGATAAGCTTACAGACTATTTGAAATGTCCTCATAACGTCATGTACTATAAGAATTTGTGTATATATGTATGTAAATAATATGTATAGAAAATATAGAAAAGGAGCAGACGGGTTAAAACAAAACAACCCGAAGTACAACACAGCAACAAAGTCTCGCCCGTGCTTACTTTAAGGATAGGAGAGTCTAAGAGTTGGGATGAGAGATGGGTGAAATGGTGAGTATTATATTAAGGGTTTAGGGGACTCAAGCTCGGATGGGGTTTCGGTAATAATCTATTAAACCCATATCTAAGCATTGTAGATTCTGGAGTCCGCTACGGAACAATAGAGCGATATAAATAGTTTACTATTTGTACCGCTCAAGACAATGAGGGCGACAGAAGAAACATCAAGCCATTCGTGATTCTGGCGGACCGATGGCGTGGAGTTCTCAGGGCTATGCGGGGTAAGGGTTCAGCTCGACAGAGGTGAGTAAATATCTCTTGTTTGGCACACCTAGAAGTTGCAGTTTGGTGGTGAGTTTATCAACGGTTTTCCCACCCACCCAACCCCCCTTTTTTTTTTTCCCGCGCGGAGTTCCGCCGCGGGTTCCGGTTTCTACGTAAAATCTATTAAACCCATATCTAAGCATTGTAGATTCTGGAGTCCGCTACGGAACAATAGAGCGATATAAATAGTTTACTGTCCCCAGTTACTATCAGTCCGGCCCAAAATTTGGTCTAATGAAATCAACGGTTCCCTTCCAAACATTAAGGTGTAAGGTGTTATACGGTTGTGCAGTGAGTTGTGGAATTGTACACGAAAACAAGGTGCGACAGGAGGTCAGGCCATCGTCAGCGCTCGTGTTCACTGAACGACTGGATCAAACCAAACAACGTTTTATTGAACCTTTCCGCCTGCTCATTTCCCTCTGGGTGGTACGGAGTACGGAGTAGTACGGAGTTATTCCTGGCTGCCCGATGGGAGTTCGCAAGGCGTTGGACATATCATATGTTTTCCAGGGTGAATAGTTTCATTTGTTTAAGAAGAGCAGTAACGAGCTGTCCCGGCTAGGTGTTGGTGATTACGCAGGAAGCTCTTCGTTGAACCATCTCAATCTTCTGGGTGACGCTGCTGCCGTTTCTCTGAGTCTTTAGGTCTTGCTGAATCACAGTCGCTACAAAACCTTACCGCTGGGCTACAAATCCGGAGCGATATATTTCATACACTTTCGTTGATTATAATAACTTGCCAGGCCTGATGATATCATCACTGAGAGGCTGCTGTGCCTTGCAAAACTGCTTATAAACAAACAAGCTTTTCGGGGGAAAAAAACAGAAGAAAAAAACTCGGAGTGAACTATCCAGTGAAAAACATTATAATTAATGGGTGTTGTGTGATGTTGCTGCGCTTGGTTGTCGATTGGACACATCAACCTGTCTGTTAAAAAGAAATAATCAGGCAAAGGCACGTACGTTGAATACTTATAAAATAATACTTTAAAGGTAGTATACACCATTGGTAATTGCCTAAATTATCAAGATTGGGTGGATTTGGGGGGTTGTGTTTTATAGTAAATATCGTTATTATGTTATTTGTGTTTTTTCGCGATCGCCAGACGGCGATCGCAATTTTTTCTTTATAAAATGTTATTCGTTAGAATAATTAAAGAATATATAGCGCAATCATTTCGCTGGATGCCTAGAATCATTATTTACTTTCAGATGAGTAAGATATTTCTTAATAATTCGGTATTAAATATTTTTGATATCTGCAAAATGGTGTATCCTACCTTTAATACCTAATTATAAAATATACTTGGACTGATTTGTCGTCTTGAGATATAAAGAGAACAGCTTACTTAGTGCGCCAACGAAAGAGGGCGCAAATTTTCACCTAGCAACTAATTCCATGGGACAGTATCATTTAGAAGACATAAACATGACTTCTTTCGATATGCTGAAAATAGAGATATATGCATATGAATTTCTGGGTAATAGAACCTGAAAGTGCGTCATTTTGTCTTTGCGCTTCATGACCCCTCCGTGAACCTTCTTTGGCATTTTACACGGGGTTGCCCTTTCTCTTGCTATAATTTTTGACAGGTTTTCTAAACCGCACTTACCTCGAGAAACATTCATGTTTTAATTTATTCTTGGCATTCCACAAGAAACAAATGAAAAGTCAGTTGGAAATGGGTTAAACAAAAACCCATTTTACCTAATACGATCTTTACATTCGGATTTTCGTCCCTTAGTCTCCTTGATCGACCACATTTGTTTTCACATCACGTTTACTTGTGTGTGAACGGAAATGATAACGGCTTGAAAATTTATTTACCTACATCAGATAGATTATAGAAATATTCAGGCTCGTTTCGATTACAGCTTTAAAACAGGTCATATCCACGTCCATTTAAGATTTGTTTGTAAATGACAATAATTCTTTCAAGTTTATTTAAAACATTTTAGTCCGTTTACCCATCAATGACCGACACAAAATGATTGCATAAATGTTCATTTCTGTACGAGGGCTCCGATTCCACGAGTCCACATGACTTGACTTTCGGAAGTGAGGGGTCATTTTTAGGCACGATATTGTTCTTTCACGTAATGCGATTTTTCAGTTTCCATAAGTTGAGATGCTAGTAACAATTTAAAAGTCAACAAATAAGTTATAAAACTTGAGCTTTTACACGCTAATTTTTCTATTCAAGGGGACCGAAAGCGCGCCACCAAGAGTCAACTTTCAGGCTCTATTATTAGCCAGGACAAGAGTTTGCAGATTTGCGAAAAATATTGTTTAATCAACTAAATACAAGTCAAGTAAGATCTGAACAAGATCTATTTCAGAGACAAAATGGCTGTGTACGTGAAACAAACATATAAAGGAGGACATATAAAAAGCATGATGCATAACATGGTTGGGCAAAGAAAAACAAAAGAGGGATACCGAAGTGGGGTGGAAGAACCAAAAAAAGGAGGATTAGGCCAAGGAATGAAACAGGTCATAGTGGGTAGGATCAAAGACAGACCAAGGAGGTAAAGAGGTGCAAACCTAGGTGGGAAACAAACAAGGAAAGAGTGAAACCACACAAAAAAAAACAGGTTGAAGATCAAATGAAAGAACTAACAAAGACGTGTGACTGGGAAATGGGGGAATTTGAATAATATCTGGTACACTGACTTGTTCACACAGCTTGGCACAGTTTACATTTCAATTCTCCAGACCAAATACACTGTTGCTATATCACGTGATTCGGGGCATGCCTTACGCTAGCAACCCCCGGCTCTGGAATGGTCTGGTGCCTTTGTACCATTCTCAACCATTGTAAACAATGTATTGGTGCTGAGCGTCTCAAGCGTAACTATGCAAGAGCTTGCCCCGAATCACGTGATATAGCAACCGTGTATTTGGTCTGGATAATTTAAAGTCAAAGTGTGCCAAGCTGTGTGAACAAGTCAGTGTACCAGATATTATTTAAATTCTACACGCAAATGGTCGATTGAAAGGGGGAAGGGGGTTGGGGTGGGGGGGGGGGGGGGGGGTGGGGGGGGGGGGGGGGGGTGCGAGGAAAAAGAGAGGGCAACACTATTACGAGAAAGGAGTGTAAATAGAAAATAGGAGAAACTAGATGGGTGATAACAAACACAATTATTATATACAAGCATCGAATTAAATTTGGCACACAATCATGGTTTGTCATGAGAAAGATATTTGGCTATAGGGCGATCGTAAAATAACAAGCAATTGTAAAAGGGGTTAGGCAGCATGAACACAACAGGTACGCCGTCAGCAACCGAACGTTATGGACATGACTCGGGGAGATTTGGAGGGATTACCAGCACGGTTTCAAGTGAGAGTGGTGGATTTGATGGCTTAGATGTCGGTTACAAGATCGTTATCATGGTTATGTCAGTTATAATGGCAATTGCAGTATTGGTGCCTTTATGTAAGTGAATGAATTACATTTTAGTGAAATGGTTTAATTAACAAGTACCTTGTAGCGTCAATTTTCAGACTATAACTTAATACATTCGGACTTATTGATGATATTGCGCATGCTAACTGAAAATAATTATGAGCGTGACCATTCACGTGTGAAGGTTTCACAAATATTGAAAATATTGAAATGAGGTCGTGCAAAGACGTTTTAGGTGAATTCGTGGAATGTCTCTCGTATTTAGAAATGACAATGGAACCTTTCACAATAACCCCCCCCCCCCCCCCCTCTGGAAAAACAATACCCAATAATATGGACTAAAATAGCTGATTGCCTCATGTGATTGTGTTTTCTGGAGTAAGGTTTTATGTATTTTTTGTCATAAACGAAGCATTTGTGCTTCATGTGCACTGCTCAATACTATTGTGAAACGTTTATGATAACAGTTACAGCTCCCCAAAGCAGTGTTGTAGTCGAGACCAGATAGTCCGAGACCTAGACCAAGACCTATAGACCTGGAGTTACGAGACTGAAACTAAGACCGATACCTTTAAGAGAGACCGAGACCGAGATGGTCCAAGACTGAGATCAAGACCGAGACCTGGAGTACCAAGATCTTTAAGAGAGACCGAGACCGAGATGGTCCGAGAATGAGATCAAAACCGAGACCTGGAGTTCCAAGACCAAGACCTTTAATCGGTGGTCACATCGTAGTTCATTTGACTGTAGTAGACTGTAGTTGACCGTATAGTAGACTGTAGTTGACCGTACTTCAACCGTAGTGCCGTGGTTACTACATTCAACTACGGTCAACTACGGTCCGCATTGCGGTCAACTAGGGTCAACTAGGGTCAACTAGGGTTAACTACGTATATACTAGGCTCACAGTACGGTACAGGCATCCAAGGTGACCGTAGAAATATTTTCAACATTGAACACTTTTGGGCTAACTACGGCCAAATCATGGCTTTTCTCAAAGCCTCCTCACACATAGGCGAATCTATTAAACGCAGCCTGGCAAACTAGGTAAATTTGTCAATTCCGGCAAATTTTGACCGAAACTGTTTGAAAATGTGTTACATAATTTAAAATATAACGAAAGGTAAACGTAGGGGGACTATTTGTTGCAAATGATTTACGAAGTGTGACGAACGGTTACTGTTATTCGCTAGAATGCGTTGGGTCGCGCAAACAATCTTTGTTCTTTCAGTTAGCGATTAGGAACGCAAACATGCGAACCGAAGCGCAACTTTGCGCATGCTTCCGAAGCCGTCCGAAGCTATCCGAATGGGTATTTCCGCATCCGGCCGTTACCGGACGCTAAACAAGACTGGCGAAAACCAGGTGGGGTAATTTGCCTTCTAACTTTCTCCGACTCGACACCACGTCGTATTGCTGTTGGATTTTCAAGTTTGTTAAAGTTGTGTAAGTGCAAACGTATGCCAAGGGGAAGAGGAAAAACATCTAGAGCGAGATCGAGAAAGGCTGCTGCTGTAGAGCCAGAGAAACCCGAGTAACCAGAGGTGCAGTCTGAGGAGCAGCCTGGTGATCCTGAGGAGAAAATACCCAATAGTCCTCCCGGGTAAGTTTCAAATTGTTAAAGCTATTTTCCAAATCTTGTATTGTATGTCAGGGTTATATGTTTTGAGGTGTAGGTTCTAGTCTACTGTGGTCTTTATTTGTCGTGGTTATATGTCAGAATTAAAGTGTAGGTTATAGTATTTTGTAGCCCTGTAATGGCACCTATTTTTGTCACGTTATAAAACTCCTGTTTTTCACAACCTACTAGGTCATGTTTAAGGAAAAGGATTTACAGTAAATGTTTGTTACTGTCTTGGTGTATGCACAGTAACATTGTTCCCGACTATCTGTTGACAGTTATTGATATTTGTTTTGTACATTTCTATGTTCAGTGCCGGTGATATACAGTCTGAGGTCCCAATGTCCCCAAGGTCCCGAGCCCCCCAAGCTTCTAAGGGGTTTAAGGGCCTCAAACCTTACAGTGAACATAGGGACAAACTCTGACAGTGATGAAGACCCAGTACCTCCGTCCCAGGCCCATGCAATATCTTCCGATTCACAGTCTTGCAAAGATGAATCACCACTGGGTTCACAGAAGTCCAAGAAGTCATCAAGGTGACCCGTCACAGACAAGGTACTATTATATTTTTAATTTAATTTGTGTTTAAGCAGGTATTTATATTTGGTTAATCGTGACTTGTTGTCACCATAAGACATCAATTACAATATAATATAACATATTTTAATGTAGTGTACAGTAGGTGCTGTAAATATTAAAGTGGTGCAAAATACGGTACCCTCTGGAGACTTGAACACAATGGGGACAATGGGAATGAAAAGGTCTCCAAAGGGTAATTTATATAGATAAATAGGTCTCCATTAAGAATTTCACGAATTAGATTTTTGGATTGTACTTAAATTACTCAAAAACTAGGTTTAGAATGTGGGTTAGGGTTAGTGTGTGGGTTAGGGTGTAATATAGGGTATATTGGGTCGAAATTTCAACCCAGGAAAATAATTGTGGTTAAAATGGGAGTATTTTGAAAAACGTGCTCGACTTTCTAACCAGTTTATACACGAGAACAAAGCCATGTCTCCACAGTGATATAAAAACGCGAATACGTGTTTACATGTGTGTACATGTACTTGATGTTTGTTTTCTTTTTTTCAGTCCAGCAACAAAGAAGAACAAGAAGTCTGCAGGTCCAAATATGGAGAGACGAGACTACAATAAGGCCATGAAGAATGACCCCCAGATAGAGAAGGATCTTGTTAAGTGGTATAAGACGAATACCTCCCTATGGGATCTCCGGCAGGAGGACCACCATAACATGGACATTAAGAAGAAGCTTCCAGAAGATATCTCGAAGAGATTTATTCCAGTTATAATTAACTGTAAATTCAAATTGCCGTAAGTTGTCATGTACATGTATGCATACTTGTGTAGGATGCTATGTATATTTGCATTTTTTTTGCTAAGGATGCTTTTTTTGGTTTCATTGGCTATAGTAGACTCTCAGCTCTCAGAAAAGTATTGGTAACATTTTTTTCCGTCAAACGTATGGCCGCCATCTTGAATTTCAAAATGGCCGCCGTTTCCAAAAGAATTTGCCCTATAACTTTGGTTCTGAGCAACATATGGAGTCAAACTTGGTGGCAAAGTCTATGTTTTCAATACCAGGGAGTTCAAAAATATTACAATTAAGTTTATAGCTATATACGTATGACCGCCATCTTGGATTTCAAAATGGCCGCCATACGAAGTCAAACTTAATGGCCAAAAAATGTATAGCTATAGCTGTTGTCAGCAATCTTAGTCTGGCAGGTGTAATTACGCAGCTATAAATGTAAATTATAAAATTGACAATAACAATTTGCTTTTGATGCTGTTTTTACTTGTACCAGATGTTTTATAATATGCTAATTCAATTGTTGACCCTTTTGGTAATCTGTAATAACATGACAATATGAGAGCTGTCAAATAAGGGTGCCGTTGTGGTTACTTAACCCTGTATATACCAATGCCAGCCTCAGGCTATCAACTCCCCCCCCCCCCCTCCCCCCTCCCCCTCCCCCCTCCCCCTCCACCCCCTCTCCACCCCCTTTCCCCAACCTCCCCCACCCCCGCAAGCAACATTCTGGATCTAACCCTGTCACCGCATCAAAACTCCATCAAGAACACTAGTGGAAGGTATTAGTAGTGATCATGACGCGGTATTGAGTGACATTGACTTCCAGCCTGCAGTCAACAAGAAGGCACCTAAAAGAATCTTACAGCAAATGTGACATGAAAGGTGTGAGATCGGATTTTGTAACCTTTCAAGAATAATTTTTCAGCGAGGCACCTCGGCGATTAATCAATGGGAACTGGCTCCTGTTGAAGAATTTTATTCTGCAAACAATGAAGAAAAACACCCCTAGTAAGATTGTAGGTTCTCGTGCCAACCGGCCATGTAATGCACCTTCCCTCAAACGTATGATCAGAAAAAAGGCCAGAATGTACAAGAAGGCAAAAGCTTCCAACTCCAAGGATGACTGGGATCATTTCAAGTCATTCCGCAATAAAGAAAGATCCCAGCCTCCTACTGGTCATACACCAACCGCATCCTAATGACAAACACAAAAACAATTTCTGGCGCTACATACTACTGGTATCTCACCCCTTACACACAATAACAAGATCATCTCAGACAACAAAGGTAAAGCTAGAATTTCGAACATGAAATTCCTGTCTGTTTTCACCTCCGAGAGTCTGTCTGATCTGCCATCAAAAAACAAGTCTTCGTTTCCTGATGCCGAGCACATTTAGATCTCAGTGAGTGGTGTGCGTAAACTCCTTGAGAAGATTAGCATCATCAAGGCAACAGGTCCGGATTCCATTCTAGCTCGTTTTTTAAAAGACATGGCGGAAGAAATATATCCTATCTTGTCATCCATCTTTCAACAGTCGTTGAAGTCTTGTAAAATCCCTCATGACTGGAGGATTGCAAACATGGTTTCCACAATAAAGATATGTGATCGCAGTGAAGCCGCCAACTACCGACCCGTATCACTCGCATCAATATCATGTAAAATACTGCATATTATGTATAGCCCTGTGATGGGTCATTATGAAACTCACAACATTTTATTTTCGAAAGTCAACTTGGCATTTGCCTTGGCCGATCCTTTGAATCACAGCTTATCATTACAACTCATGAACTTGCTGAGACCCTGGATGACAGAAAGCAAACAGATTTCACCATTCTTGACTTCTCTAAGGCTTTTAATAGAGTACTCTACCAAAGGATCCTCCTTATTAAAAAAATATATAATTACGGAGTTCGTGGCTCACTTCTGAAGTGGTTCAACAACTTCCTCACCCAAAGAAGCCTGCGAGTTGTGGTGGATGGCGAAGCTTCGGAGTGGTCAGATGTTTTTTTCTGGAGTTCCCCCAAGGCACGGTGTTAGGGCCATTGCTATTTCTCACATTCACCGATGGTGTATCAATCTCCATCACATCGAATGTTTTATGCACCGTTATATTAACAATGTGGATGAACGCAGAGCTCTTCAAAAAGATCTTGATTCAGCTGCATTCTTGGTCAGCTAAATGGCAGATGAAGTTTAACATCGACAAATGCCATGTGATGCAAGTTTCCCTCCTGGAAAACAACATCGGCTTTGACTACCACTTGGGTGATGATGTACGGACATCAGTTGATGAACATCCATATCTGGGTCTATCTTTCAACTCCAAACTTTCCTGGAATACACACATATCAATTGGAAAGCCAACCGGATGCTAGGGTTAATTAAGGGAAATCTAAGGCACTGTAACCCACGGCTGCAGAAACAAACAAGCTTACATCTCTCTGGTCAGGCCACATTTAGAACAGTTTGGAATCCCCATCATCAAACCCCCATCAATCAAGTTGAAGCCATCCATAGGAGAGCAGCTAGATTTTAGCAGAACATATATCAGCGCACTGAAAGTTTTACTGCAATGCTACAAAACCTGCAGGGGCCTTCACTTCAAGCTAGAAGGAAAGCAGCCATCAACATTATGATGTACACAATTCCCCACGAGCTCATTGTCATCAACAAGAATCATGTACCTGACCCCAATGACAGATACCAGGCTCCGAAAGTACCACCAGTCTAGATACCAGTTTGTACAACCCATTCCTCCATAAGTTCTCCTTCAGGCCTACAGCTGTCCGGCGGTGGAATGTTCTTTCTGTAGATGTCATCTTAGCTCCATTAGTGGGGGTCTTCCGGGCACTTGTCTCCCCCCCCCCCCCCTCGTACTTCTAGCTCCAAGATTGGAGTATTTTTTTAAAATTGCACCTGTACATGTATATACGGTATTTTCTGCTCAACCTTTCCCCAGCTTCATGTGCACATTAAGCTTCACCTCCGTATTAATAACCAGAAGTGGACTTTGCTGAGTATCACCGTAGACGTAGTTGTGTCCTCGTTGGTCAGTGAAGGTGGAGTTGCAAGTCTTGAATTTGGTAATAGGGCAAACCACTTTGGCCTTGTAGGTAGGGCACCGAGGCCAAATAATATCTGAGAATCTGAAAATAATATTTGCATTATCAAATTAAAACATTGTTGACCTTAATCATCCAACCCCTATTTGTTTTGTTCTGGTTAACTATAAACAAGGATAAGAGCCCCACGCCCCCCCCCCCCCTAAAAATAAATTAATAAAGTATAAAATATATAATATAACAATTATTCAAACATCAATTTGTGTTTGACCTTTTAAAATGTAAATTCGGCCTACATTGTAACTTCAATAATGTTTCCATATCTCACTTGGGATATGATAATTAGTATTAGTACTTCTTTGAGATGGAGAGCATTTTAACCATGCTAACCTACAAGGGAATTACAGATTCCTTTCAATGACAAAGTTTTAGAATCTGATATGAATATGGTAAGGAGTTTACAATTTATATTGCATCTTCTTTGCAAACTCAATGTTGATTATGGCATTCACATTCTAAGTTTTTAAGCAAACTGATTCTAAAATGGAGGCCATTTTGAAATGTAAGACTTTTCATCCTAATAGCTGGTACCTTCAACACACACGCTCTATTACAGTCCAAGATGGTCACCACTAGGCCCCGTCTACCTTGGTTTAATCAAGAAATCAACTCTGCCTTGAGGATGAGGAGACGTGCAGAAAAGAAGTGGCGACGAACTAACATGGCCTCTGATCTCTTAGAATATAAGCTAATAAGAAATAAGGTACCGGTAACCTTTCTTCTTAACAAAGCTCGCTGCAATTTCTACAAAGACTTTATCGAACGTAATAGTTCCGACCAGAGGAAATTATTTAGAGCATCTAGAAAGCTGCTTGGGCATAGTGATGACGTCCTCTTTCCACCTTTTAAAGATAAAATGACCCTTGCTAATGATGTGGGTAGCTTTTTTGTAAAGAAAATATCTACTATTCATGCTAAACTTGATGACTTAGTAGTTTCAACCTCTGTTGACAGAACGTTCTCTTTTACATCTGAAACATTGTCCAGTGGTATCTTGTTTGATAGTTTAATACCATTAACAGAGTCACAGGTAAAACAGCTTGTTGTCAATTCTTCTAAGGGATCATGCGCTCTGGATCCTATGCATACTAACCTTGTGGGTGAGTGCCTTGATGTTTTGCTTCCAGTACTTACCAAAATTATAAACTCATCTTTAGTATCTGGCACATTTCCTACTGACTGGGAAGAAGCTTTAATTTGCCCTTTATTAAAACAAACCAATCTCGATATGAAATTAGAAAACTACCAACCAATCAGTAATTTACAATTTATTTCTAAATTAACTGAGAGGGCCGTTTGTGACCAACTTTATTGTCACATGTCAAAACATTCCATGTCTCCAGTTTTCCAATCATCTTACCGGAAGCATCACAGTACAGAGACGGCTCTTATAAAGGTTAAAAATGATTTACTGATGAGGATGAATTCCCAACATGTTATTCTGCTTATTCTTTTAGACCTGAGTGCAGCATTCGATACTGTGGATCACTTCATTTTATCGAAACGTCTGCAGTCTAAATTTGAAGTCACTGGCAAGGCCCTCGATTGGTTTTCGTCTTATTTGTCAGATAGAAGCCAACGCGTATCCATTCAAGGTACCTTATCAGAAAAGTTTAATATCAACTGTGGTGTTCCTCAGGGATCCTGCTTAGGACCATTTTTATTCATTGTCTACGCCTCTAAATTGTTTGACATCATTGAGCATCATCTGCCTGATGTTCATTGTTATGCCGATGACACTCAGCTGTATCTATCTTTCAGACCTGACGATATATCTTGTCAAACTGCTGTAACTCAGGCAATGGATGTTGCATGACCGGCTTCTAATTAATGACGCTAAGAGTGAATTTTTGATCATCGGATCAAAGCAGCAGTTAAAAACAAATTAATATTTCTGATATCATGATAGGCGATGTTAAAGTTTTCCCTATACAACATGTGTTCGTAATTTGTGGTCATGGTTTGATTCTGAACTTACAATGAATACCCACATCAATAAAGCTTGCTCTGCAGCCTTTTTCCATCTTCACAACATCAAACGAATTAGTCAACTCCTAACACAAGACTCTCTTTTAAAACTAATTCATGCATTTGTGACCAGTCGTCTGATTATTGTAATAGCCTTTTGTATGGTCTGCCAAAGTCACAGATAGCTAAACAAAGGGTAGCAAAGGGTTCAACATGATGCAGCCAGAATTGTTACTAACACACACCGGTTTGAACACAATACACCTATAATTCGTAAATGACATTGGCTGCCTGTCTCGTATAGGATTAATTTAAACATCTTTTTGTTGACCTTCAAAGCTCTTCATGGTCTTTCTACAAAGTACTTACAGGATCTTGTTTCCATCCGGAAAGTATCTTCATATCAACTTAGGTCAGGGAATAATGGTATTGTTTTAGATTATCCCTCTGGTACAATGTTGACTACATTTGGCGATGGGGCTTTTTCTGTGGCAGCCCCTAAGCTTTGGAATGCGCTACCGTTTCATATACGTACAAACAGAAACGTACCTCTTTTAAATGTAATATAAAAACCCATCTTTTTAAAGCCGCCTTTTAGTGTGTTTTTTTGTTTTGTTCTTTTGTGTATTTTGTTTGTCTTTCTGTTATGGTCGCCTTGCGATTTTTAGCATATAATGGGTTTGAGGCGTCTGTCTCATGAAAAGGTCAAGACAGTACCGATGCCAGCAGGGATAGGCCTATGTAATAAGTAACTATTAGTTTTCTTTTGGCGGGACAGACGTATCCCCATACTTTTGTTTGGGCACTGGCCTCGTGACCAGTCTTTTTTCTTGGTCGTTATCGTCCCGTCTGTGCTTTTTAACATGTTCTACGCCTTTAATCATTGTGTATGTAAGGGGCGTAATATAAATGTTAATTATTATTATTATTATTATTATTTAGCATCAAGGCTAGCGGTCAGTCAGTGTTGATTCTAACGGTTTTTCTCTGTTTTAACTTAACGGTTCGTTTTAATTATTTCCAATGGTCAGTGATGGACAGACAAATTTAGTTTGAAACGGACAACAAAATAGTGTACAAAATACGTGAATATTATCACAGTTACTAATCGATATCACGTACTCTTGACTATGTATGGTATTGTTTGTTAGCAACAAATAATTAATTGGTTTTGAAAGAAATGGCTCGAAAACTCCTGAAAGGGATGAGATTTTTAATTAAGAAAAAAGTCTGGAAATTGATTAAATGTTTGATAAATGCATATTTTTATATACTAATAATGCCTTTCTCCGGAATTCAAAACGTTTAAATTTAAATAAATGTCTGGAAAATCTCATGCCTGTCTTTATAGGGTCAACGCCGACTGTATTAAAAACGTGGGGTTTTGGGATGGTTGTGTTTTTTGTGTGTTTTTGTTTAAATAGTTAGATAAATAACAACAACATTGATACATTTATATGCCGCGTGTTGACGCTTATCTCAACTAATATCAACACCAAACAGTCGTATGGTATAGTGCAATTTTAAAATGAAAAATAACACTGGTGGGCGTACCCGACCATTGCTTAGCGCTGGTAATCAATGCGTGCTACTCAATGCAAAGTACCTACAATGACCCGTGACATGGATCACGTGTTTACCAACAGACATTCATTTTGAGTGTGCTTCGGCGAGCGCGAGTTGACGAAAACAGATCTCCAAAATTCTTCTGGAAAAACGTAAGTTGGCAATATTTGGCTGTTTATCTTTTCATCATTTTGTAAATTATATGTATATAATTCATACTATATTAGATATACTCCAAAATTGAATATATTAGACACCTTTTGCATGTGCATGTTTTCTAGCGTTATGCATTATAACGCTATAGGATCATCCTACCAACCCGTGGTCGAGTTGTCCATGCTTCATGTAACGTTATGCATTATAACGCTACAAGATCACCCTAGATATCCTGTGGTCGAGTTGTCCAAGTTCCATGTAACGTTATGCATTATAACGCTATAGGATAATCCTAGCTATCCCGTGGTCGAGTTGTTTGAGCTCCATGTAACCTTACAATGCTCGCATTATAACGCTATAGAATCATTATATTCCTAGCTATCCCGTGGTCGAGTTGTTTGAGCTCCATGTAACGTTACAATGCTCGCATTATAACGCTATAGGATCATTCTATTCCTAGTTATCCCAACGTTGAGCGGGCTATTACATGATAGTGTATAGCGCGACTCAATACACCTTTTTGTAGAGCCGGTCTAGTCACAATTATTATTCGATGAATGTACAATTTCGTGATGGATGCCAAGTTTAGATTTGTTAACGCCGTTACAAAATGGCCGGGGAGCACACACGACTCTGTCATTTTGCGTGAGAGCGGAGTTCTAGCATTCCTCGAGGACGGAGAGGAAATGGTTCTTGGCGACAGTGCATTATCCTCTGACATCGTGGCCCATGACGCTATGAATCCGAACCCTCAACAGGAACGATCATTCAACAGAGCTTATTAAAATGACACGGTGTTTAGTAGAGAGGTGTATCGGACAATTCGGGCGATTCACAATGCAGTGCGCCACCAAGCGTTTGACTCAAAAGAGCCACTTTTAAACTTTACGGTCGACTTCTTCATTCCGTACATCATACTGTAGTGAAATATCTATTCTTTATTGTTCACGCGAGGTACAACACAAACATAAATGTATCCGGAAGCGTCGTTGATTAAAACATTGTTATTTGCCGAAAAAATTGGAACTTTATTCGTGCGCGTCCAAAAAGAAGTAAAAATGAATACCATTTTTCAAACTGATGCCGACTTTTTCCCATGATGCACTGCGGGTATAGCAGGATTTTGGCCCCCAACGGTAACTTCTAGGTATTGTGAATCGCTCGAATTGAAGAGACGTTTTCATTGTCTCCATGGCAAGTTACGATATTCACCACAGAAATGTTGCAAAATTATTGCGGTTTGTCCCCTCCTTCAAAATATCTCCAGAAACCTAGCGTTGCCGGATTTTGAAGAAGTTCCAATAGTGCGTAACTATGCCACAACCAGATGTGCAGCTAGATGCTGTGCCACCAAACAGACCTACCGGTATCGGCAGAAGAAATACTATCGCCAACTTGCATTTCCAATGAAGTAAGTCCACAACAACAATTCTCTTCCTTTCAAATTTGCTTTATTTCTTCAAAAGAGATGCAAAATCAGAGACTGGTCAATGAGTAATCACAAGGTTCATTCGGCATGCTGGTAGACGGCATTTGGCCACTATATCCATACCTACTGGTTTGTAACTGACTGTCAAGTTTGGAGGACTTCAATTTCTAAGGCCAACTTAGATTGTTCAAGTGTTGCGCGAGTTTTTTCCATTATCAAAAGTTCCTTATGTAGCGCACTAGTGTCATCACCATTTGTATTCTTTTTCTGTCCATGTCCAGTTGCCGAGCTGTTGTCATCCTCCTCGTCAGATGTGGCTGGTGGGCAAGGGTTTGGGAGTTTTTCGGTTGGCGGGTACCTCTGCGGTTTTTGCACTCTGGATGCAAAGTGACTAAGTGGACGTGAACTGTAAAGCAAGGACATTATACATGTTTACGTATTATGTTCGTATGCAAGTTATCCGATTTAGTGTTGCCTTGGACCTAGAATTTTCTACCGTTACGAGGTATGACGAATATGTATCACACATAAGGCCTACGATTTTCTGTTACGTTTGTGTCATTCGTGTGCGATTACAACCTCTCTTTTGAGATTTACCGTACGGAACTCCTTTCCACAGGAGGAGGAGCTGGGCGTACTTCATGGCTAGTACTTGCTTCATGGGAGGCGCTGTCCACTCCACCCTCAATTCCGTGGACAGTCGGATCATCTTCCCCAAGGATAGCTGCCACCTTTTTGAAACCTGGGAAGGCTCTTCTGGGGGCGGACCACCTCCTGTAAAATCAAAATTGTAATGAAAGCTAGCAAATCTACAAGGTTACTGGAAAAAAATCTACCAAAAGTAACTGTTAACTGCTGAACATGGATTAATTTGAAACAGAATAGACGTGTTAAATTTAATATACATGTACCTGTCTTTGATCATTCCTTCTTGTATTTTCTGTAGTCGTCTTTCATTGAGGAACAAATGTTTTGCCACCTGTTTAGATAATCGGAGTCGCTCCTAACGACGGCGGGATTGCGTCTGTCCATAGCCTCGGTTATTCTCTGCCACGCCTCGTGTTTTATCGGTTCGACAACGTTGAACTAAATTTTCCGCAGATGACATTAAACTCTCTTTCAAACACTTCACAGAGGCGGAACTTTTCCGTACGAACCGCTACAGCTTATACATAACACACCGGCAGGAGTTACGTAAGATTAGTCAACCACTACCAGGTGGCGAGCAGCCAAACCACAGAAAAATAGACAAATTAACAATTGAAATGTTATTTCATACCCTGGGAACAACTTACCTTGAATGTTAGGCATGATACCTAAATCTAGGGATCATACTCAGCTAGGTGTCATACTGAGGCCTTTTATGAATACCAACATAAGTATCATGACTAGTTAAGTATAATACTTAGGGTTTATTCATGACTAAGTTAAGAATGTTTATGAATACGGGCCCTGGGGCCGGTTGCACCAACAACGGTCGTAAGTGCTGTACTAAAGTTACGAACGAAAATTGGTTGCACCATCGATGTTTTACGACATGTACTAACTTCCTTTCCGTACGCATTCTGACTTACGTGTGGTGTAAGACAACTTTCGTGCAACCGAAAGACATTACGACACAACTGTTGCACCATCACAACTTACGCATTAGTAGTACATGGATTTACGACATAAAATTACGTCTAGTGGGGAGGTGACTTAAATAGTTAGGGTAGCCATACGCGGCAATATGTTTAGGTTAAAGTACAATGTCGTTTAGGATTTTGTTAAGGAAAACATTAAAAACAATACTTCTGCATGTTTTATCACCATTTGGTTTTGAAAGAAATAATTATACAAACAATTTTAGCTTCACATTAGAAGAGTTTGTGTACTTGGATAACACGAATTTCGTGTAAAAAACGGCTAAGCAATAGGTTATCAAAAAATCCTTCATAAAATCAGTAGCTGAGGGAAAAGAAGAACCAGACAGAAATTTTAAAAGACGTTTTCTGAAACTGCACATGGGATTAACTGTTTAGATTTCGTTCAAATGCTTTAATTGTTTCAAACTAAACAACAAAACAAAAACAGGGTCCAACAAAGTGAAATCTACAACTCGGATTTGTTTTAATCGAAACGGAACACGGCGAGTCAAAAAGAAAGTAATTCTTCTTCTTTTTTGAGTGAGAGAACATGCTCTTTATTGACATCCTTGATTGGTGTATCAAAATTAATTACTTTTTTTAAGAAAAATGTATCTGGGTCGCTTTCTTTAACTGTTATTTCTGTTCATGGTTGAAATAGAGAAATCATTCAGCCCCTCAATAAGTCTACAATTTGGTTTCTTCGGGCAATCCCTTCATGATTTTAATCATCATCAATGTCAGGCCACTCGTTGTCGTCGGGATGCTCATCTATCAGCTCTGCATACATCTGCCCATCTTCGTCTTCAAGAGGCAAATGTCTGGCGAAGTTGTGAAGCATAGCCGTTACAACTATTACATGGCAAACCTTTTCAATAGGCTGCAGTCTTAGATGTCGAAGACATGCCCACCTACGTTTCCATACTCCAATGCATCTTTCGACACTGGTTCTTGCAATTTTCTTCGCAATTGGAAATGTTCAGGAAGGAACACGAGGCAACTATATGGAATTAATCACTCTTCAAAAAAAAGTCCAAGATGCAAAGCTTCGTTATATGAATTTAAAGATCAATAAATTGAAGAATGACGGTAACCATAGCAAAGGACCCTGGGAATACAACCATTTTGATTATGATGAAATGAATTGGTGACATATCGTCACCGTTTTCACGAAGAGGCAAATTGAGCCTTTCACGGTCTGAACAATCTTTCGAGATAATCGCTTGTAAAGTTTGTCCTTTTTTCGTTTGGCAGTTTGAAACATAAATATCCATAGAATATACAAGATTAAGGTATCATGGGAAAGAAGAGATTTCAATCTTCTTAAATATAGCAAACGTTAAGAAAAATAGGTGATTAGTTTTGCAGAATTAATCAATTAATAGAATTGCCTCTTCGTGAAAACGAAAAAAACGATACATTAGCAAATTCGCCCGTGGCTGTGAGAGTCAGAATGTATACATTTCCCCATTGCGCCTCCAATTTGTCTCTTCGTGAAAACGCTAAAAGCCACTTCGCGACCAATTCGCCCAATTCGCCTCTTCGTGAAAACGCTAAAGTGACTAAGCGCACCAAAGTGCCCTTCATAAACACGTTGAAGTCAACGCTATTTCGAATTTGCCTCTTCGTGAAAACGCTAAAAGCCACTTCGCGACCAATTCGCCCAATTCGCCTCTTCGTGAAAACGCTAAAGTGACTACGCGCACCAAAGTGCCCTTCATAAACACGTTGAAGTCAACGCTATTTCGAATTTGCCTCTTCGTGAAAACGCAAAAGGGCACTTGAGGACCAATTCGCCCATTAGTTAATTAGGTTAATTGTGATTTTAATGATTTTGTGGATGTATAACTTCACCAGGTTGTAGAAATTGCAATATTTAATCGTTTTCATTAAAAAAAAAAATTTCGATAAATAGACGATTTTTCATGAAATTCGCCTCTTCGTGAAAACGGTGACGATATATGCATTTGTAAACAATCACTAATTATCTGAATAAAACATAAGTGATTGAAAACATGCTGTGTACAGTTTCTATCTAATTTCGGGATTGTAACCAGCGTCGGTCCCAATACAGTTATAATTATACACTAGGACATGTCCTACGACGTGTCGTAAGATATGCATTTTAGGACAAGCCTATAAGCTTTTTGGTGCAACCGCAGTTACGACATGTCTTAGGGTGGTCCTAAATTTCTTATCTTACGACAAGCATGTAGGACATGTTTTGTGCAACCGGCCCCAGGGGCCGATTTCACAAAACTCCTCCTATATCTTACGACTCATCTTTGGACTTAGGACGAGTCCCAGCTTAAAGATCAATTTTGGCTAATACTTGTCCTAAGATCGACTTCACTAAACCAATCTTATGAAAGACGCATCGCAAATATAATGGCTGTTTCATGTTTGTTTTTACCGCTAGAGGAAACAGTCGTTGAAAAGAAACGCGCAAACCAACCTTTATAGCATGCGCGTGTGCATAGCACACGAACTTTGACCAGAAAACTAGTCTGCGCAATACTTAGGTAATAACAGTGCGAGAACCCGGTTATTACTGCGTGGTAATGACCGGGTTGGGGGATGACCGCTGGTAATGGATCGAGCCGAAGGCGAGGTCCATTACCAGCGGTCATCCCCCAACCCGGTCGTTACCACGCAGTAATAACCGGGTTCTCGCACTGTTATTACCTTTAATAAATACCTTTTTAACGAGTAAAATGGTGAAAATACTCCGAATTTCGCGACTTCGCGGCTTCTTCTAGGCCGTTTTACAAACGCAGCTTCGTTTCCGTATTTTGGCTTTGTTCATGTAGTTTAGCAGTGGTACAGTTGTTTTCCTAGTTCCGGATTTGTCTTAGTTCCATCCGGATCGCTTCAAATAAAAACCTACCTTGTTATGGCTTGGTCTCCAATACTATTTGTTTAGATGAAGTGCATTTTGAAAAGAAACATACCAGCTTCTTGATACATAAGTAAAAATAAGTCTAAAAGTCTCC
Source organism: Crossaster papposus (assembly GCA_037893245.1). Classification (NCBI taxonomy): domain Eukaryota; kingdom Metazoa; phylum Echinodermata; class Asteroidea; order Velatida; family Solasteridae; genus Crossaster; species Crossaster papposus. Next base: position 134,379 of record JBAIAA010000863.1, read on the forward strand.
AGTATTAAAAAATCTGCCAAAGACTGAACGTTCATTTTTTCCTAGTTCCAGATCGGACGTAAAATACGTGCATCAACTACACGCGCGCAAGCGATTTCATATGACGTGTTCTGTGGGTCAAAGTCTATCGGCTCGTTGCCGCGCCGCGCGCCACACACGTACACGGACAAAACATTTCAAAGCATTTCCTTGCAAGTCCTCTTTTTAAACTTTATTGGAAGTGAAAGTATTTGAAATTTATTTTAAAATGTATTTATATAAATTAATGAATACTTTATCGGAAATATAGGCTTGATTCGGGTTGGTTCTAGCGTGATAATTTTGCATATACGAAGCAGTTTTTTACTCGATCCGGAATTAGTTAAACCGATCCGCAACTAGAAAAAGGGATGTCGGTATATTTGACGTCGTATTTTCAAATAAAGAAGAGCATAAATATCGAAACAAAAACTGTAGTTTCTCCATTACTCAAGGTAAACTACTAAACCTATTTCGTTTAAATTTCGAGGATTAGACTTGCCGAAAGCAGCCTGAATATTGTTTGCGATTCGGAACTAGGAAAACGTCTGTAATGTGGCCAGTATGCAGCCTAAAGCCGGGGTTTAGAAAACGGCCCTTGGAAAACCCATGATATTACTACATATAATGCCCTGCACGTGATCGAGTCTCAGCCAATCAGAAGCCTACAACTCTCCTAGGTATTTATTAAAATCACGTACGGTAGTTCTGCACAATCTATTATTATTATATAAAACAGAGTCGACTTGATGTTGGCGTATAAATAATGTGTACACGTATCAAAAATATTTTCAAACTTGTTCCTTTTTCGAAACTATAACTCTAGGCCGACATTTTGTCTTTAACGAGAAGATAATGCAATGGTTTCCAGACGATATATTTATAGATTAACGCACGTATTAATAAGAGAAGACGACCCTCGGACCGATCTTAAGTTAAAACGAGTTCAGCCACGTGGCTATGAAAGTTAAGTCGTGTTGAACCCGTCTTAACTTTAAATCGATTCTAGGACGAGTCGTGAGTTAAGACAAATTACTTTTTCTAAGAAGCATCTTGGCGTTTCGTGAAATCGGCCCCTGTGTGAAGAGCAAAAAAGGAAGGGATAGCATTAACCAGGAGGAAACTAAAGGCGAGGGACCAGGTGAAGATCCAAGGAAGAACTAACGCCATCAAGTTCACTATGAAACAAGAACAGTCCGGTAAGCTAAAGCTCGCCTTCCTTGATCATCATCATCTTCTGATACTGTGCATAAACCTCCTCTGGATACTCGCACAATGGACCGATCCGGATTTGACCAAAAGCCCCGCCCACCTTAGCAACGGCATGGCGACGCCATTACCTCGGTCAAGTTGCACACACGTGAACGTGTGTATTGTAGTACATGTACGTGTAGGCTAGGCGTAGAACACGTACAACGAAAATATTGATTTAAACTTTAGGCGGGGACAAAATTACTATCAGTAAGCTAGCGGGCGAACTAAAAGGATGACCATTATTTTAAGGAACGGTATGAACAGTACATGGAGGATGGTTAAGTTGCAGTTGGGGGAAATGAAGCATGCATGCATGTCAATTTATATGGACGGTGTACATGTGTTGCCAGCTTGGTAAGTCACTACCGGTACTGGAATAAATCGCGTATTTTGTCACAACAGGATTAAACCATAGCCTAATTAATAGACTGCTATACATGTAGAGCATTACTATTAACTCTACATAGGCCCCTATCCTACCTTAGACTGCACTGTCCTTGACCTTGCAATGTTTATCTTCTTGACATTCCCGCCTTTCACGTCACGAGTTCAACGCGGTAATTCTCATTTTCGAGATTTGTTTTGGTATTTAACGGGGAAAAATGATGTCGTAATCCGAGTACCAGCGTGTTATTTACATATTTCATGACCATTTCATGCATATTTTTGACACTTTTTTAAACTCCATACAGCCGTATTTTGATTGACAAATACGGTGCTTTTTCGTACCGAAGCCATTTGTTTGTGTACACTTTTCTAACCACATGTGATAGTTTGACCGAGCTAATGGCGGACCACGCCTGTAGCAACCGTTGCTTAAGTTACCTAAACAAAACTCGTAATCTTATTGGTCAATGCCCGCGTAGTGATTGACAGGCCGGATCGGTCCATTGGGTTGTGGTGCAAACTAGCAGTTGCAGGCACAACTCAGGCATACACAAATAGATACGTGCAAGTAAAATAAACAGCTAGTTCACGGTAGGTTGCTTATCTAAGGGTATATATGCACACCCACTAGCCTTGAATACTATGGTTGGACTCGGTGCATGGTGACTCGATACTTGCTGGGGGCAGCGAGTTCCACAGACGGATGGTGGCTGTAAGGTTGTACGGATGGTGGAACGAATAATGTCTTGCTGTTACCTCTGGTTGATGACCTTGCCGGGATTAGTAGGTTGTCAGGGATTTCAATTAGTTTATTGATGATCCCGTATAAATCCTTGAGCCTTTGGAAATAGCTCTTCGATGTTGTCGCGATTCCTTAATGGTGTTGGCACTGCTGTCTCTGGAGTAGTTATTAAAGGTATAATACACCATTGGTAATTACTTGAATTATCATTAATGAGTAGATTTGGGGGGTTGTATGTTATAGTACATTATCGTTTAACTGACCTGTCCGAAGTTTTACAATCATGGTTGCCGAGAAAAACACGAAAAACGGCGTTTGTTTTTACTCAGCGTCAAGCAGTTATTCTTATGTTATTTTAGTTTTTTCGTGATCGCCGTCCGGCGATCGCAAATTTTTCTTTATAAAATTCAGTTTTTCGGAATAATTACATGATATCTAGCCCAATTATTTCGCTGGATGCCTATAATTATTATTTACTTTCAAATGAGTAAGATATTATTTAATAATTCGGTAGTAAATATTTTCGATATCTGAAAATGGTGTATACTACCTTTAATGACGTACGTGCGTTGAACAGATTCGAACAGATTCGATATCACAAAGAATACACGAATGATACTTGATGTGTTATCTTCATCAGATTTTAGCAAGAGCATCAATAACAAGATATTGCTTTACTAAAATTATTTATTAGAAAAATTATATAAAAAGGGAGTCCATATGTAGAAACACGAGGAATAATTTAGATTGTTTTGTTATAACATAGGCCTACCTCATGGTATGTACAGTTGGAGATGATTCTGCGCCCCATCAGATCTGTCATCTGGGTCTGCTTGTGACGCGGGCACTTCTCGGTTTTCTTGAGTACCTCCTTCCACCTCTTACTACCCGGCTTGTGCTCAATGCCAAAATCGTGGCGACCGTTGGCATATTGACGCATAATATGCGCCCAGAACGCATCTCCTCTGCCTTTCTTAGGCATAGCAATAAAGATACAAACATGAAGATTGTTATTATTGAATGATGGTACAATGACATTGTACATTAAGACCTGAAATAACGCCAGTCTGACCATGATCTCACATTGGCGTGATGGAGTTCAACATACATAAAGATACAAACATGAAGATTGTTATTATTGAATGATGGTAAAATGACATTGTACATTAAGACCTGAAATAACGCCAGTCTGACCATGGTCTCACATTTTCGTGATGGAGTTCAACATACATTTATATTAAACAAAAATAAGACATTTTTTTCACACTGTTGTACACCTCCAATGTTCAATCGTCAATATACTGTGCAACTTAAAAACAACAACAATACCTTAGTCCTATTTCCTTTTCGTTTTAATGGCGTTTAACAATGGTTAATGTGTATTTAAACCGCACAAATGGCTGACAAAAGTGACAGTGACACGCACCGAACAAACCACCGAGATGGAAAAGACACCATCTAAAACGGGTTTCCCAATCTGTCGTAACCGAACACATGGTCCAGGGTCCGTACCGGCACCACGCACGTTGCGGCCATCATGACGGAGTTGGGGGTGATCAGCGTCACCTCCGACGACGTCTTAGCGCAGCGGGAAGCCGACTCAGCAAACACAGTCAGCGTCAAAAAGCGCCAACAAGCTTTACAAAAGTAATCACCATAATCAACGTATACCCTCTTTTCTCGTATTATAAGAAATTGCGGAATTTATCGTTCACTATCCCCATAAAAACCCTATTTTTACCGTGGGGGTAACGACAAAATTACGGCGATTGGGCGCCGCCATCTTTGTTTTTCTCATTATTTAGGCTTTGTTGATGTTGTACTTTTCGCCTAAAAATTACGCGTTTTAAAACACTTTATAATTATGTTTAAAATAATCAGTTGACCACTGAACATGATAAACATATTTGTTAAGAATAAACGTACTTTTATAACGTGTTGACTTCATTTTCTTGCATTGCTGATTTTCCTCCATTTTTAGGAATGGTTAGGAATTTGTTAGGAATTGGTAACGAATTGGTTACGAAGTGTTAGGAATTGCTATGAATTGTTAGGAATCTGAAGGACTTGGTTAGAAATTGGCTTTGCAGTCCGGCCAGTGGGCGGTGAGGCCAACAAGGAATGATAGTAGACTGTCTCTAGCTGCAGGCACTGGCTGTACTTGTGCAGGTGGTGGTAGCGGTCGATGCTGCTGGACTGGCCGAGCCGCAGGCCCAGGCTGCACTGGTGCGGGAGCAGGCGGAAGCAGGTCTGCCTCGTCGTCGTCTGATGACAGGTCAATGACTGGTGCTGGTTGCGGCAGGGGGTCGACTCCACGAAGTATCGGAATCGTTATCGTGTCAGTGTGACCATCTCCATTGAAGTGACACGAGTGCGATTATTTTTGTCGTTTCCGTGCTCGTTATCGCGTGCGTTATCGATGCAGTGTGACCGGGCCTTAAGTTGACCTTTAAAGTCGTTTTGTTATTGGTCGATCGTTGAGTAGAAAATGAATATTTAGACAGAGGTGAAAGGTACGTCATAATTGCACTCCGAGGGGTCAGTATTATAAACGAGTACTTTGTACACAGATACGTGTACGCGTACAGTACATACAGCGGGCTCGAAACATCGGAGATCGATCGGACTGAACATTGATTCGTATAATTATAGAGTGATTTTAACGAAGGCTTTTGAGGAATTGCACCTGTAGGTTGGAACAGTCCTGGGAACTGTCGGGAGTAGATTAGCCTTGGTCAAGGCGAGTTTGTCGTTATCCGTCCGTCGTTATCCGTCCAGAAATACACTGTACGCGCGCCCCGCATATGCTGCATGCTAGCTTGCGCCCCGTGCAAAGATACAGCGCGAACAGCGACCTCATACGGCCACTATTTGTGCAAATCTACTGAGGCTACTTTTTCGCCTTGGATCATTGGGTTTTTGAAATCTTATGTTTTTCCTATATTTTGCGCCACATTTGTGGCGCATGACCTCGTATGCGAATACAGATAAGTATAGGCGGGGCTAAGATGTGAAGTGTCCAATCACAACGCGGTTGAATCCCCGACGTCATCAAATTTGATGCAGCATGACATTTAAGACAAAATGGCAGATATTCAGCGTCGTCTGTCGTCCGAAGATCTGTCATGTTGTTTGAATTTTGCAGCGAAAATATTATCCCTCGAAGATTTTAGACCCGAGCAGCGAAAGGCCATTAGAATCCTTTCTTCGTGGTCACGGTGTTTTTGTGGATTTGCCGACAGGTTATGGGAAATCCGTCATTTTTCAGGCAGCCTGAGCCCCATTTTGCTCGGAGCTCGCACGTACGGCCAGGTACTCAGCGTAAGTTTTCAGCGTGTTCGGTCGGTTTCTTATCGCCGCATAATCGGCATTAACCCAGGCATGCTGGTCTGTGCGTTAACGCCACATTGTATGGTCCTAGCATGGTCCAATGCTGTGGGGAGGGGGCATGTTTACGGCTGCAGGACCAACCTTCAAAGTGATCGCAATATCGTAATTTAAACAGGGACAAGTGTCTTATATCCTCAATAACTTCTCAGATTATTTTCTTGGCAAAATTCAGCCGACAAGGCATTTAATTATCAGAGTTCCGCGTTTTACCGAGCCACGGTTTTCAGATCAGCTGGATTAGATGCGTGTGATATAATGTAGGGCCGAGTTCGACACGTTTCAATAGAGTCGCGGCCTTCTCCAGTCACCGCGGTTGAAAACTCAAAACTAAGCAGCTAAACACAACTAGTTTTGACCATAACATTGTCAACATTCAAGAAAATACCCAGTAAAACGAGCAAAATAACTGCGACCCTCACCAATCAAGCAAGACAGTTCAAATCTTCATGAATTCCTACAAGCCTTCGTAAAAATCACCCAACTTTCTCTGATAAAATATTATGTCAACGATGGCGGTACGGTGTTCGTAAACACTCGCGAGCTAGCTATGACCTTTCACCGCTAGCTCAAATTATGCAGTTTCTACGCAACGATCGACCAATAAGAAAACGACTATAAAGGTCAGCTTAATCTATTAGCATAATGAGCAACGCCCCCAAAATCTCAAATTAACCAATGATCCAAGGCGTTCGAGTATCCTCAGTTAGTTTGCATATAATAGTGGCCGCGTGAGGTCGTTGTTTGAGCTCAGATTACCGCTGCGCAGTGCGTACGGACGGGTAACGATGAACGCCTTGACCAAGGCTAGGAGTAGATCGGTGGAGGGTCATATCAGTTACATTATCGCTCGTTTTGCTGGGTATTTGCTTGAATGTTGACAATGGTTAAATCTACATGGTTAAAACATGAATTAACGTAAAGTGGTTTTGTGCCAGCTAGCTCTGAGCAGAATGGGGCCGGTGTGGACGGTAATTCTGGCCCCCGGTAATCTTGTCCGGGAGGACAGAATTACCTAGGTAAAAGTGTCCCCCTGGAGCCGTTAATTCTGTCCCCCTCCAGTTTATTCTGCCCCCTCTCTAGGTAATTTTGTCCCCCAGTGTTCCACACATAAGTGGTTATTTTGATGTTTTTTCCATGAAAAACCCGCATGGTATTTATTATTTGGACTTATCTTCCCTTCATCGATTTATCAAAATAAAAATATAAATATAAATAACTTTATTAATTAAATCAACCGATCTACGTTTCTGCGCGAAAGGGAAAATGGCAGTAATCAGTATTTTCAGACTTCTTGCACTCGTACAAATTCTATATACCCATCACGAAATGTGATGTACTTTTGACCACCTGTAATTTGTAGGACGCTACACATCCTACAGTCTGCCACAAATGATGCACCATGAAGGGGTGAACCTGTACTACACTGGTTGTTGCGTCTAGTGGGTGCTAGACCTGTGACGTTGCACGGGACAATTTTACCAGGAGGGCACGTTTAACGTTGGGCAGGGAGACAAAATTACCTGGAGGGGGACAGAAATACCTAGGTAAATGTGTCCCCCCCGGACAGATTTACCGGGTCACGGCCTGGTAAGTCTGTCCGGGGGGACACATTTACCAGGGGGGACAGAATTACCTTTCACACCGGCTGCCTGAAAAATGATGGATTACCTGTCGGCAAATCCACGAAAACAACTTGAGCACGAAGAAAGGAATCCAAGTTCTTCCGCTGCTCAGGTCAAACATCTTTGAGGGATAATTTATCTGCTGCAGACTTCAAACAAAACGACAGATCTTCGGACGACAGACGACGCTTCCTAGCCTTTGCCATTAATAACTTGTATTTTGCATACTAGTATTTGCTTTTGTTTTTTTCAAGTAGCCCCGACCCAACCTTAACAAAATCTGAAGCATTTACTTCTTTTATTTTATACCAAATGGAGCAAATGCTAATCTTCTACCTTAATTGTGTATTCATACAGATGCTATTAAATGCTTACAATTTGGCAATTGAAGCAAAATATTATATTTTGTATTCATCCATTGACTCTAGCAGGGTTTGAACCTTCAGTTAAGCCGCACTAGAACTTTAAAGTATATGAACATTCTATTAAAAGAGTACATTGTATATTTTAGAAATAAATAATGAACAACATATGTTTATTCAGTAACGATATGTTTAAATGCCAGTAGTAGTAGGGCGGACATGTATGAACATTTAAAGGTAGGATACACCATTTGTAATTGTTTACATTTTCATGAATGGGTGGATTTGGGGGATTGTATTTTATAGTAAATATCGTTTAACTGACCTGTTCGAAATTTTACAATCATGCATGCCGAACAAAACAATAGCAAAGGCATTTTTTCCAGCCCACGTTGGGAAGGTATTATGTTGTTCTTGGGTTTTGTCGCGAACGCCAACGGGCGCCTGTGAATTCGTTTAAAAAAAAAATAATAATAAATTACACAATATCTACCGCAATCATTTTGCTGGATGCCTAGAATCATTATGTTATCCTAAATAAGTAAGATATTTATTGATAATTCGGTAGTAAATTGTTTAGATATCTGCAAATGGTGTATACTACCTTTACAATAGCTCTTATTAAAGTATTCATATTGAATAAAAGGAAATATACAATATTTGCAAAAATCTAACAAATAAATGACCAAATTTTCACAATATTTTTTAGAACAATTATCGACTATTGAAACAAAATCATAACTGCGTTTTAACATTAGTCGATAGTACATTGTACAACTAAAACAAAGTCTAGAAATAAACATAAAATGTATTTTCGCTTTTGCGACAAATATCGAGTGTGGAGAAAAAAAAACACGCAACTTAAAACAAGTTCTATACAAATATTTATTTTGGTTAATTGTTTTTCATGTAATTTTTATGTCCGTTTGTAGGGTGTTTTGAAACTTTAATGCAGGACGCTAAACAGATATTAATTATTATGCCATTGAATATTATTCCTTTTTAATACGACTACTGTTTCAGCAATTATTTATCATTTATTCGGGGTAAAGGAGGAAGCCACTGAATGAGGTGTAGTGATTGGTGGAATCACTACGCGCCCTACCGTTCATGGTAAGCCCCACCGTGTCTCCTCGCTGCAGAACCAGCACCGCGCTCCCAGACACCTGCTCATACTGACTTGAATCACTGTTAAGGCCAGAGACAACAATGTCGTCGTTCTTCCGGAGATGAACGTACAGGTAACTGGAAGAATATTTGAGCACAGAAAACGTAAACACGTAGGTGCCCGGCACAGTACACGTGAACATGCCGGTCCCGAGATCAAAGCTGGTACCCGGCAGAAGCGTCTCGGTCTCCTGGAAGGGCAAACGGGTGTCCTGACTCGTAGAGGTATCCGAGAGGCTCGTCCTCACCGCGGTGAATGCTACCCGCTGGTTGGAGTCGTCTGGTGTCTTCCCTGGCTCACCCTTCTGACCTTTGACACCAGTCTGACCAGGACTTCCGACTACACCCTGCAGACCTTTCGGACCTATCTTGCCGGGCTGGCCTATCCCATCGTCACCTTTAGACCCGGCGTTCCCAAGTGCTCCCCGCTCACCCATTGGACCGGTCGGCCCGATATCACCATTTTGACCCGGCTGACCTGCGTCGCCCTTTGACCCCGGCTGGCCGTAGTGTCCCACCTGACCAGGTAAGCCTGGTATACCAGGTGTGGCAGCAGGTCCCTGGCAGCACATCGGACACGCCCAAGACGCTGGAACATCACCGTCCGAGGGAACCGGCCCAGTGACGGAAGCTCGGAGCTTGACAGAGTTACCCAGAAGGAGGGCGATTGAAAGAACGGTTGCCACAAAGATCTTCATTCTGTATAACAAAACCAAAGTAGACAATATAAATCACAAGAGGAACTAATTTTCTTCAACAGAAAAAGAAGCAACAAAAAAGATAAGGACGGAACAACTTGTTTGAGAGACAGTGTCGTACGGGTTTTAAATCAAGCTATAAAGTAGGGCCAACTCCACCTCTTCTCTTCTTTAGAAATTCATTGTAACTGCGTTTTAATCTCGTCCGAAAATATCGTCGAGCTCAACTCTTGATTCCAAATGTATAAAATTACAAAGGGATTTTATTAAAGTTGCAGTATAATGTGAAATAAAACATTGTGAGTCGTCATAAATTTAATGTGTGGTTTTGGATTTTTATTAGTTAAAAAAAAAAAGATTTAGACGCTGTTGTCATTACATTTTAGTTTGTTTACTATCAAACGTTATGGACAAATTTTCAATTTAAATGACTAAAGAGTGTTGAAACAAACGACAACAAACACCCAAACACCCACATTTCACGATTTTTTGAGGAATCAAAAAGGTATACAAATTGCCTTAATACTTGATCTTGGATGGAATTCATTGATAACTATTTTTGAAGTTGAGAATTGAGCTAGGCGATGTTCGGGGACAAAAGTAAAATGTAGTTATAAGAATGTGTGATACAAGTGTTAAAATAACTGGGAAGATATAGTATACTGAATGAAAAACTATGTAAATACGGTAATATTTCAGAATTTGTCTCGCTGATTGTTCAGCTATAGCTCCTCACAAGACACGTCAATGGTTTTGTGGCGATGTTATATAACGTTTTTTCAACCAATATATATTTGGCACTTTGGTAAATCCGATCGACTTCAGACTTGGCTACCTACTCTTAGACCACTACCCACAGATGATCGTAGAAAAAAGTTGTCACGATTACGTCAATCGTGTCACGTTAAAGGGGCAGTTTTTTCCCATAGGATTTGTTCACGTTTTTCTTCAGAATATTGACTTTGACACTTCTGTAAATCCGATTGACTTCCAACTTAGCACACATCTCGACCACCATCCCCAGGAGGGCCAAGAAAAAATACTCATGATGACGTCATCGTGGGTCATGTGACGTCACATTAAAGGTGTAGTTTTCAAGACCCTCTATCTCTGGAAGCACAGCTCCGATTGTGCTCAAACTTGGTTTACAGGTATTCCGGGATATGCTATAGATATAAATGGAGGTGATATCATGATGACGTCATCGGGTGTAATGTGACGTCACCTTAAAGGTGAAGCTGTTAAGACCCTCTATCGCTAGAAGTACAGGTCCGATTGGGGTCAAACTTGGTATGCAAGTATTCCGGGATGTGTTATAGGTATACATTGAGCTGACGTAATGATGACGCCATCGGGTGTCATGTGACGTCACATTAAAGGTGAGTTTTTAAGACCCTTTATCTCTGGAAGTACAAGTCTGATTTGGGTCAAACTTGGTACGCAAGTATTTCGAAATGTGTAATAGGTATTAATTGGAGTCACGTCATGATGACGTCATCGGGTGTAATGAGATGTCACATTAAAGGTGTATTTGTTATGGTTTTAGATCAATGTTTTTGTCATTTATGTCACATTTGTTATCAATGAAAGTATGTTGTGACGGTGTCATAGAATCATTTAACACTGCCGAAACAGCTAGTGTTTGTCCACAAACACATCTAGTATTGTTTGTTTTTGTTTTTAATACAGTAAGGCCTACCTTGAAGTAGTGTTCTTTGTCAGAGCTCAACCGAAGTAGAAATCTTAGCGACTGAAGTTGAATGTCACCTGAAAATAATACAAAGAAAGCAAATACCTTTGATTGCAACATTTTATGTCATTTGTTTGTTTGTAACAACGAGGGTGACAAAATGGGGGAAACAAGACGAGTCCGTGAATGCAAAAAAGTAATATAGTACGTTCGAGTTTTGCTTCTACCATTTTAAATAAGACTTAAGAGTTTGCATGGTGAAAAACTCAATAGGATTGGAGGTTTGCGGTGACACTATGGGTTGTGGATGGTGCCGAGTTCGGTGGACCATTGAGGTGGGCGATTCTGAAACAGGATACGCGGCAGATTCTGACAAGATGCTAAAAGATGCTTGGTACAGTCAGTGCACAGCCTTCGGAAAAGGGCTTTCATTTATTTGCAGCGTATGCTTGGGTCGTTCGGTTTTGCATATATAATGAGATCGGAGGTCACATTTTCGAAAGTCGTTTTCGTGTAAACCTGTCTTTAAAAATGTTATTTTAGTCGGGTATACAATAGCCAACTTGTCAATGCTTGATTTACTTTTTCTTGTTAATAGATGTTTAAAGATCATTTTGGTAGAATATAAGGGCGAAAAGATTGACGTCGGCGTACAGAATTGACAGTCGAAGTAAAACGGTTGTTTTTTTGTCATGAAAATAAATCGTGCAGACAAATCATTCATACATGTGATAAGTTTTGTTATTCATCTTGACATACCCCTTGACCGTATTTCTGGAGATGATTCGAAACAGTCAGGAGCACCTAACAAAAAAGTTTGACATCAAAATGTTTGCTCATAGAAAAACTTGCAGAAGTTATTTCGGTATCGTTGAAATGCGTTACGTTTTGCGATACTGACAAACACCACAGTTTTCCCCTAAATATCTCAAAACAGTCAGGAGCATCAAAAATGTGAAGCCACTCCCCAAAAAGTCAAAGACTTTCGGCACATTTCACATGGCGATTTAACAAATTTTTCGGAAATTTAACCGGCTAAAATGCATTTTTATAAATAAATTAGTTTTTTGTATTTTTTTGTGTGAAAGGGGTACTACTGAAACCCCGCGCAAACTCGCCAAATCTCAAATGGTCCTAGACCGTCAAATCGCTGCAAATAAACTTTAGCGATATGCCTCATTAACGAGTATCCTGCGCACTGACTGGGTAGGATGCTGGAGTATAGGGTGTGTGTGCTCATTGAAGCATGTCAGAAGGATGGTGGAACAGCTTGAACATCAAGCACAGTACCAAGGGTATATACATTTGTACGTGTATAGGGGACCCTAAGTACATGAACAGCCTTGTACAACCATATACGTGGACAACGGAGCAGAGAGTCAAAATATAATCTGACACACAACTTACTCTATTCACGAGTTTCGTCTAAACAAATTGTTCTAAGAACCCCTAATCAAAAAGGAATAGAAACATTAAATTTCATCCAAAGACTTGAAGAGCCTGTTTCCATCTGTCACAGAACCTTACCTTGTAAATCTCGTTCTTGCGTTCAGGTCTATCTCTGGCTGTCCTCCTGCCGAAGGCGAAGATGAGTTGCGGTCGTTGTGAGGAATGAAGCGCGCGCTCCTGGCTTAAAAACTTGCCAGTGATTTCCTGAGCAGTGACTGAGGAACTTTGCCCGGTTTGTGATTGGCCCCTAGTGCGCTGTCAATAACACACCACTGACTCGTTTAATATTCATGAACAGGAGTTATGTTAATGAAACTTTCAGTCACCGACACTATAAAATGAACATATCTTATTGGTGGACGTTTTATAGACATCCATTACACGTTCAAACGCGTGGCCCCCAGTGCACTGTCAATCACGCACCACTGACACGTTTGATATTCATGAACGGAAGTTATGTCAATGCAACTTGCAGTTACCGACACTGTGAAATGAACACATCTTATTGGTGGACGTTTTATAGACGTTGATGACACGTTCAAACGCGTGCTTTGTGATTGACACTCACAACTGACCAATGAAAGGAAGACAGATGAGATTCGAAGGTTTGCATTGCAAAAAGGCAATAAAGGAATTTAGACCACGTGTACGTGTAGCGGTTCGCAATTTTTTTCTTTGGCAGCTGGGTAATGCGTAAACGTATATTCATGAAAAGAACAATGGCAACTGATCTATTATTAAAAAAACTCTAAAGAACCTCTTTCATTGCCAATAACCTAGTTGGTAGAGAGATAGGCTATGAATCGAAAGGTCTGTGGTTCGAATCCGGCTGTTGGTAACGTTTATCTTTTTCTTCGCCAATTTTCTTGTTAAACTTCTTAACAAAAGAGCACGGCTAAAGAAAAAAAAAAGGGTTAGATAGTTAAGTGCCTTGACAAATATTTTATTGTGACTTTCTCAATGAAAGACCATTCGAACCACTGACTTTTTGGGTGACCAACTATGATTGGTGGATAGAAACATGACGTACACCGGTCGTGATTTGTTCAGTGTTCAGTTCGTGTTGTATATGTAGAGCCCCTTTATGAAACAAACACTAGCCACGATATTATTAAAGGGAACCTATTATACCAACACATTATGAAAACAAATTGTCGAGTTCCACATCTCTACGCTCTACATCAATTAAAACAAATAATATTCTGCGAATGTTTTGAAATTGTGTTAATATTAATTTGGATGGTAACGCATTTAGGGGGTTTAATGTCAAAGCCGCTTGAACACTAAAGTTATACGAATGTATTTCTACTGATTTGTGTTTCACTGTGGTTCTGTTTGTTTGTTTGGTTTGTTTTGGTTTTTTAAGGGGGGGGGGGGGGGGGTCTTCATTATTATTATTATTTTACTTACTTGATTTAGCACAAGACATGCTTACAATTATAAATGGTTTAGCCTCAGGTAGAATGTTTAACTGGTTTATTTAGGAGGCGCCCAGGAAAAAACACATGGAGTCTAAACTGGTAACCTTTTTAACTGAGCAAGGCATTTTTGTAGCTCAATGAAACTGGCCCCTAGAGCTTTGGAGGAAGTACAGACCGGAAATGAAGTCACGTACTTGACAAAATAACATGAACTTGGTGAACTCTGCGCATGCGGCCCCTGCACATCCAGGTCACTAAAATAGTGACTCTGACTGGTTCGTCGCGTCGGGCGGTTTGTTCTTGACTAGACTTGATGACAAGTTATTAGATAGTCATGTTTCATCCGTGAATTCCAGTCGACACTCATCGGCACGGCTGGTTTAAGACTAGTAATGTGCCGAGTTGCGACAGATTTACCTCGAACTCTACAAATTGGGGACGAGGCAACCGCAACGTCCCCCGTGTATACACCGAGTGGACCGCTTATTACCGACTTGGCACCAAGTCTAGTTCTTGAAACGCAAAACTCGGCTTTCGCGCTCAAACGCGACCCAAAAACCTTGCACTCGGAACATGATCACACACCACCTATTATTCGGGGTTTTGCACAATCGAGTTTCGGAAGTCAAGAACAGACCGCCTGAACCCAGCCTATACGTATTGACCAATCTCATCTCAGCCAAGATAACCGACCATACATGTACTTGCAATAGACTTGCAACAACCAAAATATATTTACATATTACATTTGTACATGTTTTATTCTTGCTGGTTCATGGTCACACTCGCCCGGATTCACCGCTAGAAAAATAGCTATATACCATACAATTCTTATACTTTCAGCTTGTCTATATGTTTATGACCTACACAATGTTTGAATATTATATGTTTTGATATTTGATTCAATTCAATTCGCCTTACAAACTTAAATAATTTCTTTGAGTAGCAACGATTCAGTTATTTGTACATTACAATCTGCATAACGTGGTGATGTACATTTCAATATTTAAACTTGTACTTCCGATTTGATTGGAAGCGTATTCACCACAAACCATCATTATAAGATACTCTAACCTTACATTTTTTTAGTGAGCATTTTTTCTTTATCACTGTGAAAATAGAAATAAACTCTAAAAAGAACTAGAAAATTCCTTATTTAACCCTTAAACCAGGACATTTAACATATACTTGCGTAAGCCCTATTGACCGTCTTTACGATAAACACTTCGAATCGGTAACCGATGTGGTATTGGCAATCATCCTAATAAATATCTTTACTTTTTACAGCGTTTGCTGCTAATCCTGAATAAATTTCATGAACATTTCTCATGATTGGAAACAATTTGGGATTTATCAATATTTATTTCTTGTCAGTGATTAATTTCAATCGCCATGGAATTTGAAAACGAAACGATCAATCCTGATTTGCATAAGACAAGTACCATTTCCAATAACCGTGCGATCTCACACTTCCGATGAGGTAATATTTTTCTTTTCTACCAGTGCCAACATTGAGTTTTGCGAGTGAAGAACAGACCGCCTGGACCCAGCCTATACGTATTGACCAATCTCATCGCAGCCACGACATGTATGTACTTGCAAAAGACCTGCACCGACCAGAATATATTTACATAATTATAATTCTTTTGTCATGTTTTATTCTTGCTGGTTTACGGTCACACACGCCCGGATTCACCGCTTCAAAAATAGTTCGAAATTAGGTAACGGCAAAAGGATAACATTCGTATCCACAAACGAAAATGGCAAGTTATTTAATTAGGAATGAAATTATCGTGAATAATTTTAAAGCTCATAGCTCTAGACACAGACAACTTGTTTGAAATGGAGTCTTCAATGTACATGTCCTTGGAAGATGCTGACTTCCATCCTCCCTGACGCATGATACATCTCTCATTGACTGCATATGACTCAAATTCAAAATTCTTTCTAAGCTATCAAAGCCACAATAATCATCTATACTTAGCTTTTTTAACTTTTCCTCCTGTCTGCTGGTCACCTGCTCTCTGGGGACATTGGTATTGGAAATGGCCGACTTGGCCACAGGTCCAGCATGGTTTGTAATTGTTATTGACCCTAGCGGCTTCTTGGTTGTAGGACGGTTGTCTTTCCGGTAACAGCGGAGGGGTAAGGTACTAAGCTTGCTGCGAAACTTGTGGCAGTTTAGGAACGAAAATTGGTCCGACCCTTGGAAGAACGTCCTCGACGGTTATACAAAATCTCCCCGTGACTTGAATTCAGCCTTTCGTACGGCTTTGGATAAACGCTTGTCGTCGTCAGAATTGCTAGCTAGATCGTCAGACACTTTTTTTTCGAACGTAATGTTGCTGAGTAGTCCTATAGCTGCATGACGTTGGGATTAACAGAGGTGTGATTGGACACTCCATAAGCCCCGCATATACTTATCTGTTTTCACAAGCGAGGCCGGTCGTGCGCTAGAAATCTAGCTCAAAATAAAACTAAAACATAGTATTTAATCTCCGGATGAAACAAGGCTATCCCTTAATTTGTAAAGTGGCCGTGTGAGGTCGCTGTTCGCGAATTTTTAATTTGTTTTGCACTGTGCATGCTAAACTCTAAAACTGCAGCGCGCGGCGTGGATTTCGAACAAATAAACGACGAAGGCCTTGCGCAAGGCTAGGAACAGACATAGCTCTAGTTTCTTTATTATTTTTTTCCCCTCAAATGGCATAGACACTGTACACGTTCTTTATGGCCTCTACTTTTTTAATTGGCATTTGTCATACATCATTCAGAGTTGGCACAGGCATAACCCTTATAGCAACGATGTGTCTCGAAGATAGACGTCATCAAGAGCGACTTGCCCCCTAAGTCACGAATATTGACGTAAATATTGACAACAAATTTCACGACTTGCCCCCAAAGTCGTGAATATATTGGTAGTAAATATTTTCGATATCTGCAAATAGTGTATCCTACTTTTAAGTTCAGTGCACGAGATTTGATTCTGAATTTAAAACAAATCCACTGATCTCTCGTGACAATCGAGGGCGCACTCAATAAGCCCGTTTTTGGAGTATTTATGATTGATAAACTGCATATAGACGGACGGCGCGCCCCGGACAAATGGGAAAAGTCGGTCTTGGAGAAAGACTAGCCAAAACCTAGCTTGCTGGAAAAAAAAAATCGCGTCAAAATTTAGTTCCGGTCGTAAAATTTGACCCTCAAATTTGACGTCAAATTTCGCGACTTTTAGGGGCAAGACGTGAAATTTGACGACAATATTGACGTCATTATTCACGACTTTGGGGGCAAGTCGTGAAATTTGTCGCGAATATTGACGTCAACATGGCTAGGTTGTGCTTTTTTAAAGACATGGGTGACGTCATAACATGTTATACCGCCTCCCATAGTGGAAAAGAAATTGTTTAAAAAATGAATAATTAGTTACAAAATTATTGTGTGGCGAAGTTTGCTGAAATCACGACTTTATAATTGATGTATTTAATCAGCTTCATGCTAAAAGCAAATTCGGGCGATTCACAATGCAGTGCGCCACCAAGCGTTTCACTCAAAAGAGCCACTTTTAAACTTTACGGTCGACTTCTTCCGTATATCACACTGTAGTGAAATACATATTCTTCATTGTTCACGCGAGGTACAACACAAACATAAATGTATCCGGAAGCGTCGTTGATTAAAACATTGTTATTTGCAGAAACAAAATTGAACTTTAATCGTGCGCGTCCAAAAAGACGTAAAAACTGATGAGTTAATGCAAAATGAATACCATTTTTCAAACCGATGCCGACCTTTCCCCATGATGCACTGCGGGTACAGCAGGATTTGCGCCTCCAACGGCAGCTTCTAGGTATTGTGAATCGCTCGAATTGAGGGAGAAACATTGATGACGTTACCAGACCGGAAGTTACAATGAAAAGACATTTAAACCTTAACAAATTGCTAAAAATCAACCACGGGCGATATAATCCAGATTTTTGCTTTGAATAGTAAAGTTAAGACAGCTCTCGAGTTTTCTGTTAATGTCATCAAGTATCAGATTAGAAGCAATCTCAAATTTCGAGATTTATTTTTTTGAAAATCAATATCAAATCTTCTGTAAAAGCTCTGAGTTTGATATCTACGGGAATTAATAGAATAATCCAGGGTGTTCATTTTTCATATCACCTGCAAAATGACTTGACCCTTACTTCCGGTCCAAACCGGAAGTTTCTTATAATTTGAAAGCAGGAGAATGTATGCATTTGCTTTCAACGAGGATGGTATCTGGCTGTGTGGTACTTTACAACAGAATTACCAATGACGTTATATAATGTTAGACTGCCTTCTAGAGGCAGGTTTATACATTGTTTAAGTCTTTTAATTTTCAATACAAAAACACACACTAAATGACAATAACATTAAACAAAAATTTAAAATTAAATAAAAAATTTACAGAAATATGAAAACAATTAAATGCAGAAAAGTTTTATTCTGTTCATGAAACAGACATCTCTCTAGTTTCCTTTGAAATTCTGCGCACGGGACTAAAACTTGTTTAAGTTGTTATTTTGTGCTTAAAGACCCAATTATGCTGATAGTTTTACTCTGACAATTTTAAAGGCATATTAATGGGACCGTAATGCTATTTACAGCATCCTGAGCCACGCAGAGTTTAACGGGCTCTTGAATTGTCGCCATCAAACCCTGCGGACATTCGCAGCAATCATTAAACAAGTTGGCCAATAGTATAAACGTCCACCACTAAAATGACAATTTATACCACTATACTTAATTTTATTGGCGTTTACGTAGCTTTTCAGTCTGTTATGTTTCTTATTCTGTATAAATTAGCAAAGCAATATAAAAATGTCTACAATTTTTCCGATTAATTTGAATTTTTACGTGGGAGGATGAACATTTGTGAGACCACCTCAGATGTCCAAACGAATGGACCAATATGACGCGCGTTGCGGAAGAATTTCATGCCTGGGGTCGAAGTTGGTTGCATGCGTTCGGCTGTATTTCGAACCCCAGCTTTGTCTTCGTCTCAGGCTTCATTCATACAGTTTAGCAACAGGCTTTATCACAATTGCCTGTCTTCCACGATTTATGAAGATGTTCTTTGTTTACACATATCTCTAGCGCTTAACCGCGCCAACTTCGAAAAGCTCTGGGGTGTAGGTTAAGCCAGGGACGCCCCTCAAGAGGTTGGTGACGAACCAGAAGAGTTTCATCCTAGCGAGCACCTCCCCGATACAACTCCGTCGACCTTTGACACGAGAAAGCAAAAACAGACGGGCTAATAAGAAATAGGTTCAAAAACGACGATAGAAAGGTCTACAGATCGTAATTTTAAACAAAGAGGGTGCTGTTGCTACGCCATTTTGTTTTTTAGAGGGTATAAATAGTAGTGAACCGAAGATAATTCACGTCAGTTAAAAACATTATTCCTACAAAGCAAAAAAATACACATTTTCAATACTCATTCAACTACTTTAAAGGTTCAGGGAAATCAAACATACTTTAGGCCTAATTCATTCGATGTATGTCTAAATATAACTTTACCATAAACCGTTTTTACCAAATATCAATTGTATTAAAAATTCACGTCATTTTAGTGCTCTTTTATGTGCCCCCCACTTTTGAGTCTGAAAATTTCCGTAATATGTCACGTGACTCAATACGTCAGGCCCGGAACGAACGGCCGGGCGCGTGCAAGCTATAGCGCTGGGGTCGCACCATCCATTGTGCGTACGTACTGCAACAGAACACCAACGAAAAACGAAATAACTAAATCAAGAGTGTCCTAAATATCCCGTTTTGCCGGACCGTTTTATTGATAATGGTTTCAGAGAAACTGGAAAAGAAACGGGTACGTTTGAAGCGTGTTATTTTAAAAACGTGTCCGGAAACTAGACACTAGTAATGTAATAATACATTAACTTAATTGCGTATAAATGCCCATTTTCCGGACACGTGTACGGCCGAGTAGTTGTGCTGTGGCAGAGCCGGATTGGGTTCGATTTAACTTCGTTTTACATCTTGTGAGTATACTAATAACCTGATACTGATAGCATTTTTTTACGAGCACAATTAATTAATTTTGTTTGTACCGTACACTCATTCGTCTTCACTTCAGCATGTTCACTAGCGAAGACTCAATAGTTGACATGTTTTTTATACACAGATGCTGAATAAAACAAACGAGCCCTCTGCAGATGTGTCCATGGATGCAGAGGCTAGTGACCAGCCTTGACTCAGTTTGGAAATGTACTGTATAGTACTAGAGAAAAATAATTAAACATAATAACTGGCCAAGCAACTGAAGATACATCACCGTAGTGACCATACCCCCAAAAAATAATGGTCCTCATAAAAACTACCTAAACAAAAACAATGGATTGAAACTAATAATTACCAGCATGGTCCTTTTTTTCTGCAGAGGGTGCGTCGAGTTGGCATAATCCCACAACCGCCACAAGAACACCTGCATACACATTTTAGAAATTATTGTAATCAATCAATGCATTAAAAATGTCGAGACCATTAAAAATACATAGGTGTATGTAATAAATATGTATGTACATATTTTGTATTTATTTTTATTTTGTAAAAAAGGCTGTGGACATTTTATTAAACATTATTTATGTTTGAACAAAACATGATTCCAACATGGTTTTATGATTGTCATTATCCATTATTATACCATGGAGGTAGGAATCACAAAAAATTCGAAACGAATCTGTTTCGTTTATAAAAACCATACATGTACAACGTACATGTACATGTTTATAACATGTATAAAGCCTCTATTTCCGACAGGTTTTGGATAGGCTTTTCTTGAAAACTTCGCCCAATTTAAAAAAAAGAGAGCAATTTGTATATTTCTTGTTCGTCATTTACAGTTTTTTCCGTAGCTTTGTAGCTCGGTATATTTACCAATTATGGTTTCCAAATCTTTCTTCTAAATCGTCGTTGTCGTTGTGGACCCCGGCCGGGAATTTCATGTTCGCCAACATCATCACCGCTCTCCAACACTGGCTCGTACATATACGGAACTATTCTACCCTGAAATTCTCGGTGCTCTTCCTCAGAATCAGGATCGTTATTTAATTCGTCAGAAATCTCTGCATTGAAATCACTTTCTGAGCTTTATGTTGAATCCGAAGACGAAAATCCTGAATTAACTTGTTCTAGTTTTATACCGTGTCTGCCATGATCTAGCCTTTAAACAAGGCCACATGTCTGATAGAGGCCGAGCGACTAAAAAGAGACTAATCGCGAAAACCTGAGTGAACGCCAGTGCGAATTGCCCAGACAAGTGGCCTTTATCAATCTGGTTTGGATTTCTTATGTTAACCTTTGTTTCCGACTGGAATTCGCTACCGAAATGGTAGCGTCCAATCAGCGAACGTATCTCCGCGTGACGTCAGCTTATATTTGAGTTGGACTAGTTCATTTTACAAACAGGGAATGTCCAATCATGTCACTTACAATATTTAGCTCAAATCATTAGTTGCTTCCTAATTTATTGCAATTTTGCATGTAAAATAGATTTAAATGTGATATCTTGTATTTATCATTCATATATTCAACTCAGAAGCAAAATTTATATACGTTTTTGTACCTTTTCTTACATGCTTTGATATTGAACGAATCACGAACGAAGCCAACTGGGAGATCGCCCTTCTGATTGGGCGTATTGGCATGCTAATATGTATCTATGAATAATTCATGAAGAGCAGTGAAACCTACATTGCAAAAGGCCTCGTGACATTCGTCACTCAGTCGCGCGTTCACCCCGGGTATCTAGACTCATCTCAGCCGCTTAGCCAGAGTCACGAGGCCTTGTCAAAAGGCTAGCCATGATCTAGTTCAGGGCGCGCGTGTGTGTGTATACAAAACTAACGCGTATGTACGTAAGCGCGCATGGCATAAGAAGCTAGCTTGCCAGCTTCTATGCTTAGCTTTGGTTCCGGAGATGACGTCACGTCTAAACCAAGGGCGGACAGTCTGTAAGTGGAATTTTTGGGGGCGGGGGAACGTGGTTTGTTTTTTTTCCTTTTCAAGTCTAAAATAATTACATAAACTCAAAAACACAGTCTTTTATTTTGTACGTATTTATCATTAATAATATGCTAATCTCCGTTGTTTTGATAATTTGATTTCCCTACATAGTCCAGGAGCTAGCAGACTTTTATCGGTATTGTTGCGTACGAAAGGTTTGACACCTGAAATGAGTAGGACTATGTGTGGGAACCCCAAAATGTGGATTCTTAAGTTTGGCACTCTTGCACTGCCCCCTAGGGGCACTCTCAAAATGACCCCCTTATATTTTTTATCGGTATTGTGGCGTACGAGGACCAATTTTTTGTCATATGTACTTCAAGGGAGTCTAATTTCAAAAAGCCAATTCTTAAGTTTTCAACTAATGCACTAAGCCACTTAAGAATGGCCTAATTAACGCTAATTAGCACTTTTATCGGTATTGTCACGTACGAGGACACATTTTGGCTCAAAATGTACTCCAATATATCCTGATTCCGAATATCTAATTCTTAAGTTTCAACTCCATGCACTAATCCACTTAAGAATGGGTCAAAGATCGATAATTGACCTAATTACGTTTGGAATAATGTGACCCGCTCCATCGAAATAAGGAATAAGTCTCAAAAGAGTTATGGTCTGATGAAGATGACAGGTGTATATTTATTTGCCGAATCCACATTCCGAGAAAAACAGCTCTGAAATAAACAAAATTTACCAAAATCATACGGACAGCACAAACAAATACTTGGTCACGATTTTCACCCATGCATTCACTTCAACGGCCGATTGCGTAAAACGGCCTCAGCGACTTATTCCTGATTACGATGGAGCGGGTCACATATGCCATTTCTCCGGAACCACATGGGGTAGAGGATTGAAATAAGGTTTAATGTGAAGGTCTAAACATTGTGGACAAGGACCAGTTGTTAAAGTAGTATTTTGTTGGTGTCTTCATGGCTTAAACATGCAATTATGCCTAAAAGTGTACCCTTTTGACCCACCACGTGTTTATAATTGTATCGGTATGATCGAGTACGTCCACAAAACTTATGTCAACATGTTCATCTGGCAACCCAGATTACGAAAAACTCGTTCTTAAGTGTCCATCTGATGCACAAATCCGCTTAAGAATAAGAAATCGGTCAACTCATGAAAGCATGTTTAAGCTATTATGAGTTATTCCTCATGAAAAGGAGGCCTTCATCAAAAGTTTAATTTACCAAGAGCTTTTCGGAGTTTTCATATGGAGCAATCTTGCACAGCGTTGGCTTGATAGATGAAGGTTGGTATCAATTTACTTTGGTCTTTTCTTGGACTAGTGTGATCGTTCAAAGGCAACAAAATGACCCCTTTCTGGCGATGTACCTACACCGGGTGGCGCCTGGTGTTATTTTGGGTGCGTTCAAGCATGCGCCTTATTCGGCGGTGCGCCTTATCTGTTGACGTTTGAATTTTTGGGGGTGATTTTAGGGACCTGCGCCTTATCCGCCGAGCGCCTTATCCGCAGGAAATTACGGTACATAAATCGAGAATGTTCCCGCGTCTGGTTGGTTAAAAATTCAGTTGATGGAGGTTGTGGGGAGTCAAAACATTGTCCACAAAAACGTAGTCGATAGCTACAATGTTCCACTTCAGAGTTGGGAGATTAAAGTCTCCCATCAGACAGATGATGTTGCATTCCCTCGATGCCATCGTGAGGCTGTCAGCCAGGTATTATCGTTAACGTTCGCGATGTTCGAGTGTTTTCAGGTTTTCATAAAATAAAACTCGCATTGGCAAAAGTCAACACCAGACGAAATGCCTAAAAATATTACAGTCATTTTAGTCATTGTGCTTTTTTTGGGGTGTCGTGGCCGGGCGCTTAAGAACCCGATTTTCTGTTCCACAGAGCGTGAGTTTGAGTTCCGGTGTCAACACGTGTGCCCTTAAGCAAGGCAATTAAACCACTATTGCTTCGTCCCTTGGATGGGACGTAAAGCTGGAGGTCCCGTGTGTTGTGTAATACACGTAAAATAACCCAGTGACACTTATCGCTAAGAGGAGGGTCTTTGCCCCGGTGTTCCTGGCAGCGCGCGCCTCGGAATAGGCAACTTAAAATCTCACCTTAAGATCTCACCTCTCTGTACGTACCAAATATAAGTTAATATGTGCTTTTCAAATAGTGACGAACTTAAAACCTGATTTTCTCAAAACCAATGTGCAACTCCGCTTAGCCAAATTCGTCTGTTTGTAAAAACGCTGACGATTGGTGCAAGCGCCCGTAACCAGGATTTGTAGTGTGCGAATGAAAAGAAAGAAAGAAGGTACATCGGCGCGTTAGCTTTAGGAGGGGGGGGGGGGGGGGGGGGGGAGTCTAAGGGGGAGTCTAAGGGATTGTTTTCAATAATTTCGAACATGTCCACGTTAGCTTAAACGTGGCGTAAACAATGGAAAGGGACCGTTGTGTTTGCTGCCACCAATCGTCTCAAAAGTCTCCCCTTGGGCGTCAGCTAAGGTAGATGCTAGCAACGTAAGGGTCAAAATGTTGGTTAAAATAGACCATGTATAGGCCAAGTTGCATAGTTACGATGCATATTTTTTCCCTGTTTTTTGGGGGGCGTACCTTTGATTACGGACCTGCATTGGTGTGACCTCCAGACGGAAATCACGTGACCGAAATGTAGGTATTACATTACGTGGCTGTCCGCACTGGACTTTTCAGCGACGTAAAACATACAACGTAACTCCTCCGTTAAAAGCTTGGGCCTGTAGATCTACTGTTGTGATTATTGTAAGCAACAACAATCTTTAATTTGGGGGGTTTCCTTGAACTTGTTCAAGTCTCTCACCTTAGGCAACCCTTCACCTATCTTTTAGCCAAATGTGTGGACACACTATTTTCCCCCAGTTTTTGTTTGCTGAGCTAGATATCACAATGTTATCATTGTTCATATTGATTTTCCAAAAGGTTTTAATATGATAACTGTGCCAGTAAGCAACTTGGTGAATTTGAAGCTCACCAATACTTACTACTTGATGATATCTGGAGACAGTGTAATGTGCGCACATTTATGGGTTCCCGAAGTTGTCATTTTGGATAATTACTATGTGCACATAATTATTCAGTCACTTATATGCTTTAGAAAATGTTATTGAAGTAAGGATATGTAAGTAGAATCACCAAAATATTTTGTTCCAATTTTTGTTTAAATAATAATAATATACCCTAATAGGAATAATTATTACGCGGCAGGGATGGTTTATGGTTTATGGTTTATGGTTTATTTTAAAACATGACATATAGCAGTTAAAACTGAATTGCATGCCATTTACACCAAGAACATCTATAATGATTAGAAAAACACAAATAATTTAAACAAAAACATACTTATGTGAACAAATATAACCTTAAAAAAAAAAAAAAAAAAAAAAAAAAAATCTCTGTTACACAAGCATAGGATACAGGCCTTACGTAAAATACATTAAATTTGTATATACACAAAAGGACTACAATTGTATTATTTACACAAAAATCACTGGGCAAGACATAGTATATATAGTATGCATTTATGTACTATTCATTATTATGCATTAATCATTTAGAAGAGTTGTCAAATAGGGTAGGGGACTACATTTGAATCGTTTGGTTTTGCACTTATATGTCCCAAATGCATTTTTCTTTCTCAAGGTCATGGATGAGCTATACCAAGAGGCAGGATACCAGGTTGAGAATCTATCAGAGCGGCTAGACTTTTGGGCAAAGTCCTTGCATTTTTGTTCTCTGCGATGTTCAAGAGTGATTAGCTGCAGAGTAGCCAAGGCTTCATCATAAGATGTATACTTATTAGAAAGAATATAGCGACATACTCTTTTCTGAATCTTCTCAATTCGAGATACCTGCCCCTGGGTAAGGCCTCCATTCCAGAGTGGAGCTGCATACTCAACAACTGGTCGGATATACCCTTTGTATACAGTTAACAATTCTTCGGTATTAAGACCTGCTTCTTTTAATTTTCGGAGCATAAACAATTTTCTGCCGGATTTGGTAATTACTGTGTCCACTTGCCCATCCCATTTCAAATCTTGTTGGATAGTAACTCCGAGCAACTTAACCTTTTTTACTACAACCAGTTTTTGGCCAGAAATACTTAAATCCAACATAGGAGTGGTTTTTTTTGCCATAATAAACCTGCATGGCTTGACATTTTGTTGGGTTCAATTTAAGTTTGTTATTTTTAGTCCAGTCATGCAGGGAGTCTAGACTATTCTGGATCTGGCCAGCATTTTCATACGGCCTAGTTTCACTTAGCGTCAAATCATCTACATATTTCCATACATTGATTCCAGTATCTCTGTCCTCCTCCTGTGCACTATTGATAGTTGCAAGGAAAATGATAGGAGCCAATTTTGTTCCTTGGGGGACACCCCCTGAGAGGTAGGCCCAATCAGATTTCCATATTGGCGATCATCATGTTCAGGGTTATCGACAAGCTATTACACAAGTCTACGTCCCCAGTCCTTCCGTCCTCAACTTCTGACCAGGACCTTGCAAATGCATTTTCAGATTATTTTGTCACCAAGATTACGAACATCCGATCCTCATTGATGCCGGTGTCCAACCCCGTCCCACTAGTAGAGCCACTAGTAGAGCCACATGCAGATCCCAAGTGCAGACTGTCTTATTTTGAGCCTACAAATGTTAACGAAATTAAGCGTGTCATCATGAACTCGCCGTCAAAATCTTGCGAACTTGACCCTATTTCAACTATGATGATAAAGCAACACATTAATGTGTTTGCTCCTTTTATTACTGAAGTGGTGAACAAATCGTTGGATTCTGGTTGCTTTCCGGACAACCTCAAGGTTTCCTACATTCGGCCACTTCTAAAGAAGTCCAGCCTGGACAAGGAGATTCTGAAAAACTACAGACCCGTCTCAAACCTGAAGTACCTGGGAAAAACCATCGAGCGTATTGTCTCATCCCGCATCTCTGACCACATTCAAGACCATGAGCTTTCAGACGTTTTCCAGTCTGCATACAAGCCATTCCACGGGACGGAAGTTGCGCTTGTTAGGGTCAGTAATGATATCCTGTCTTCGATGGATAATGGCGATATCACTGCGCTGGTTATGCTCGATTTGAGTGCAGCATTTGATACCGTTGATCATCGCATCCTCTTATCTCGACTTCAAAACTATCTCGGTATACACGACACGGCTCTCGAATGGTGCAGGTCCTATCTCTCAAATAGAACCCAGCATGTCTGCATTGGCAATGCAATATCAGATCCTGTTGTTTTAGAGTACTCTGTACCACAAGGGTCTGTGCTAGGCCAACAGTGGTTTACTCTTTACACCTTGCCAATTCGTGATATCATCTTGAAACATCATCTGAACTACCATGTCTATGCTGACGATACTCAACTCTACATATCCTTCAAGTCTTTACAGGAGCCTGCCGATTCTTCGATTGCAAGACTGGAGCAATGCATCTCTGAGATCCGATGCTGGATGAAAAACAACTTTCTAAAACTGAATGAGGAAAAAACGGAGTTTCTCTTGTTTGGATCACGCCAACAATTAAAAAAGGTGCCTGTGCCATTTATGACAATCGGTGATGCACAGATAGCCCCATCGTTGCAGGCCCGGAACTTGGGGGTTATATTTGATTCCGCAATGACATTTAAATCTCACGTTGCTAACACTGTCCGTTTGGCATCATTCCAAATTAGAAACATTGGTCGTATTCGCAAGTATTTGAATAGAAGTGCTACCGAGCACATTATCCATGCATTTGTGACTTCACGACTAGACAACGGCAATTCACTACTCTACGGACTCCCTCAGAATCAAATATACCGTCTTCAACGTCTTCAGAATACTGCTGCCCGCATCATCACCTTATCTAGGAGGAACTGTCACATAACCCCCATTTTGAAGGAACTACACTGGCTTCCTGTCTCCCAAAGGATTGTTTTCAAACTCATGCTTCTGGTCCACAAAGCTCTAAACAACAAGGCTCCCTACTACATTAAGGAACTACTACATGAATATTCTCCAGCAAGAACTCTTAGATCAAGTAACCAGCAACTTCTCAAGGAACCAATTGCTAAACGAACATGGGGCGCCAAATCTTTTTCTGTTGCAGCTCCTCGACTTTGGAATTCATTGCCACTTGAACTCAGATCATGCCATTGTACAACTAGGTTCAAATCGCTTCTTAAGACTTACTTGATGTCACAAATTTTCAAGGATTAATTTACTTACTTACTTACTTTACTTGTTGTTGTCTACAGCGCCTTGAGCACCCTGCAGGGTGGATATGTGCGCTTTACAAATCTCATTATTATTATTATTATTATCATCAATATGGGGCTGAATGGAGTCAACAATAAACTTAGAAATTCTCCCTTCGGCTACTTTGGCTATACACGAGGTGAGAGATATTGGTCTCAATTTATCGATTGAAGGAGGTGTCTGTTTCGGGATGGGAACGACATTAGCCTCCTTCCATTGAGTAGGGACTATACCTTGAGTCAGAGAAGTATTAATAATCTCTGTAATTGGCTTGCTCAGCTCGTAAGCAAATTCTCTAAGTAATTTAGTAGGCACATTGTCGGGACCACCAGCTTTATAAACAGACAGCTTCTTCAAATCATTGTAAATTTCACATGGTTCAAACCGAGGAGGCGGTTCGCAACTAGGAAGATAGGCCGGAAGATCACCAACATGCAATGGTTGTTGAACCTGTGAGAAACTATAGCAAGATGCATGTTAATGGCATTTGCTACACCAACATAATCAATATTAATATCAACGATTTATATTAACGATTAACGATTTATGCAAATCAGTCATATTTCCACCACTTGTATTTGTTGAAATTGTTAGTATGTCATTTTATGGACCTTATATTATATTGCAATTTGTGTGAGGTCAAAACTTATTTTCCCTGGACTACAGGGGCCGGTTACACAAACGGTCTTAAGTGCTGTACTAAAGTTACGAACGCAAATGGGTTGCACCGTCGATGTCTTACGACATGCACTAACGTCCTTTCCGTACGCTATTCTGACTGAAGTGGCCCTCACATTGGCCTTACGGGGTCGTTACGACGTTTACGGCGGCGTTGCGGTGAACATATCATGCACAACCGAGAAGCATTCATTGTAGCACCTGGTACATCCTCAACGCTTTCTGGAGCATTCGTAGGGCCGGATCCTTAAGCGTTCGGGAGGGGTCGTAATTTCTTACGAGAGTTTTGGTTCAGACCGACCCCCTCGTAAGAACATTACGGCAGGGCTACGGAAATCTAGACAGCAACGCTTCCTCAACGCCTCCTCAACGCTTCCGCAACTGCCGTAACACCATCGTAAGACTCCGTAAGGTCATCTTAACCATCCGCAATAATTCGTAACAATTCTTCCTCTCCCGGTACACTACGGCTGCGTCACGACTCCTGAAGGAAGCCCACGGCCCCTAACGTTTCCTTGCGTTTTCTTACGATTCCTTACGGTAGCGTTGTGGTGTGTGCGATTTCTTGCGAATAAACAGCGGTTCCTGTCGTTTCCTTGCGATCTCTTACGGTGGCGTCGCCCTGCCACAATAGTCCTTGCGAATCGTTATAATACCTTATAATGGCGTTGCGGTGCCTGCGGCGGACCTATACAAAACCTGCGATTCCCGAAACGTACTAAACCGTAATAAACCGCTATGAATCGATATCCTCAACACCGCCGTATATCCTCTGTAGGGTTATGGAAGGAACAGGTACGGTATATACGCAATCGCGAGGGTCCGTAGGGAATCGGGAGGTGAACCGAGACGCTACCGTCGCGTCCCTGTTACGCAGCTGTAAAAAGGCATGAGAACCATTTGTACCAACGTAACCACAACATTCTCTCCCGGGTGTTCACGATTTTGCTCAAAAAATCGCAACGTTGCCGTAGAAAGAACATACTGGATGTCCATCGACGTCCATAAAAAAACATTTGTTGGTGTGAGGTGGACTTTACGTGTGGTGTAAGACAACTTTCGTGCAACCGAAAGAAATCACGACACAACTGTTGCACCAACACATCTTACGAATTAGTAGGACATGGATTTACGAAATAAAATTACGTCTAGTGGGAAGGTGACTTAAATAGTCAGGGTAGCCATTCGCGGCAATATGTTCGGGTTGAAGTACAGTCTCAATTATAATTTTGTAATGAAAATATTAAAAAAACAATACTTCTGCATGTTTTAACACCATTTGG
The DNA here is from genome assembly GCA_037893245.1 of Crossaster papposus. Classification (NCBI taxonomy): domain Eukaryota; kingdom Metazoa; phylum Echinodermata; class Asteroidea; order Velatida; family Solasteridae; genus Crossaster; species Crossaster papposus. The sequence goes on from JBAIAA010000863.1 coordinate 164,847, forward strand.
TTGTCAAACAAAATTGAAAAAGAAAATTTAATTTTGTATTCAAAACCAAACATTTTCGAAGGACCAAATAGCATCAGACGAGTTTTCGTAAAACACGAAAATCGTGTTAAAAATGATTATGCAATAAGTTATCAATAAATCTTCCAGAAATTCAGTAGCCGAAGGAAAAGAACCAGACTGTACGTGGGATTAACTATTTAAATGTTGTTCAAATGCTCCAATTGTTTCTACCAACAACATACAACAATTATAGCAGGGTCGAACAAAGTAGGGTCGAACAAAGTGACATTGTTCAATCTACAACTCGGAATTGTTTTAATCGAAACGGAAAACGCACTAGACGAGTCCAAAAAAGAAGACAAATAAAGCAATAACTGCTGTTAAAAACAGTTAAAATTACTGTCATGTACTCCAAATAAGACACCTTTGATAATATAATGAACATATAGCGCATGGTTAAATAGTAATTAAGGAAAAACATGAAGTCTCTCTAATATACCGCTTGTAACTGTGGTAAATATACACACCCAAAACGCCCCTTCTATTTTCTCCCAATTGAAGCTCCCCCAAGCATAATGGAACAGGCCTAGGCTTTAGCAGGTTCATTCATGCATTCATGCGTATGTCACCCAGTCAACATTCCCTAGTGGGCCCCACATGGGGCCCAAATGTGCTCACTCATGGGTCCCATGTGGGCTGCCCAGTTGGGGCCCACAGAGATTTGTCCGCCGGCGCCAGTTGGGCCCCAAATGGGCAAGCCCACATAAATTCATGCGAGTCCTATGTGGGTCCTGTGTGGGCTCATTCTGTGCTTTAACCGGGATATAAGTTGGGTCACATTAATGGGCAGCCCAGCAGCCGTATAGTTCCATCTGGGCCTTGCATCTCTTGTACACAAGTTAGCATGGGCTCGATCATTATTCAATTTAATTCGATTCATTTCAATTAAATTAAATTAGGAGCACCCACACTATGAAATCGGTTTATTGTGGGATATTACGGACCGGATATACTATAGCAAATTCAGGTCGTGGGAATAGAAGAAAGCATGCAAAACCAGTGACAAACAGTTGTACGTGTGTCTTGTCAAAACGTACTTTAATAACCAGAATTCGCAATGGTAATAATAATAATAATAATATCAACATTTATAAAGCGCCTTTTCCTAGGGTTACAAAGCGCTTAGAGAATGACCAAGAAAATACAACAATGACAAGTATAATAACGTAAAACCAAATGGAAAGACCACTGCCAGACCCAGCCCGCAGCACTCAACAAGAGAGCCCAGCGATAGCAACTCAAGAGAAACGATCACTGGTGAGATCAGGGAATGAAGGGCTCTCTAATAAGACGAGCACGCGGAAGTCAGGTCTGACAGTGAAGTTACAGATTAAACAAATATGTCTTTAATGACCCTTTAAACTTGGCCACGGAGCTAGAATTTTTGATGGAGTGTGGAATGGAATTCCATATCCTGGGGCCTGCGATTGAAAATGCCCTGTCTCCTGATTTTCTGGTGGTTCGTGGAATATAGAAGTTACCCTGGGAGCGTAAGTTGGCCCTTGTTTGCCTGGTATCTAATGAATTGGAAATGTACGTGGGAAAAATACCGGAAATGCATTTGTACATGTTTAAGGCCGTTTTATACATGATTCGTTTCTCTATTGGAAGCCAGTGCAGCTGTTTGATCAGTGGAGAAGTGGGAACATGCTTTGGGTAGGAGAAGATTACACGAGATGCTCTATTTTGGATTTTTTGTAACTTGATTAAGTCAGATTGTTTGAGTCCATTTAGCAGGGAATTGCAGTAGTCTAGTCTTGACAGTACAAGTGCCCGGACAGCAGCGTGGCAGGCTTCGGCATCGATGTACTTCCGGATTTTAGTGATGTTTCGGAGGTGATAGTTAGCAGATTTGCAGACAGACGTAACATGGTCACTCACCGACATGGTTTTGTCAAAAACAACGCCAAGATTCCGGATGGAAGATGATGGGTGAAGTGTGATGTTGTTCATGGTGAGAGTCAGGTGGGCTATTCGTTTGTAGTTGTGGTTAGATGAGGCAATGAAGAATTCAGTTTTTCCCTCATTTAGTTGAAGCTTATTGCGTAACATCCAGCGCTGAACGTTGATGATGCACTGAGAGAGCTTGAACAACCCGAGTTCTGCATCATTTGGGATTTGTGGGTCAAATTCCACGTAGATTTGAATATCGTCAGCATACAGGTGAAATTTGACATCATGCTTTCGAAGAATGTCGCCGACTGGGGCCAGGTACATCGTAAAGGCCTGTGGACCTATAACAGACCCTTGAGGAACTCCGAAACGAAGAGCGACTTCATCAGAGGTGACACCGTCAGGTAGGATAACCCGACTCCTACGGTTATCGAAGTATGACTTGAACCAGTCGAGTGCAGTGCCAGTTATACCAAATCTGTCATGGAAACGTTGTAGTAGTATGTCATGATCTAGTGTATCAAAGGCGGCTGAAAGATCAAGCATGACCATGAAAACGGCATTGTTTTTGTTCATTGCTCTAAGTATGTCGTTTTGTACACAAAGCAGAGCAGTCTCAGTACTGTGGTTGGGTCTGTAGGCGGATTGTAGGGGTTCGGCTAATTGGTGCTCATCAATGTGTTGGGATAGTTGTTTACATACTACTTTTTCCGTTAGCTTAGCTAGGTACTGGAGATTAGAAATGGGGCGGTAATTTTTGAGGTCTTCTTTATTGAGAGATGATTTCTTTAGGATTTGAGTAATGACGGCCATTTTGATGGGGTCTGGGAAAACCCCAGATGTCAGTGAGGTATTAACGATTTCAGTCAGCTTAGGTAGAAAGGTAGCTATGTGCTGTTTAATTATCCAGGTTGGAATTATGTCCAGATATCAGGATTTGGCCGCTGATTTATTGATGACTTGGTGGAGGTAATCATCGGTGATCGGCTGGAAATGAGAAAACCTAATATTGGGAGGGCATTTTGGAATGTCTGCAGGTAAAGTTAAATCTGCATGCAGGTCATCCATATGAGCTCGGATAGTCGTAATTTTGTCGGTGAAAACTTCGCAGAAAGTGTTAGCAAGAACTACAGGTGAGTCCTGAATCGACGGCATTGACCGGGGTTTACCAGTGAGGTCATTGACAACACGGAAGACTTCTTTGGGGGTGGAACCTATCAGCGAATCTCTGTAAAAGTCCGATTTGGCTTTAAGGCGGACTTCAGCTAGATTGCATTTAGATTGTTCGTAGATGTAACGGTCGGTGGCGAGTCTGGACTTCCGCCATTTGCGTTCTGCACGACGGCGTCTGCGTCTCGCGTCATCCACGTCGTTGTTGTACCACTTTGGTTTGATGCGTTTAGGCTTGGATTTCGAAGTTGATGAAGGTGCATGGAGGTCCAGCGCATAGTTAACTGCAGAGTTAAATGCATCAACGGTCGTATCAACGTCGCCCTCACATGTGACATCGTGGAGACAATCCGATAAGTCACGAGCAAAAGCATCATGGTCAATCTTGCGAAAGTTGCGGAATTTCGCTGCTTGGATAATAGGCTGAGGTTTTACAAAGTGAAGTTTACAATTGATAACGGCGTGATCCGAGACGCCATTCATGTCAATTGTACAGTCACTAACCAGTTCATCATCATCAGATCTTGTGATGATACCATCAAGAATATGTCCTAGTTTGTGGGTGGGACCTGTAACGAGTTGTTTGAGTCCATAAGCTGCTAGCGTAGAGTTGACATGGGACGTATCAGAATTGTCGGCACAGTCAAAGTGAATGTTAAAATCGCCCAGACAGATTACTTTTCCAGGCAATTCATCCAGGTATTCAATGAACCTGTCAAAGTCGGTGAGAAATGTAGATGTCTTAAGTTTGTTTCTCGCAGATGGAGGGGGTCTGTAGATTACAGCAAAATGAAGGTTATGCATGACATCAGATATGAAAGCATACTCAAACGTATTGGCTTCAAAGTTATCACATACGGCATGTACTAAGTGAAGTTCATCGCGAAAGAGGACAGCAATACCTCCGTGTTTAATAATTGGTAATAATTATTTGGAACTTATTAATAATTTAGATTATTTTAAAACATGATTTGTGAGTCAAATGCACGGCCAACTCGATGCCATAAGAGAACTGAGTTTACTAACAATATGTCTCTTTTACAAAAGACGGTTTAGTTAATCCAAGCTATGCAGATTAAGATCATAGAATTGTTTCTTTGATGGATATTTCTAGGATATACAGTTTCACCAAACAGGACCCAATAAACACCTTTTTTATTTCTCTGAGAAAAAAATATCTAAACTATAGATGAGTCCGACTAAACATTATGTCCATGTGCACAGAGCTTTATATTATAGTGTAGCACAATTAGCTGTGGGAATCTTTGTGATGGGTAAATTGGTAAAAATACTAAATATACTACATCTGGATTTAAGTCTATTGCATCACGGCCAAGCCACTCGTCTTTGAAATAACTCGGATGAAATAATCGTTAAGTACCTGGGAAATATAATTTGACAGGCAGGTTAAAACGCCATGAAATGTGGTTTGCCAACATTTACAAAGGCACGATGAAATTTTACCACTGTAGATATTAACCTGATTAAAACTATCAACAAGTATACTTCCTAAACATGTAACCGAAACAGTTTAACAACTATTTCCTTATTTGTTTTGCTCAGTGGCTAACTTTATTGCGGCCGCTTGTTTCTTGATTACTTCGTCTTCAAGTGTGCTCGCTGATCCACTGTCTCATCTCTGTCACGTCCATGGTCCAACCTTGTCGCTAGCCAGGCTGTGCGCTTCGATTCCTCAGTATAGGTTTGACTGTTCTTCTTGGTGGCTCCTAAAACATAAAAGAAATAAACAAATAAACAAAACCAAGAAAAAGAAAATACGGTCTGAAATAGTAGGGTCAATATACAGTTTGACCCCAAACAAATTGTAACAAAAGGTTTTCCAACGGTTTCAGGTACTATTGGACATCAAAAATAACATATTGAAAATCTAAGAAAATCAGAGTACCGGAAAGCTGTTTTTTTCTTCAAAATGGCGTCAAACAGTCGTAATGTTGGTGCCTATCCCCAGGTTTTAGGGGTCAGAGAATTCATTGAGACCAACAAAAGGGTCATTGAGTAATCAGGTAACCTAAAAATCCAAGATGGCGTCCAAAATGGCAACCAATACACTAAAATGGCTATAAGTCATTTCATATTCACCCTTGGAGTTTAATTGTTGGTGTCTACATCTATCCTGTATGGATCAGGAAACCCACTAAGACCAATACAAATTCAGTGAGTAACCTAAAAATAAAAGATGGCGCCCAAAATGGCTGTCAGAGTTTGTCTTCTAACCCAAGTTTTGTTTCTTTCTTACACTTACGGATTTAACATTGAGTACAATAAGCATTGGCCCAAACATTTTTAAATATATCAAGTAATCAGGTTATCAATACCAAGATGGCAGTCGGACATTGGCTTGTGGCTATATATAAGGGGGCAGGTAGTCATACAAACGTTGTACACCACCTATGGAGCGGACCACCACTCGGACGGTCCCCCTTCGCCCACCCGTCGCGGGATCGGTGTGGGATACATCTGGAGTCGTTTTCGGAAGGCCACCCCCCCCCCCCCCCCCTCCCTCATGGGTGGTCAGAGCGGACCGGGCCCGTGGATGCGGTGCCCGGGCCTCGGAGAGTGAGGCGGAATGGGGGATGATTCCCCGACTCGACTCCACGTCCCTGCCGACCTGTCGTGCCCTCCAAGGCACTCGGACAGGCCCGGCACAGTGCAATGGGAGCCGCCGGGGCTGGCCCGCCCGCACCGCCCGCACCGCCTTACGGTGCGGCACAGGGGGGTCCGGCTTGACATCCCGCCGGGCTCCCGGAACCTACGACAATCAGAGCGGCCGCTCGGGCCGTTGAGACGCAGGAGACCGAGGCTCTTCCGCTCTCGACGGCCGAGCGGCACCTGTTCCAAACGCCCGCCGCAGTTTAGCGGCGGGCGGCAGCAAGTTCCCCAGGCGGGGCGCCGAGCCGCGGCCCAGGTGGCGGAACGAGCGGCGAGCAGTAGCTCGCCCCAGAGCGGACCGAGGCGTCCCACACTCTAACGAGGGCCGGCCCTCTCGGACCACCCTCTAACGAGGGCCGGCCCACTCGGACCACCGGATTGAGACGAAGGGAGGCGGCGGAGAAGGCTCCCAGTTCCCTTAGCCCAGTCACGATGCCTCCGAGAGAGAGATAGAGAGAGTGAGTTTCGAGGAAGAACACCGGCGCCGGCAGCCATGGCGCGTTCGGCCGGAGAGCGGCGGGCCCCCGCCCCAGCGCGCAGGGCCCGCCCGCCCAGGCCCCGAGGGGGCTACCTGGTTGATCTTGCCAGTAGTCATATGCTTGTCTCAAAGATTAAGCCATGCATGTCTAAGTAAAAGCTTTCACAAGCGAAACTGCGGATGGCTCAATTATGTTTTTTGGGGGACCACACACCCCTACATGGATAACTGTGGTAGTTCTAGAGCTAATACATGCCAGCAAGCGCCGACCTTGCGGGAGGCTTGCTTTTATTAGGAACTAGAACAACCCGGGCTGGTCCCGGCTCCGTTGGTGAACTCTAGATAACCTGGCCGATCGCACGGTCCTCGCACCGGTGATGAATGTCTGCCCTATCAACTGTCGATGGTACGTTATGGACCTATCGTGGTAGTAACGGGTAATGGAGAATCAGGGTTCGATTCATGAGAGGGAGGAAGCTTGAGAAACGGCTACGACATCAATGGAAGGCAGCAGGCGCGCAAATTACCCACTCCCGACACGGGGAGGTGGTGACGAAAAATAGCAATACAGGACTCTTTCGAGGCCCTGTAATTGGAATGAGTACACTTTAAATCCTTTAACGAGAATCTATTGGAGGGCATGTCTGGTGCCAGCTGCCAATAGCGTATATCAAAATTGCTGCAGTTAAAAAGCTCGTAGTTGGATCTTGGGGGCATGCTGGCGGTCCGCCGCAAGGCGCGCCACTGCCCACCCGGCCTTCATCTCGGTCTCCGCCCGGTTCTGTTGACTGATTGCCGAGCGCGGCCGAAACGTTTACTTTGAAAACATTGGAGTGTTCAAAGCAGGCCGACCGTCTGGACAGCAGAGCATGGAATAACGGAATAGGATCTCAGTTCTATTGCGTGGGTTTTCAGAACTCGAGGTATTGATTAAGAGGGACGACGCGGGCATTCGTATTGCGGTGTGAGAGATGAAATTCTTGGATCGCCGCAAGACGACCGACTGCGAAAGCATTTGTCAAGAATGTTTTCATTAATCAAGAACAACAGTTAGATGTTCGAATGCGATCAGATACCGCTATAGTTCTAACCATAAACGATGCCGACTGGCGATCCGCCGGCATTACTTCAATGACGCGGCGGGCAGTCTGCGGGAAAGCAAAGTCTTTGGGTTCCAGGGGAAGTAACGGAAGGGCACCACCACTCAATTTGACTCAACACGGGAAAACTCACCCGGCCTGGACACAGTGAAGATTGACAGATTGAGAACCATTTCTTAATTTTGTGGGTGGTAGTGCAAGGCCGTTCTTAGTTGAGTAGTGTATCAAGTTAGTATCAAGTTACTAAGGCCGTGGATGCATCGGCATCTGGGAACACGGGATTCACCATTGACGGTACGTTTACAACTTGTATCGCTGTGTAAAAAAGGACAATTATTCGGTATCAAGTCAGTTTTAGTTTTAAAAACCATAACGCAACTAAACCCAGAAGTATAAATAGGTACATAATATTTGAATATGGCGAACTTGCCGCACCATAATGGGCAAACCTGCCCCGACAGCATAGGTGTGGGGTAAGTTTGCCAACTTGTCTTTATGTGTTAATTTTAAGTTCCATTGCTCCGAAATTAGTTATCTTTGTTTGAGTCAAAGATTCATTTTTCATTGTTATAAAATTAAATACGGTTTAACAAATTTAACAAATTTCTAATCCAAAAAGACTCTGGCTTGCTAAATAGTCGCGCCGGCCGCCGCGCGGGCCGTTGACTTTTTAAAGGTCAGCCACGCGAGATTGAGCAATAACAGGTCTGTGATGCCCTTATATGTCCGGACCGCACACGCCCTACACTGAAGGGGTAAGCGGGTTCCGTCTCTTGGCCGGAAGGTCTGGGCAATCCGTTGAACCCCCTTTGTGCTTGGGATAGGGAGTTGCAATTGTCTCCCTAGAACGAGGAATTCCCAGTATAAGCGCGAGTCATCAGCTCGCGTTCAATTTTTAGGTTACCTGAATACTCAATGACATTTTTACTGGTCTTAATGGTCTTATTGACCCCAAAAACATGGGTGTAGACACCAAAATGATGACTCTAGGGTAAATAATAAATGACTTATTGCCATTTTATTGTAATGGCGGCCATCTTGGACGCCATCTTGAAAATGACAACTTTTCTATGCTCCGATTTTCTTAGATTTTCAATATGTTATTCTTGATAATCGGTACTACCATAATCCGTTAAAAAACCTTTTGTTACAATTGTTTTGGGGTTGAGGTGTATTATTTCATAAAAGACGTATGCATTTTGAAGACTCATCCAGCATTTTAGCTTTCAATGTTTTCAGTCACGAAATGTCCCAAATGTAGGCCAACAAGAACTTTAAAATAAAAACAGTCAGCATGATTAAGTTCAAAATTGCTGACCGGAGTTGCAATCCACAAAGATGGTTGTCTCTTCTTTATTCCCATTTACAATTATTTTTTACGCCCGAGCGAATTTGAAATTGGCCAAATGATGCCAAAATATAGCCGTTTGTTGCATGGAAATAGAATTAATGAATAGGTTCAATGACTCACAGATCAACACTCACAAAAAGCCATACAGCAGTGTAAAATTTGAAGTAATCTAAACCGTGTCGTAAAACGTTACAAGTGGAAAATTAAGATTTGAATAACAATGAACTTACCAGTTAAACAGAATGTTTCTCTGCACGTAACTTAAAATTCCTTTCAAAGAAAGCTACAGTCATTCAGCAAAGGTTTGCGTTACAGGAATAAACTTTAGTTGTATGTTGACAGGCAAACTGCATTTATATCCGCGAATAACCAGTTGTTTTCATGTAAAACGATGTGCGATGTACCTGCTCGATCCGTCTCCAAAATTCAAATGTGGCTCACAGTCGAGTCACACAGCAGTAACGGTTTTTCTGTGGTATGCGAGGTCACTGCCACAAAAGTGGTATCTTATTATTAAGGGTTAAATCAGAGGGCAAGAATGTGACCTTTAGGCAAACCGCCATCGGCCATAACAGTGTTGTACAGCCCACCTCGCCCACCTATATACCACACATAGCCCACTTGTTGGCCAGCCCTCTTGAAACCCATTTATAATACAGCCCACCGGGCCCACCTATATCCCACAGAGGTCCCACTTGGGCCAGCCCTTTCAAAGCCCACTTACAACAGCCCACCGGGCCCAACTATATCCCACACAGGGCCAACTTGGGCCAGCCCTCCCAAAGCCCATGTACAATACAGCCCACCGGGCCCATCTATATCCCACACAGGACCCACTTAGGCCAGCCCTCCCAAAGCCCACTTACAATACAGCCCACCAGGCCCACCTATATCCCACACAGGGCCCACTTGGGCCAGCCCTATCAAAACCCAGTTTATAAACGGCCCACTTAGCCTACCAAATCCCCACACTGGACCCATACATCGTGCCCATTTGATGCCCACGCCCACTGAAAACCCACCGTCGCCCCACACAGGACCCATGTGGGCAGCCCATTTCAAGCCCAAGCCCACCTAAGCCCATCAAACCCAACCAGAACCCACATGGGGCCCACTTGGGCTTGGTGGCTGGGCAACTACAACAGTAAAAATTGGCAGTTGGTGATGTATGTCATCAATCGGGGGTCATCAATCTCAGAGAGTAGGCAAGTTGGTCCTGTCACTGTGCAAGCAGTTAATACATGTTCATGGGTCTGAACTTGGCCACAGGGGCAAAGGTCGAAGTCTGCGAGGCCCCATTTCTTCATGTTGGCTGCAAAGCGACCAGCTCCAGACCGCAGCCTGTTCAATTGCACACACGCCTTCCTGGGGAGGTTGTTGCCTGGGGGCATGCTGACCATGCCTCAATGTATGGCTCAAGTATTTCAGGTACAGATGGTTCTGCACCAGCCGCTGCTTCCAGGCTCTCCGTGTATGGGCGCAGAGGCTTCCGTGAGCGCAACCTGCGTGGAGCCTCCTTCTCATACAGAGTGTCATGCAGAAGGTGGTTGGACTCGGCTGCTTTCTGATACAGTCGTGTACATATATTATCACGGCGGACTTGAGGTGATTGAATCACAGAAAGGAATGGTAGACGACTCAGTGGGGTACAACGGATGCAGACCGAAACGAGCCTCATTGCTTCGTGAAGCGGCACATCCAGTTGGCGGGTGTGAGAACTTTGTGTCCATACCCGGAGCAATGTATTCTGCAGGTGCATGTGCTAGGGCCATTACCGAGGTTCTAAGGACGCGGAAGGATGCACCACAGTTCATGCTGGCCAGGCGCCTGACTAAGGTTACTCTGAAAGAAACTTTACCCTTCAGCTTCGTCAGGTGGCTTTTGTAGGTGAGGCTGCGAGTGTTGTTCGAGTCTAGTTGCACCTTAGGATGATAGTTTGCCATGTGATTTCTATGGTGGAATATTGATTACACGGTCTTCGTGGTAGATAGTTTCAGCCTCCAGTTCCGCAGATACTGACAGATATGACACCCATATCAGCAGAGAGCTTGTCTTCTGTCTCCTTGATATCAATGGCTGAGACTGTGAGTGCGACATCATCAGCATACATGTACCGTTTGGCTGAAGTGGCTTGGAAGTCAGAGGTGTAAATGTTGTACAGGGTTAGTGCAAGGACTGATCCCTGCGCAACACCATTCTTAAGTCTATGTGGCCGGCTTCTTCGTCCATCGCTAGTAGAGAGGACAAACGATCTGGTGTACAGCAGCTCCATAATGAAATCTGTCAGATGATTTGAGCTGAGCATTTTCTGGAGCTTCAGATGAAGGCCTTGGTGCCATACAGTGTCGTATGCAGCAGTGAGGTCTAGGAAGACTGCCCCTGTTACCTACCTGTCCTCAAAGGCCTGTTCAATGGTTTGAGTAAGACGAGCGACTTGGTCGACTGTAGAACGTCCTTTACGGAAGCCCGCTTGGTCATGTGGTAGGAGTGGGTCAACAATTGGGTTGATTCTGGTGAGGATAAGACGTTCCATAAGCTTATGGGTAGTGCACAGTAGTGAGCTTGGGCGATAGCTTTGTGGAGACGCATCCCATTATCGCTTATATATATTTACGGGGATATACATTCGATTGACTATTTTTGAAATGAGTGAAAGAACATGCTTGAATGGTGTATCAAATTTGATTGCTTTTTAATAATAAATTAAAATGATTGAAAACATGCTGTGTACAGTTGCTATATATAATTATACTGTGGGACATGTCATACGGCGTGTCGTAAGATATGCATTTTAGGACAGACCTAAAAGCTTTTTGGTGCAACAGCAGTTACGACATGTCTTAGGGTTGTCCTAAATTTCTTATCTTACGACAAGCATGTAGGACAGTTTGGTGCAACCGGCCCCTGATCTCTTAAAAATAAAAAAACAGCTGATTTCGTTTCTTATGTTATTAATAGTAAGGCTGTTTTATTTATTTATTTATTTATTTATTTACAACCATCTTTAATGAGGGTAACCCATCCAGCAGAAGCTGATCATTTAGGGCCCTCGGTTGAGAGAAGACAATGAAAAGAAGGTACAGTTTCAGAGGTGGGAGGAAAACCACAGAAGAATATCCTGGGGAAAACCCACGGAGTCAGGCAGGGACTGAAAACCCAATCCACATATTGGCCCAGACGGGGTTTGAACCCGGGTCATAGTGGTGGAAGGCGAGGAAAGAACCGCTTCGCCAACCTGACTCCCCTGTTTGTTTGCCCCTATAGAGACTTGGTTTACATATATGGATGTTACCCACAAGGTTGAAGCAACTCCACCTGGTTTTAGATTGCTAGATCATCCCTGGAAAAACCGTGTTGGTGGAGGCACTGCTTTTTTGTTTCGTGATCATTTGCATAATTATCAAGAAAATTGCTGGAGATAAAATAGATTCATTTGAGTTTTTAGAATGGTCTGTAGGGATTAATTTGTTTAAATTACGACTTGTAATTATTTACATGCCACCTCACTTAGTTAGTACGAAGCTGTATTAGGGACATGGTGAAAATAATTATTTTCTCTCACTTCAGCTAACCCGTACGTACGACTTATATGTCGTACGTACGACTTAAATGTCAGACTTATGTCGTACGTACGAGTTATATGTCGTACGTACGGGTTAGCTGAAGTGAGACAAAATTATCATTTTCACCGTGTCCCTTAGACAGCTTCGTAGTTAGCCACCCTTGTACAGTTAATCGCTGAAATCACGGTTCCACTTGACCTTTTCTGTGGAAGTTGAGCGTTTGCCAGCGTATCAACTATGTTTAACGCGCTACGCACGCCTTGGCCTAAAACGTTCTGGTGTGACAGGGCCATTACCACGATGGCGTAACTTGACCCACTTTTCCGCCTGGGGAATGGCATAACTTTCTCGTTTGAACGAAATCATGTTTGGATAAAAAACGGAATAACTGAGTATTTTTGGATTAGCTTAACTTACGCCACCGTCTGGTCTTGAGGAGCTTACGAAGTGTTACAATACTACACTAGCCGGTATACCTTTAACACACATGCCCAATTAAAGTCCAAGATGGTCACCGCTAGGCCCCATCTACCTTGGTTTAATCAAGAAATCAACTCTGCCTTAAGGATGAGGAGAAGTACAAAAAAGAAGTGGCGACGCACTAACATGGCCTCTGATCGCTTAGAATATAAGTTAATAAGAAAAATAAGTAACATTTCTTCTTAACAAAGCTCGCTGCAATTTCTACAAAGACTTTATCGAAAGTAATAATAGTTCCGACCAGAGGAATTTATTTAGAGCATCTAAAAAGCTGCTTAGGCATAGTGATGACGACCTCTTTCCACCTTTTAAAGATAAAATGACTCTTGCTAATGACATGGGTAGCTTTTTTGTAAAGAAAGTATATCATATTCATGCCAAACTTGATGACATGAGCCCTGTTCACACTGCAGAGCCAATCCCCGGGAAATAAATCCCCGGGAAATTCCCGGGGATTGTTTACCCCACCAACACCCCAGCAACCGTTCACATTAGACCCATTTGGTAACTCCCGGGGACACTATTTCTCAGGAATATGCACGGTCGTTTCACACTGGCCATCAAACCCCGGGAAATGTGTAAACTTGAGGGCGCCCATCAGGAAGTTCCCAAATGAATTGAGGGCGGAAGTCCAATCCAACAATGACGCGCCGCGCCCGCGCATTGTTATGCACAAGCTGCTGCTGTTGTTTACGTCGTGCGATATGCCACATTACATGCATTAACGTTGACGTTATTTGTATAATTTTCAAACGTTATTATTTGTCTTTTGTACTTAACTGTAAATATATTTACGACAAGTTTGAAAGGTACTGCATTACAATACTAAGTCACCGCGCGAATTATTGTTTGGCGCGCTATTTGTGACCCTGTGACCTTTCGAGATTACCCGTGGACGCAAAAAGGTGGGGTAAGTTCAAACCCTGCGACGTTCACACTAGTTGCTTTTCCCCGGGAAAAACGTTAAACCCCGGGGATTTCTCCTTTAACCCTACTCCCGAGCAGGGGTAAATATTTCCCGGGGAAAAGCAGTTTCCCGGGGATTTCTTTGGTAGTGTGAACAGACCGACCGAAATTCCCCGGCAACTTCCCGGGGAATTGCCGGGGAAATCGTCCAGTGTGAAAGGGGCTTTAGAAGTTTCAACCTCTAGTTGTTGACAGAACGTTCTCTTTTACATCTGAAACATTGTCCAGTGGTATCTTGTTTTATAGTTTCATATCAATAACGGAGTCACAAGGTAAAACAGCTTGTTGTCAATTCTTCTAAGGGATCATGCGCTCTGGATCCTACGGCTACTAACCTTGTGTGTGAGTGCCTTGATGTTTTGCTTCCAGTACTTACCAAAATTATAAACTCATCTTTAGTATCTGGCACATTTCCTACTGACTGGAAAAAAGCTTTAATATGCCCTTCATTAAAAAAACACAATATCGACATGAAATTGGAAAACTACCGACCAATCAGTAACTTGCAATTTATTTATAAATTAACTGAGAGAGCCGTTTGTGACCAACTTTATTATCACATGTCAAAACATTCCATGTTTCCGGTTTCCAATCTTCTTACCGGAAGCATCGCAGTAGAGAGACGGCTCTAATAAAGGTTAACAAGGATTTAATGATGAGGATTAATTTTCAACATGTTATTCTGCTCATTTTATTGAAACGTCTGCAGTCTAAATACGGAGTCACTGGCAAGCCCCTCGATTTAATTGGTTTTCGTCTTATTTGCCAGATAGAAGCAGATAGAAGGGGAATCCATTCAAGGTACCTTATCAAAAACGTGTAATATCAACTGTGGTGTTTCTCAGGGATCCTGCTTATAGGACCATTTTTATTCATTGTCTATGCCTCTAAATTGTTTGACATCATTGAGCATCATCTGCCTGATGTTCATTGTTATGCCGATGACACTCAGCTGTATCTATCTTTTAGACCTGACGATAATCTTGCCAAGCTGCTGTAACTTTATTGGGAAATTGCATCATATACATCAGGCAATGGATGTTGCATGACCGGCTTCTAATTAATGATGCTAAGAGTGAATTTGTGATTATCGGATCAAAGCAGCAGTTGAAGAAAATAAATATTTCCAATATCATGATAGGCGATGCTAAAGTTTTCCCTACTACATGTGTTCGTAATTTGGGGTCATGGTTTGATTTTGAACTTACAATAAATACCCACGTCAATAAAGCTTGCTCTGCAGCCCGTTTACATCTTCACAACATTAAACGCATTAGTCAATTCCTAACACAAGACTCTCTTTTAAAACTAATTCATGCATTTGTGACCAGTCGTCTGATTATTGTAATAGCCTTTTGTATGGTCTGCCAAAGTCACAAATAGCTAAATTACAAAAGGTTCAAAACGCTGCAGCCAGAATTGTTACTAACGCACACCGGTTTGAACACATTACACCTATAATTTGTAAATTACATTGGCTGCCTGTTTCGTACAGGATAATTTTAAAATCCTTTTGTTGACCTTTAAAGCTCTTCATGGTCTTTTTTCCATCTTGTTTCCATCCGGAAAGTATCTTCATATCAACTGAGGTCAGGGAATAATGGTATTTGTTTAGATTATCCCTCTGGTACAATGTTGACATTTGGTGATAGGGCTTTTTCTGTGGCAGCCCCTAAGCTTTGGAATGCGCTACCGTTTCATATACGTACAAACAGAAACGTACCTCTTTTAAATAAGGAAATAAATGTGTGTCCGAGAGGTTTTAATCACTCTGTTTAATACCGCTTAAAGTCTGGGTGCTGATAATTACCCGAGCCAAGCGGTATTATACAAATTGATTAATACCGACCGAACACACATTTATTCCCATTCATAAATACTTTTTTGTAAAATTCAGCCCAAAAAGCCCCGAAAATCCCGGAAAATTGTCGCAAGTAAATTTCGGTGTTTCGCCATTCTGTCGGTGTCAAATGACATGTTGCGGCCTCTGTCGCTCTCTACACGATACATGCAATAAAGCGTATTTACTGTGAACCAGACTATTACTGCCGTTGGCAACCTCGTTCCCAAGGTGTCTAGCTGTACGCGCCCAACACTACCCGCTCTTATTATTGTAGAAGAGGTACGGTTCTGGGTTGGAAATAAAGTGAGCCCTGGGGACGGAATGTTGTTTCCAGCTGGGTTTAAACACTTCCAGCCATGTCTTTATCGTCCGTTTAATACCGGCCACGTGACGGGCTCTCGACCAATAGGAATGCCTCAAATGTCCCAGGTATGCATGAAGTAACTATTAGTTCTCTTTTGGCGGGACAGACGTATCTCCATACTTTTGTTTGGGCACTGGCCTCGTGACCAGTCTTTTTTCTTTGTCTTTTTCGTCCCGTCTGTGCTTTTTAACATAAGTTCTACGCCTTTAATCATTTTGTATGTAAGGGGCGCAATATACATTTTAAATATTATTATTTATTATTATTATTATTATTTAGCATCAAGGCTAGCGGTCAGTCAGTGTTGATTCTCACGGTTTCTCTCTGTTTTAACTTCACGGTTCGTTTTAATTATTTCCAATGGTCAGTGATGGACAGACACATTTAGTTTGAAACGTAGAGGGCGCTCTTCGTAGCAGCCAGTTGTGTTTTTATGTGTTTTTATGCTCTCTGAGTTTGTCCAACTTATATCCATTGTAATCCTTTTTATGCTTCAACTTTGATGTCTTTTTTAACTGTTTTGTACATCTTGGTGAACTGGTGATTACTTTCATCGTCTTTTTGGATGTAGTCCTTGCTGGTAATGTGACTTTTGAGTGACTTTTTATATGGATCAACATAGCTTTTTGAATTAACATGGCTGCCTGCAGTGCCAGGATACAACAACAGGTGATATTTATTGTGCTGTTTTTGTACGCCGCAGCAGTGTGCTGTTTTTGTACGCCGCATTTTACCATAATCTCCGAGTATTTGATGCTGCACGATTTTAACCCCAAACTGTCGGTGAAAATGTCGTCGTATAGTCGAATGGAAATGATGTCACTTCGTTCATCAACATTCCATCTTTCTGATGATATTAGAAATAGACTTAAATCTATGAACATTCTCAAACGCAGTCGAGGTAAACGCTCGGGTACAAGGTTACGCCGTAAGATTCCAACCGTTTTTGATGTTTTCATCCGCCACAACGCGAGAACCAAGGACACTGGTGATACGGTGAATTACCAAAATCTTACTCAAATTCAGAGAGTGAGCAAATACATGCTTAGTCGCAATATGAACTTTTCATTGTGGAACGCCAGATCTTTGGAAAAAAAGGTCACTGCAGTTTGTGATTCAATTTTGCACAATCATACTGACATTGCTATACTCACAGAAACTTGGATGTCAGATAAAAATGCAGATTTCATCAAAGCGGAGTTCACATCATCGCTTAGCGGTTTTAATATCCACCATGTACCACGAGACCGACGGAGGGGTGGAGGTATCGCCATATTGTCCAAGTCTAACTTGAAAGTGACAATAAACAAAACTGCTACGTACAAGTCATTTGAGCTCATGGACATAAATGTAAGCACTGGTAATGATTTGATACACCTTTTGGTAGTTTACCGTCCACCATATTCCGAGGAGCACCGTTTTACTGCTACTGACTTTTTATCACAATTTTCTACATTATTAGAAAAAACAATAATTTCGCCAGGTCAACTCATCATTACAGGCGATTTCAATTTACATGTGGACAACCCCGGGTGTGTTGATGCCATTCGGTTTAGTGACTTGATTTCTTCACTTGGTCTTGTGCAGCATATACGTGAGCCTACTCATGAGAAAGGCCACACTCTAGATCTGGTGATTACAAGAGCTGGTGACTCGTGCCTGTCAAATATTGTCCTGGATCACACACTGCCATCTGATCATACTGCGATACATTTTGCCTTGGATATGCACCGACCACCTACACGCAAAGTCATAAAGCAGCATCGTCGGTTGAGAGCCATCAATATGACGGATTTTAAAGATCGGATAGAACACTCGCTGAATGATATACCAGATCATGTCTCCGATGTGAACCAGCTGACAGCTTCCTATAACACAGCTCTCAGCAACGTCCTTGATGAAGTTGCCCCGATCCAGACGAAGACGTTACTGGACAAGCCACGAGCTAAGTGGTACACCAAGGAGCTGTTGGAGGAAAGGACTGCTCTTAGGCAGATAGGCAGACTTTTGTCTCTGCCCGTTCCATCTACAATAGACACTGTGATGAAGTCAAGGCATCTTATCATCGGAAAAGAATTGAGAACTCTGATCAGAAGACTCTGTTTTCTATTGTAGATGAAATTTCTGGTCATAAGAAATCATCGTCTTTGATCTTACCTGATATTAGTGCTCATCTACTACCACAACAATTTATGGACTTTTTTACACAGAAAATCTGTAATATTAGAACGGCTTTGATGGATGGCCCAGAGTTTTTGGAAAATTTTGTGCCAAAGAAGGTGTCTTTAAATTCATTTACTTCAGTAACGCCCAGAGATATTATTGTACTTGTTCGTAAGATGACAGATAAAACATGTTCTCTCGATCCAATGCCAACCCAATTTGTGAAGAAGTTTCCTGATCAGTTGGCGCCTATTCTTTGTCGCATTGCTAACAATTCACTCAAATCGGGTGTTTTCCCTGCTGCGTGTAAGTCAGCTCTAGTGCGCCCACTGATCAAGAAATCTGGGTTGGATCGAAATGTGTTGTTAAATTATAGACCAGTGTCTAACATTACATTTTTATCAAAGTTGCTTGAGAAGTTGGTTTTATTGCAATTGAACTGCTATTTTAAGACTAATTCCATGTATGCAAGATGTCAATCAGCGTACCGAGAGGGACATAGCACTGAGACTGCACTCTTGAGATTGCAGAATGATGTTGCACTTGCTCTTGATCGGCACCATGACATCGTTCTGGTATTGTTAGATCTTTCTGCCGCGTTTGACACCATCGATCATGATATTCTCACTAGGCGACTGTGCTCCCGTTTTGGTATTGGGGGAACAGTTTTAAGCTGGCTAAAGTCGTACCTAACAAATCGTACCCAGCGTGTGTGTATTGGATCGATGGTGTCAGACGAGGCCCAGTTGAAATTTGGCATTCCACAGGGGTCAGTATTGGGGCCTGTTCTTTTTTCCCTATATATAGTACCACTTGAAGACATTATTGACCGCCATGGTCTCAGTAGTGTCATTTACGCTGATGACACCCAGCTGTACATTGCCTGTGACACGCCGACGGATACATCAGTCGTTGCCTCCATTGAGGCATGCGTTGACGAGTTAAGACGTTGGATGCGATTTAATTTGCTTGCACTCAACGACAGTAAAACGGAGGTAGTTTGGTTCTCGTCAAAGTTTAAGACTGTGTCCGATGGTGCTGCCGCGGTCAGTGTGCGGGTGGGTGATGTTCACGTACACCCTTCATCTAAAGTACGTAATCTTGGTGTTTTTTTAGACTCTGCTGTGACCATGGAGCACCATGTAGCAAATATGTGTAAGTCGGCTTCATTTGCTTTATGGAAGATTGGGAAGGTTCGAAAAATATTGGATAAGTCCTCAACTGAGAAACTTATTCATGCTTTTGTTACCTCAAGGTTGGACTATTGCAATAGTCTGCTTTTTGGGCTTCATTCAAATCAACTGAAAAAATTACAACTCATTCAGAATTCCGCTGCTCGACTGATAACTGGAACCAGATTTTCGGGAGAGTATTACTCCAGTGCTTCGGGATCTACATTGGTTGCCAGTTGAACAGCGGATTCGATTCAAAATCCTTGCCATTACATATAGGATAATTGAGAATGTCAATGCGCCGATCTATCTCACTGACCTGGTTGGTCTCCGCGTTCCGCAGAGATCAACAAGGCAGAGTAGTGAGATTCGGCTGGAGCCTCCACCTGTGAATTCTACGAGGACTAAGTACTATGGAAATCGTGCTTTCTCAGTTGTTGCTCCCATGGTATGGAATGATCTTCCATCAAACATTCGTACAGCCCACAGCTATGAATCTTTTAAGTCATTGGTTAAAACTCATTTGTTTCGTTCTTACTATGGTAGTCGTTGTTTACTTTAAGTTTTTTATTCTTCTTGTTCAACTTTTTAACTTTAACTTTTATTGTCACTATGTACAGTGTGCTGAGATAATTGTATGTGGTGCACTTTAAACAATAATTGATTAGATTAGATTAGAAACGGACAACAAAATAGTGTACAAAATACGTGAATATTATCACAGTTACTAATCGATATCACGTACTCTTGACTATGTATGGCATTGTTTGTTAGCAACAAATAATTAATTGGTTTTGAAAGAAATGACTCGAAAACTCCTTAAAGTAATGAGATTTTTAATTAAGAAAAAAGTCTGGAAATTGATTAAATGTTTGATAAATGCATATTTTTCTATACTAATAATGCCTTTCTCTGTAATTCAAAAAGTTTAAATTTAAATAAATGTCTGGAAAATCTCATGCCTTTTCTTATAGGGTCAAGCCGACTGTATTAAAAAAAGTGGGGTTTTGGGATGGGTGTGGTTTTGTTGTTATAGTTTGTTAAATAGTTAGATAAATAACAACAACATTGATACATTTATATGCCGCGTGTTGACGCTTATCTCAACTAATATCAACATCAAACAGTCGTATGGTATAGTGCAATTTTAAAATGAAAAATAGCACTGGTGGGCGTACCCGACCATTGCTTAGCGCTGGTAATCAATGTGTGCTACTCAATGCAAAAGTACCCACAGTGACCCGTGACATGGGTCACGTGTTTACCAACAGACATTCATTTTGAGTGTGCTTCGGCGAGCGCGAGTTGACGAAAACAGATCTCCAAAAATCATCTGGAAAAACTTCAGTTGCCAATATTTGGCTGTTCATTTTTTTTATCATTTTGTAAATTATATGTCTATAATTCATACTGTATTAGATATACTCCAAAATTGAATATAATAGACACTTTTGCATGTGAACAAATTGCCATTTTTGCTATTGAGTGTTTTCTAGCGTTATGCATTATAACGCTATAATATCATCCTAAATATCCCGTGGTCGAGTTGTCCAAACTCCATGTAACGTTATGCATTACAACGCTTTATGATAATCCTAGCTATCCCGCGGTCGAGTTGTTTGAGCTCCATGTAACGTTACAAGGCTCGCATTATAACGCTATAGGATCATTATATTCATAGTTATCCCGTGGTCGAGTTGTTTGAGCTCCATGCAACGTTACAAGGCTCGCATTATAACGCTACAGGATCATTATATTCCTAGTTATCCCGTGGTCGAGCTGTACATCCCGGCTCACCGTGGCCGAGTTGTCCAAGCTCCATGTAACGTTACAAGGCTCACATTGCCGCGTACCAAAACGTGAATCTAAACACTTAAAGTTTCACAACAATTTATAGCGATAATATTACTATTGAAGAAATGCTCTTCCAAAATGACGATAACTTACGATGTAATGTTCACTGTTGCACAGTTTTAATAAGGAAATCCGGGTGAAAACTCGACGAAAAAGTAATGGAGAAAACGATGGTCGTTACACGATGTGCACAACTTTTCACCTCGAGGAAAAAAACACACGTCTGAATGTACGTGTCAGTGTCAATGCTTCCACTTCTCAACATTGAATTTCCTTAGTTTGGCATAGTTTTTCTAGAGATTTGCTTACATTATTTTGATTGGATCAGCAGCTGCATTGATCCAATTTCACGAAACCTTACGCAATGGTGCAAATCTTCTTGCTGCACTTTTTTTAATGCGCAACATTTTGGTTTGGAGATTGTTTTGTTTGTTCGCTGACTCTCTTAATTGCGTTTTCATTAAGAATATTACGGCTTAAAATTACACACGAGTCTACAGTACTGGTTGCAGCCACTTCACACAGACTTGTGTGTAATTTTAAGCCGTAGCCGTGCTGATCCATGGAATTTGTTACTTGCCCGCCATGGCAATTTGGAGACAATTTGGGAATGTACATCTTTTTTTTACCAAATGGTTACACGTTTGAAATAAACCGGATTGGAAACGTAATCGCAACATTTTTCTTTGTATAATAACAGAAAGAAACATACATCATTCTGCGATGCTAAACACTTTATAATTTATTTCCGAATTCCCTTCACCTCAAAATGAAAACAAATGTAAATACAGTTTGCACAGCTGCTGTTAAACATTAACAGAGAGATGATAATTATTTGATAACAAACAACGTACCTCATGGTGACGAACCGAACACACTCATATACACGGTTATGTTATAACTTTGGACCCGTATGTCGTCAAACATAGAGAAGAAATATTGCCGTCTTGTCAGTTATTGCCGTTTTGTTAAGCGGAGGTATTGGTGCCAGTAATAAGTTAGGGACCTATCTTGACATGAATAAACTTCGACTTCGACATGAGTTGAAATTCGAAATGGGCACATTTTAGTTATCGCGAATTTACTGCTTTTCATTCTGCATTATGCGGTAATTGCCAAGTCGTACACCAACTTGGGGGGGTGGGGGGGGGGGGGGGGAGGGGGATGGGAGACCTGCGGGACCTGGGGGAGGAGGTGGATAATGGACGTCCGTAAAGACATGTGTACGTTTAAACTCCTGAGACCAATTTCATGGAGCGGTTAAGCACAATAAAATGCTTAGCACAAAAAAGTCTTGCTTTGTAAAACATATTATCAGTCCATGTGCGTTTCGTGCAAAAACTAGCAGAATACCAGTATACATCACCTGAACATAATTGCCAGGGAGAAATGTTCACGGTAAGCATTTTTGTGTGTGCTGAGCAGCTCCCTGAAATTGCCCCGGTGTTCGCCCTTCATCTTTTAAGAATGGTAGATCACTTTGTTTAATACCTTTGTGTGATTGGTAACAGTTCACAAACCACATGCACAGGGTTCAATGTACAGATAAATAAGTTAGATATGTGGGCAGAACGATGTTATTTGCCCACAATGTTAATAAATACTTAACAATGACCTACGTTTTTATGCATTTTATGTAATTGGAGATGAAAACTGTTGAAGATACCTCTCTTAGGTCCTGAAAACAAAAACAGACAAACAATTAGTCTAAAAATGACCCTGTAAAAACGAAAATACGCCACTTTGGGAGCACAAAGTATGATTTTCCACATAATGTCACTATTGTCCAAAACGAATGCTCCCGTATCGAGCGTGTAAGTTGATCTCGAGAACGTACGAGACTTAACGGGAAACCTCACATCCGGGCAACTCGAAAAGGAGCTTTAACGTGTAAAGCGAATATTGTTTTTTTAAATCACTTGTTTTGACACTTATTTTTACTGAAAGGTAGATAATTATTTTTTTGATATTTGCAAACGGTATACATTTCCTTTAAATAAAATAAAGTGATCGTCGTTCATTTCGATACAGTGAAATTTTAACCCAACGTGAAAATAGGAATATAACATCACAGGTAAAAAAAACTTACGATTCTGATAACAGATTGGTTTGTCCATCATGTCGTTTATGCGTCGTCGTAGCAAGTGGTTCGGCTGGAATGCAGAACAAATAATGATATCATGTTGTTATTATTTATGTATTTATTTATTTGACTATAACCAACAAACTACAAACAGTAGTACAAAATAAAAGTTCGAAAACTAGCTGAGAAGAAACAATAACACCCAACTACAGAAAATCACGAAGAACATGGAAAACAAGGCATGAACTTAAACGGTCTGGGGAAAAAAAAACATTCGCAATTTCAGTTATATAACGTGTTAACGTCTAATTCAAATCTGCGCTGACTCGTTCACTACTCCCTCCGTATACCCATCACTCTCAAAACTTGTATTAAAACTGAGTTGTTTATATAAAGGTTGGTTAACATTTTAACTAACAATGCTCAGTCATTGGTCAAAATACCGGGAACATGTCATTTCGACCCGGAAAGAACTAAGCAATTTTCGATTCAGATTTCCGAGTCAATCCGTTGTCAATGTAGGCTATAGTTTGTTTTGACTCAAATAATATTTGTGGCTCACGTGATGCGTCTGTCGTAGGAACGTCGGCTACAGGTAGACCATTCCAAATCTTTTCGGAGGTTTGCGTGTCCCATGATATAGCCGTACCTAGAACAGTTTTTTTTTCGGCGAGTCATGTCCCATTCCCAAGCTGTGATCATTCCAAACACAAAACAGACATACAATTACTTACAATGTTTGTATTGTGTAATTTGCCGAATACAATTATGTAACACCTAAGAAGGGAGAGGGAGAGGGGCGTAGAAGGAGAAAGAAAGAGAGGGGGGGGGAGTGGGGGAGAGAAGGGAGGAAGAGGGGGGAGGAAGAGAGAAGGGGGAGAGAAGGAGGAGGGACAAGGGAGAAGGGATAAGGGGAAGGGGAACAAAAGTCGCCTGGTCGTGTAAAGTCGATAAGTGCGGGTGCGGGGGGGGGGGGGGGGGGGGGGGACTACGGGGCGCTTTTTCATGAAACCGATGACATTAACATAATGCCGTGTCCGAATTACTTGATTGCAGGGATGTAGTTAAGTCCATGACAAGTCCATGCAAGTCCATGCAAGTCCATCACTAGTTCTTCAGTTCCAATTCCAATCACAACCTATTGAACTGAGCTTTGACAAAAGCATTACTTTGTCATTGTTCAACCAGTTACTTATGACTGGCTTTATGACTGTACTTTTGACTGGACTTGTGCAAGGACTTGCAGGGACTCGAATACAACTCTGCTTGATTGTGGCTTGAAATGAAACACGAGTCTATGGTAACGGCTGCAGCCACTTCTTTTAGACTCGTGTGTAATTTTATGCCACAGCCACTAATTCGGCCACGGCCTTACTTCCCAAAAATATTGCTTGAAGGGAAAATATATACCCCATCCCAAGGAATTTACGCCCATGCTGAGCAAAGTTGAAAGAGACTGAACTCACTTGTGCCCAATCTCGTGTGCAGCGGTTACCGTGGCGTAAAGAGAACGAAATTCGCAGAGGGCAGCAGCTGCCCCACCACCACATTGTCCGACGTAGGCAAGCCCTAGAAGTCCCCATCCCCTCGTAGGCTTCGTTTTAATGTTAATGCTGCAATAGATTAGAATAAAGAGAAACAAAATAACAATTTTAGCAATTGAGCATTACATTTGAAATACACGTATTACAAATATTGGTTAAAGACATAATGGTGGCAAATCGGCATTTAAAAAAATTATTACTTCCAATTTGATAACTATTAAAACACTCACGTACATGCAATCGTGTCACGCTATACATTACTCATCAGGACCCGCTATTGTTCCCTATTTTTGTTCCTTAACACATCCCTTAAGGTTTGTACACGAAATTACCCCAAGAACTATGAATCACATACACCCCATATTCCCAAGTCCTCGGTCGTATACAGTAACCTAACCCATACACACATTATATGTTAAAACCAGCAATCGTGGACCCCCCCCCCCCCCCGTTTTGTGTCCCTCTTTTGTTTGTACTTTTTTGGAAGGCCTCCCATAGATTTTGTACGCGATTTGTTTACGCGCCGTGCGATTCTAGCTTTACTGGGTCTCATTTGTTTCTAATGGATGTGTGCATGAATTCTTACCCCGTCAGGAATACAGCGTTGTCCCAATGCTTTTCACCTCTGGGATTGTTTCTTTTTTGCCAAAGGCGGCAGATTCGAAGGTAGGGTCCACCAACAGTACTGCTATTCAGTCCACTCTGAAAAAAAAGAGAACAAAATCAAGAAATGGATGTAAAATAACTGCTAAGTGGTGTCATATACTATAGTTATCTAATAAATTACAATTCGGTATTACAGGTTAAGTAATATTACACTATTACACAAAGGAGAACATTTGTATTTGGGTGAATAATGTTTTTGTGTCCGAACCTTGGGACACACAAAGGGACAGACAGAAATTATAATTTTACAGCATGAGTGTAAGTGCAGGTGCTAAGTGATAACAATACGAAATATATTTAAAATTAAGAGTTACGAATATGTGTCAATAAGTTAAGATTTGTTTTTTGGAAAAATATAGTTCAATTCCATGTTATGTGTCAAAAACAGGCTATGGCATTGTTTAAA
Source organism: Crossaster papposus (assembly GCA_037893245.1). Taxonomy (NCBI): domain Eukaryota; kingdom Metazoa; phylum Echinodermata; class Asteroidea; order Velatida; family Solasteridae; genus Crossaster; species Crossaster papposus. Next base: position 190,673 of record JBAIAA010000863.1, read on the forward strand.
CGTTACGAAGAAAATACAAGTAATTAATTTTGCAAAACAGATTTTCACAATGATATACAAAATGTACTTCCAAACCTACGGAATGATGAGTGTATGGCAGATTTTGTGTGTGTGTGATTTGCTTTTTGTTCTGTTTAGTTTGTAAAGGTGTTCATCCTAGGCCTACCTCCGATGCGCCAAAGATCTTGATGTAGGTCAGTTTAGGAACCAGTGAAGTTCCTCTAAGCGAACTCAGTTGCAAGACATTTTTCACCGCGTTGAAGAGCGCGTTAACGCACGTTGTTGCAGTAGCGGTAGATCCTTTGGCCACAGTGTAGTGTTTATCGGCAATGAACCCTAACTCCAGATATTTTGTCGCCTGCGTGTCAATCGGTAGGACCGGTGGTTCAGGTTCACCCTGGTCTGGCAAAACTGGGTCTTCTGAGGAAAATAGAAGGAAAGACCGAGTCTTTCATTAATACACTTCAATCATTAAACATAAAAGTGTGGGATTCTAGTATTAATATGTCCCCTCGGCTTTCATAAACCGAGATGACAATCATGTATATGCGAGAGCAAAATCAGCGACAAATTTCGGTTCAGTGTCTGAATTGTAAGCTATGGTTGACCATGCCCAGAGATAGTGACACTTATAGTGGACATTTAACAATTGCTGACTGCTGTGATGTGGGATATGACGTTTTTAACAGCCGAGGAACGCATATCACCCAAGGCGAAACCTACGTCCAAGTCTCCCAAAACTTTGCATTGTTGGTTCTTTGGACACAAAGTAAACGTGTGTATTACCAACAGTTCCGCAGAAATTCTCGCTTTCGACTGGCACGTTCTTGTATGCGACGTGCGGGTGACCAAAACCAACATCTCTCTTGAAGGCATGTTCGTCATCTAGTCGCTCGATGTAGAGATTACCAAGGCCGCTATTGCGATGTATGACCGCCATCTTGAATGAGCAAAATCAGTAAATGGGCTCGGGCCAATCAGTAAATGGGATCAGGTCAATCAGTAAATGGGCTCAGGTCAATCAGTACATGGGCCCAGGTCAGTTAGTAGAAAGGCTCAGGTCAATCAGTAAATGGGCTCAGGTCAATCCCAAATAGTTCATCAACCAGTAGCCGGAAAGCCGTCCGTGGGTTAAACGTCTTTCGTTGTATAAAAGGGGATATTATACCTGCCTGCCAAAGTGTGTTTTGGTTAAAACATGAAGCTTTTGCTAAGCGCTTTTAATTAAAAGCAATTGCTATATAATTTGTATGTATTCAGCCCACTATACATGCTTGTCTGACTTACCAAGCCGTCGCAGGTGGTAACCGAAGCAAGCGAGCGCTTTTCACCAGCGACCTTCCCGGTGTAGATGCAGTCGGTCCGCAGCGGCACATTCTGGACGCCCTCATCGGTGTAGATCTCAACCTCGAGCCCAGGGGCATAATTGCTGTCGTCGTGATGTACGAGGAGGGTGAGCGTCTCCCCGAAGGCATCGACTTCGAGTTCGAGGAACTCGACGGCTGTGGCGTCCTTTCCTACACTCCTCTTACCTTCAGCTTCGACTATGTATGGGTACACGATCTCGTATTCCGGGGCTGTTTATAATGAAGACACGGAAATGATTTCGACCATACTGCACCTATACTTGAGCATGCGCAAGAAAACTTCACTAAAAATGTTTAACAAAATATAATCTTATAGGTTATATATTGCTCTGAGAATTTCATCACCTTGTCGCATCCGTCCAAAATCGAGATTTATAGATTTGTAGATATTTTAACATTTTATGATGTCCTCAACCTAATCTTTGATACGCACAATTTCATTGTTTATAACTTACGCTCATTACACACTCGGATTTTCGTTTTGACGAAGTGACGGTTCTCTATGCTTCACTCACTCTCATTGGTTTAACACAAATTCACGTGGCGTCCTAGCCTTTCGTCAAGGCCATCGTGGCTGTGCATTAATGGCGACTGGAAACCACGGTACCCGAGTGCAACCACTAGGCCTTTTAACACTTGTCTTATGTTTTTTCTTTGTTTTATCGAAATCCCAACCATTCACAAACGAGATGTCAGCATACATTATACTACAAGTCAAAGGTAAAATGCTCTGAGAGCATAATAAAAGGGCCAACGGGTTTCCAGTTAAAGTAAAATGCTGTGCGAGCATTCCAGCTAAAGTAAAATGCTGTCTCAGCACTGCACTCGCGTCAAAAAGGAAGTGGACAAGAGAATGCCAACGGGTTTTACCTCTTACCCCCCCAACAAGCGCAGACCGAGCGAAAGGTCAGCAGGTGTGGGCCACTAGTTCGGTGTGGGCGGGTCGAAACCGTTGCCCTCCCACCTCGCCCCCTCCTCCCATAGCAGCATGGACTCACAATCGGGTAGTCTAAAGCACCGACTCAATGAGCCAATGAGAGAGAGACACACGCATTGGAGGGGAAAGCGCTGCACTCTCTGCGAGAGAGAGAAGGCCGCAACGCAAGAGAGTGGGAAGGCGATCACCGGCTATGTAACGCGGTCGGTGGTCACGTAGCTGAATAACTGGCACGAAATGGACGGCGCGTAAACAATAACTCGTGCTCGCGCGATAGGGCGGATGAGCACGAGCTTATAAATAAGCTTATAATGGGCTTATTAACGGATAATCTCGACGCGCGCTGTAGGCCCACGGTGAAGTTCACTTCTTACCCGCTCTGTGCGCGCTGTGTATCAAGTAGTAAGTATGCTGCTGTTGGCGCTCACATGTTTCCGTGCAAAAGTTGTTAAGTATTGAAGCAAGGTGACATCGTTTTTTTTTTAATCCGGCACACGTGTCGGATGAATTAGAGAAAGCGTGCGTTCGCTGTGTATTTGCGAGCGTTTGTGAGACAAATGCGCGCAATGCACAGCTACGTACGGTGGTCTAAAGGCGGAGAAAGAAGGCGGTGCTAAGTAGAATTGTCATTGTCAACTGACGTGATGACCTGTTGCAGTGTATGAAGTGCAACCCTATGCAGGCACAGGCGCTCATGCATTAGGTGTAGTGACAGATGCTGAAAGTACGCCGGCGCAGATGTGCATGCAAAGCGGAGCGAAGGCTGTCAAGTGTCTTGGGCTAGCTGGAGGGTGTAGGTTAGAATTATGGGCGTAGCTAGTATGCGCCAGAGTAGAAGAGCGTGCATAGCGGCACCTAGGACCTCTCAGACAGTGTCGTCAGTGCAGGAGAGCGCGCAGCGTATATCGAACATTGGTGATAGTACTCTTTATAGCTACGCAAAACCAAAATTGAACTCCGACCAAGCCGTAATGGCTATCTTACGATGACCCACCAGCATTAGTGTATGCAAATAAATGCAGTGATTACGGTACGGTGCTAACCAGTTAACATCTACTGCTCGGTGGGAGGGCAACGGTTTCGACCCGCCCACACCGAACTAGTGGCCCACACCTGCTGACCTTTCGCTCGGTCTGCGCTTGTTGGGGGGGTAAGAGGTAAAACCCGTTGGCATTCTCTTGTCCACTTCCTTTTTGACGCGAGTGCAGTGCTGAGACAGCATTTTACTTTAGCTGGAATGCTCGCACAGCATTTTACTTTAACTGGAAACCCGTTGGCCCTTTTATTATGCTCTCAGAGCATTTTACCTTTGACTTGTCCACTTCCTTTTATTTAGTAGCTTGTGTTTGAACAGTAAGAAGTTTTTCGCGCGCCGACAGAATGCAGTCACCGTCCGCCGCCAGGGCAACAAGCTCACGCAAGCGCGCTTCGAGCGCGTCACGGTTGTCGGCGCGACTGTCGTAAGCGGCAAACTCGGCGTCGACAGCGGCCGACAGCAACTGCCGCAGACGCTCGCGCTGCTCTTTGCGCTTCGGTTGCGCCCGCTTTTGCGGTGGCGGCGCTGCGCTGCTTGGCTGCACGGATGTGCTGGTGGCGGCGCGCTTGGGCAGATTTTTCACTGCAACGCTCGCGCGCTTCTTTTTGGCTTTCGCCGTACGAGCGCCAGCGACGTGACCGAGCATCGTCATGTCGGCGCCGGGCGACTGTACGATTTGCATGGCAGGCGTTGGGAGCGACGTCTGCTCGACCGTCACGGGCGGCGCCAGCAGCGCTTTTGCGCCCGTTTGCGCCCACCACTGCGCATCCTCTTTGAAGAGGAGCTCGATGATGGTGGCCGGCGACGGCGGCAGCAGCGCTTTGACGCCCGTGTGCGCCCACCACTGCGCATCCTCTTTGAAGAGGCGGGCGATACGCCGCTTGTGCGTGCGCAGTCGGCGCATTTTCTCGTATGCCGCGTAGAGGCGCGCGCAAATGTACTCGGAGGGTAGACTTGACCCAAGTCAGACTTACCATGGAGTTAAGACTACCAATTTGCTTTCGTCAATCCGGCCGAATAGTTATGTGCTTTGTTGGCCTTAGAAAAAAGGCGCCGTCATCTGGTTGTCGTTCCGCTATCGGCATCAACGCGATGTCATCATGTCAGTGCAGTAAATCCGACTTGACGGATCGGCCAATCAAACCCCCCGCGGTGATATGTAGTTATTCATAAATTATTTGCATACGCATCACATGGTTATCGATGTATGCCAAATAAGTCCGCCAATCGGTACGGACTCGCTAGACCGCTAACGGACTATGGAGGAATGGTAGGCAGTACTGTCACTAGATGCCTTTTTCAAATTAAATAACTGCGTCCATACTTCGTTTATTTAGTTAGAGTATGGTATAGTGCAAACTTAACGGCCGGACAATGTACACGATAGCAAGACTATTAAACCGTTTGTACATTTACACATAATGTACACTATGCACATGTGTATGTACATTGTACATCACAATGTCCACGTATGTCCGTCACACAACTGGGTCAAAGTTCATATTATTACAGATATATGCTAATTTATACAATTCTGCAATTTGATTGGCCGCTACCGTTTTCGGTAGATGAGCCCATAGGTTGTGTACAAACGTGTGGCAGATCCGTCAAGTCGGAATTTCTGAACCACACATGAGCATGGGTGGCGCATGAGGGCGCGCTACTGATAAGCGTGGACGTGACGCGAGGCGCACAGTGTGGATGACCATGAGCAATGTTACCACATAATCCCGACTTGGATCAAGTCTACTCGGAGGGCAGCTGGCTGCACCTGCCGGCACACTTCTGTTTGTGCGGCAGTGAGGTGCCCTTGTACTGCGGCGGGCTGTTGTTGCAGAGTGTCAGCTCACTCTCTCGCTTGGTAATGGTGAGCGGCGCCGGCGCATGGAACTTGGGGCGTCGCTTTCGATGCGGAATGCGCGCCATGCGGTCGCGACGCGCGTCCAGCCATATGTGCATGAACTGCGTGTAGATCGAGCAGCTGCACGTGCTGGGCCGGACGCGTGTCGTCGCGTGGCTGCGCGGAGTGACTGCGCCGACGCCGATTGATCTTATGCGCCCTATCGCGCAAGCACGAGTGCGCCCGCGCGCGATGCGCCGCCTGCGGCCCGGTGTTGTCGCCGCAGGGCGACTTGGGCATGTGCGCTTGTATCTCGTGCGCGTCGCTAGTGTACTGCGACTGGCTGCTGTCGACGAGTGGCAGCTCACTCTCCCGCGCCCCGTAGGGTTTGCGACGCAGTCGGCGACGCGGCGACGCCTTGGGTGGCCGTCGCTTGTCGGCCGCACTGCGCGCCATTATTTTGTTTAGTTTTGTGTTTTGTTTGAGCGAAGGAAACCTGCAAAAAAACACAAATGATGTAAGTTTGCCGATGTGCGAACAAACAGCAAACGGTTGTTGAGTATAGATGCAAGTTGACACCTCGGTACACGTTGTTCCCACACAGAACAGAACCACCCGTTACAGTTAGTCGAGCCACTAACCTACCCGACTCTAAATAAACCAATCAGCCTACTTTGCCGTCAGACCTACGGTGTTGCGTCTTGCCACAGACCTACGGGATACTAGTATGTATATACTATATAGTACTGTACACCATTACATTGTTCTCCGTATACCCATTAGCTCCTACCCTGTGAGGAGATAGCACTAGTCAATAGCAGCTGCTACTTCGTTGTTTCTGTCTTAATTGTCTAAATTGGTCACTTTTGAAGCCAAAATACGTTTTAGCTTCGTTATTTCGGATGTTTTGTTACTTATTTTAACCTCCCCCCCCTCCTGCGAGTCGGCGTCGTCGTTGTCATCGGCGAACGTCTGCGATTGTGATGATATTGCCCAGCGTCAAGTTGCCGTTGTGCTTCACTACAAAGGGCACACTGTGACTGCTGCAAAAAAAGCGAAATAGTTTGACAATTTTCAGCAGGAAATGAAACAAAATTGCGGCAGAAGCAAGAAAGTTAGACAGAAACACAGAATTGACCGAAATTGCCGATAATTTGAAGCGATTCAGACAGCGAAAATTATTACCAGAGCTGAAATTTGTGGTTGTGTGCGCAAGCGTTTTGGCGGCATTTGCGCAGCGCACACTTGCAAACAACGCCGCACAATTGCGCAGTATATGCGCACTGTACACTAGCAAATGCTAAAACGCCCGAAACTCACAAAAACGCAAGAAATATCACACATTCTTGCACCGAGTTTCACTTAGGAATGCATTCATTCACATATGCTTTTAGTGCCGTTTTCGTCGAACTGAGGAAATTCACATGTCAGATGGTCAGATTCGTATGACAACCCCCTCTGAGAAGTCGAAAATCTAAATTCTGTCCCAATAGAACTCATGCCCTTGATCTCCTGATCATTTTCGTTATATGGGTTCTTTTCGATTCCGTGGAGCGATCGCGAGTTATTCCAGTCGGACTGAAGAAGAAAGAAAGAAGAAGAAAATTAACGCAAAATCGGTTCACTGGCAAAGTAAGGGTGCCGCGGCGCTGCCACTCCCAGCCGGGCGAACCCCCTCACATGTCAGATGGTCAGATTCGTATGACAACCCCCTCTGTCGTCGAACTGAGGAAATTCATTCACATGTCAGTTGCAACCACTGACCTCTATACATGGACAGATCATCCATTGTTTCATTTTGAAGTCGGCATGCAGAGAAGTGCAACATGGCGGACCCACGAAGTCACTCTGTGAGCCAATGAAATGTCCAGGTGTAGAGTTCAGTTGGTTGGTAAATCCACTGACCTCTACAACTGGACATTTTCATTGGCTCACAGCAGTGACGCCATGTTGCACTTCCAGTTCGCGCCGACTTCAAGTGTTAGCACAGCAGAATATGGACAATGATCCGTCCAGGTGTTGAGGTCAGTGGTTGCAACCCAGTCTCCTTCTTAAATTGTGTACATATCACAATTGACCAATTGTGTGTATATCACAATTAAGAAACTGTACATGCGCAGTAATGCTGGCAAAACGGAGTTTGGCCCTCAAAGAGTGAATAAACAAGTGTATGATGTTCTTATTAGTTGCAGTAGTTGTTTAAGTTTGGGATTGGAAAAGGAAAAAGTCGGGTTAGGGTACAAGAACAAAACAATTCATATTACCGCATTAACAGCAATTCTTATTATTGTTATTATTTGACGCAAGTTTAATTGCATTGTATCTCAAGTTTTGTTTTTCTTTCTGTACCCTAACCCGACTTTTCCCGTATTCTACCCCAAAACAAAGTAATGAACTTAAACCAACTAATTCAAGTAATAAGAACATCATACACTTGTTTATTCACTCTTTCAAGACCAACCTCCGTTTTGCCGGTATTACTGCGCATGTACAGTTTCTTAAATTGTGATATACACACAATTGGTCAATTGTGATATGTACACAATTTAAGAAGGAGACTGGGTTGGTCAGATGGTCAGATTCGTATGACAACCCCCTCTGTCGTCGAACTGAGGAAATTCATTTTCACATTTTTTTTGGTCATTGTCAGATGGTCAGATTCGTATGACAACCCCCTCTGAGAAGTCGAAAATCAAAATTCTGTCCCAATAGAACTCATGCCCTTGATCTCCTGATCATTTTCGTTATTGGGTTCTTTTCGATTCCGTGGAGCGATCGCGAGTTATTCCAGTCGGACTGAAGAAGAAAGAAAGAATAAAATTAACGCAAAATCGGTGCACTGGCAAAGTAAGGGTGCCGCGGCGCTGCCACTTCCAGCCGGGCGAACCCGTTGGGCGTGACGCTCCCGCGTCACCCTAGATACGCCATCCTCGATTTACACCATAAACAAACGTACAATGCGCATGTGTGTGTACGCACATAGGCGCGCAATTTTCGTGAAAACAAAGTTACTGCATGTCAGCTCATTGGAACCGTTTATAATTCGTTTGGGTAAGAGTTGCATCCACGTCTGGGATTTAACAACAATTCATGCCAAAAATATGTTCTTTCTATACTCTTATATTATTAATAGGATTCCCGCTGGAACTAAGCATATGAACTGAATTATGTGCTACTTATGTCTTGATTTTATTATTTTAACCCGCTCCTTTTTACAAATGGACGAAACCTGAGGAAATTCGAGTTGCTATTGGCTATTTTTCCACCGCGCTAATTATTTACATAACAGCATAAATAATTCATGTAGATTATTTTTTATTTAATCCCAAACCGCAAAATCAAGTGTTAAAAGGCCTCGTTGCTGGGGCAACTCGATGGCGCTGAGTGGTCTTGGCTCCAGTCGCATCAGCTGCACAGCCACGAAGGCATTGACGAAAGGCTACGTGGCCTTAATGATTTACGTTTCGACAAAGTAACGTTAGTGTTTTAAAATGTATACAATTCATAAACGCGCACGCTGCACACCAACAAAATGCTGCATTTTGTGACCAAATAGAATTTCCGTTTGGACGAAGTGCACATAATCGTTAGTAATTAATATCTCCTTTAAATATGCTTTTATGAAAACAGTGAATTGGTTTGGGCTATTTAAACTGGGCTATTGCATTAGTAATATTTTTCAATATTGGGGGAGAAATGCGCAAAAATGCGATTATGCTTTTATGAAAACATTGAATTGGTTTGGGCTATTTAAACTGGGCTATTGCATTAGTAATATTTTTCAATATTGGGGGAGAAATGCGCAAAAATGCGATTTGACAAATCGATCGACTTTAAGGCAATTTGCTCAAAACTGTTTTTGGCTGTGTACATAGTTGTGCCACTTTATCCAAACGGTGTGCATATTGGCTATTGGTACCTTCACCGTGGCTTTCAACACCGAAGTAGCGCTGAAGCTCCTCCGTACTCATTGTATTGTCTTTGTTAAGCTCCTGTGCAGGGACAAAAAACAGCGACGAATTAGTAGATAGTTATTAAGGAATTGTACTAATTTGTTTTAAACATTTTGTAAACAATTATATAATAGATGAAAGCAAGGCAGCCTCAGGAAGCTTAGATTATAGTCGGACAGGGATGAATGTTTGATTAAAATTATAAAAGTATGGAATTTTGCACACGGTCATAGTATGTCACGAGATAGTATGTCTTTTGAGAAAAATATGAATACAACAACAAGCAATTTTCAAACTTTCCAAAATGTCTGCCGTTGCTTGTTATTCTGCCTATATGTTTGTTTTTTCAAAGGACAAATCTGCGATGGCCTTATAGCCAAATATCTTTTCTTATGACACCGTACTATGACGGTGTGCCAAATTTAATTTGAACAATTTTATCATATTTTGGCACCGATCTGTCCAACTATACCTGTCCAAAATCATGCAAGTTGGGCAAAGATGACACTAAGCTGGTCATGTAGGACAGTGTAGATGACACTATGTTTGCCATCTAGGACAATGTACAAAGATGACAATAGGTTTGCCTTATATAGGACAATGTACAAAGATGACACTAGGTTTGCCATATATAAGACAATGTACAAAGATGACACTATGTTTGCCATCTAGGACAATATATAAAGATGACACTAGGTTTGCCATCTAGGAAAATGTAACATGACACTAGGTTTGCCATCTAGGACAATGTATAAAGATGACACTAAGTTTGCTATCTAGGACAATGTAATATGACACTAGGTTTGCCATCTAGGACAATGTATAAAGATGACACTAGGTTTGCCATCTAGGACAATGTATAAAGATGACACTAGATTTGCCATCTAGGACAATGTAATATGATACTATGTTTGCCATCTAGGGCAGTGTATGAAGATGACACTAGGTTTGCCATCTAGGAAAATGTAACATGACACTAGGTTTGCCATCTAGGACAATGTATAAAGATGACACTAAGTTTGCCATCTAGGACAATGTAATATGACACTAGGTTTGCCATCTAGGACAATGTATAAAGATGACACAAGGTTTGCCATCTAGGACAATGTATAAAGATGACACTAGATTTGCCTTCTAGGACAATGTAATATGATACTATGTTTGCCATCTAGGGCAGTGTATGAAGATGACACTAGGTTTGCCATCTAGGAAAATGTAACATGACACTAGGTTTGCCATCTAGGACAATGTATAAAGATGACACTAAGTTTGCCATCTAGGACAATGTAATATGACACTAGGTTTGCCATCTAGGACAATGTATAAAGATGACACTAGGTTTGCCATCTAGGACAATGTATAAAGATGACACTAAGTTTGCCATCTAGGACAATGTAATATGATACTATGTTTGCCATCTAGGGCAGTGTATGAAGATGACACTAGGTTTGCCATCTAGGACAATATACAAATATGACACTAGGCTGGTGATCTACAACAAGGTGTAAATAATGGTTGGTCGTGCAAGAAATGCCGACATAATGACCATGGATGTGCAAGAATGCACAAAACAAATGACTTACATTAGGCTCAGAGTAGGCCACGCAGGCCAACGCCGCAAGCACGACCAACTTCAGCATCATTCTGCGGCCGTTGATTCGTCGGAATAGCGAAGTGTGGATATTTGCGGACGTTTTAAAGGCTAACGTTGGGCTTGCTCGGCGCACAAACCGCCAACGTCTATACGCAGCGGGACAAGTAACAGACGTGCCGCGTGGCCTAACAAGGCGCTTTGCGGCGCCCAACGGGCACTCACCACAACCCTACCCACATTACTGAAAAACAAAACCCTTCAAGTTTTTGAGAAAAAAAATGCGCTTGCCGCTTTTGAGAGTTTTTAATTATTTTAAAGTATACTTCAGCATTATAGTTTAATTATACACTTCGCCCCAAACCAACTATTATTTCAGTCAATATGCGAATAGTTATTCCGTAAACATGACGAGGGGACAATTTAAAAAAACATGTCGGCACAAAAATGTGCTTAGCACAACCAGTTTTTCTCAGTAAGAATATGTTACCAGCAAAAATCATCTGAATACCAGTCATAAACAATAAACATCACCTGACATTTTATATGTAAACCTGTTTTTGCCAAGGAAGAATGTTCATGCTAAGCAATTGTTTGCGTGCTTACATGTTTTATAAAATTGGCCCCATCAGTACTTTCAAAGAAAGGTAAGAATATGCTGGTATTTACGTCTGTGGGTATTGTGAAACCCAAGGGTTGTGCATGTGTCTATGCGTACGGTTTGTTTGCCGGCACACCATCGGAATAATTCTCATTCGTGAAGAGATTTGATTAAAACCCGGACCGTTGGCGAGAAGTTTTGTTTATGTTGTGATATGTTGTGTGTTACAATTCCATCAACTGCAGTTGTTCTTTCAGTAATGTACAGAAAATACATATGCAAACAATAAAAGCGAATAAAATGCCGCTCGTATAGATACAAACGTTCTACGTCATTGTTACAAGTTACCGTAGGACGGTTGCATTCGGCCAATAATTGGCTTACATGATGCTTGATTAATGCTGGTTCGGGGGACATTCATTCGCTTCTTCTTGAAAACCTGGTTATTACTACATGATAATGCCCCACATGATCGAGTCTCGACCAATCAGAAGCCATCAACTCCCCTAAGTATTTATTAAAACGATTAAGTTGTTTGCAAAGAACAAGGAGATCGATCCTCTGGTACAGCCGGCTCGGGTATACAGTGGTTACATAAGAATGAAATACAATATTAACTAGAGCTAGTGTGCTTCAGGAAGCACGGATATCAGCCTAAATAGTATTGTGTAAGGCTTGTGTGAACCGCCTCGCACTAACCACTTGGTGATGACTACCACTCCCAAATTGCAAAAGCATCTAACCAAGTTTGACTGAAATCGGCTAAAGAATATAGAAGAAAATACATTTGATATGCTTCAATATAATGACCTCTACTGACCATTAGTTGACCAGTGGCCAAATTAATTAGATCAAGGCTGTGGGAGAATCATTTCGTTATTTTGAAAAGAAAATTACCCCTACTGACCATTAGGTAACCAATGGCCAAAAGTTGACCCCTACTGACCATTAGGTGACCATTGTCCAAATTAAATAAACCAAGACTGTGGGAGAAGAAGCATTTCGTAATTTTGAAGAAAATGACCCCTGCTGACCATTAGGTGACCACTGGCCAAATTCTGTGAACAACTTTTACGAGTTAATTAAATCAAGGCTGTGGGAGAAGCATTTCGTTATTTTGAAAGGAAAATTACCCCTACTGACCATTAGGTGACCAATGGTCAAATTCTGACCCTACTGACCATTAGGTGACCATTGGCCAAATTAATTAAACCAAGACTGTGGGAGAAGAAGCATTTTGTAATTTTGAAGAAAATGACCCATGCTGTCCATTAGGTGACCACTGGCCAAAAATATGTGAACAACTTTTACGAGTTAATTAAATCAAGGCTGTGGGAGAAGCATTTCGTTAGTTTGAAAGGAAAATGACCCCTACTGACCATTAGGTGATCAATGGTCAAATTCTGACCCTACTGACCATTATGTGACCATTGGCCAAATTAATTGGACCAAGACTGTGGGAGAAGAAGCATTTCGTAATTTAAAAAAAAATGACCCCTGCTGACCATTAGGTGACCATTAGGTGACCATTGGCCAAATTATCGGCGTACACCATATATCAGAGATATAACTGACCAAGTTTGACATGAATTGGATCAAAACTTTGGGAGAAGCAGCATTTCCTAATTTTGAAGAAAATGACCCCTACTGACCATCTGGTGACCACTGGCCAAATTTTGTGAACAACTTTTATGAGGCATGGTCCAGAGATGTAACTGGCCAAGTTTGACAATAATTGGACCAAGACTGTGGAAGAAGTAGCATTTTGTACTTTTAAAGAAAATGACCACTAGTGACCACTAGGTGACGTTTGACCACACCTGCTGATCACTACAGATAGAACTCGGGTCAACGAAGATCCTGTCCAAGTTTGGTTGAAATCGGTCAAAGATTTTGGCAGATATTGAATTTGGCAGATTTTTGTGTGAGCGTTTGCCCGAAGAAAGAAAGAAAGAAAGAAAGAAAGAAAGAAAAAAGAAAGAAAGGCGACGAATACAATATATTGTTCGCACGGCTGATATAATAATACAATAACAAAATTACTCAAATAACAAAAAATAAAAGCAATTAATTATTTTACGTTTCCATTTTCACAACGGCCGCGTTGTAGTGTTTTTCAAGTCTCGTTTATGTTAAACCAATCCATTAACTCCAAGGTTGTGGTTAATTAAGTGCCAGGGCATTCAAAATAACATTATTTTTGAAACTCCTTGGTATCAGTGGAGTGGCAGTTGTTGCGGGTATGGTGTATCAGTCTGGAGCTTGTACAATGTCAATGCACTTAGGCCATGTCCCGACACCATGTGCACCACTTGTGCACCGAATGTAGTTTGGTAGAAAACGGCACAAATACAGTTCTGCATTTGCGGTAAAGTTAACTAAAATTCCATGCCATCCTGCGTGCATCCAGTCCTAACTGGGCCCAATTTCTTGGCTCTGCTTACCGTACCGTAGCGTAAAATTCCGTGTTTAGGTTAAGCGTAGTTTACGCGTTAGCGAGGAATTGTGGCTTCTTCGCATTCGTACACCCGTAACTAAGGATTTTGTGCTTACAGGGTTAGCACATAATTGTTTTGCTCGTGCGGTTAGCACAAAATGGTTATTGCAAGTGTCCGAATTAATAATATTTCAGATAGGTTTATGAACGGAATTGTAGATTCGGGCAAGTGTGACAGGGGCCTAAGACTTTGTCTCTGGCTCCATCGTTATATGCATTGCCAAACTGCATGAACGAAGACGAATGGAGACATAGCCGGGGTTTGAAAAACGGCCCACCGACTCGGGTATACTAGTTTCACCAATGTATTGGGGGTTATAATTATTTGTTACACGTGATGCAGTAAATTATGTTTTGTGAGGTACATGTTATACCCAGCACGATATAAGACCGAGGGACTCCCCCTTAGTCTACTATACCTATACACTCTCTAGACTATTGTTACCTAACCTCCCCCCACTCAAAACCTAAACAAAACCTGAGAAACCACAACATTCCGCAAGCACAATGACCACCACAAAGGAGGGGGACCCCTTCGTCTCATATCTCGCTTCATATGATACATGTACGTTAGGTTAGCCATGATGCGAACGGTTTCGCCCGTCGAGGTGCTTGTGAAGCGGGTGATGTTTTGGGGGCATGTTGGCATGGTGTGCATCGTTTGGTTGAGCATTTATGTTATATTCATAAATACCTGGGACAGTTTAGGCATTTCTATTGGTCGATAGCCCGTCACGTGGCCGGTATTAAACGGACGATAAAGACATGGCTGGAAGTGTTTAATTCCAGCTGGAAACAACTTTCCGTCCCCAGGGCTTACTTTATTTCCAACCCTGAACCGTACCTCGTCTCCAATAGTAAGAGCGGGTAGTGTTGGGCGCGTACAGCTCGACACCTTGGGAACGAGGTTGCCAATGGCAGTAATAGTCTGGTTCACAGTAAATACGCTTTATTGCATGTATTATGTAGAGAGCGACAGAGGCGAAAACATGTCATTTGACACAGACAGAATGGCGAAACACCGAAATTTACTTGCGACAATTTTTCGGAATTTTCGGGGCTTTTGGGGCTGAATTTTACAAAAAAGGTTCTTATGAATGGGAATAAATGTATGTTCGGTCGGTATTAATCACTCTGTTTAATACCGCTTGGAGTCTGGGTGCTGATAATTACCCTTGCCTTCGACTCGTGTAATTATCAGCACCCAGACTCCAAGCGGTATTAAACAGAGTGATTAAAACCTCTCGAACACACATCTAATCCCCTAATAATAATGGGTGAATCTTATAGAGCGCATTTCATTACTGAAAGAAACTTCAATGCGCTTTACAAATTACAAGAGATACAATACAGATTATTATATAAAGACTAAACAGATGTGTTTTCAGTTTAATCTTAAATGCATCAACATGTATTTCATCCCTCAAATGCTGTGGTAGCGAGTTCCATAAGTCCGGAGCTATTTTCTGGAAGGCCCTCCCTCCATATGATTTAGTTTTGGAATAAACTGGGACCAGTAAGTTCTTTGATTTTGAGCGGAGAGTAATTTGGGGGTTGTACGGTTGGATCATATCTTTGAGATATTCGGGTGCTGATCCATACAGACATTGAAAAACAATTACAAGTACTTTGAATTTAATTATAAACTTAATAGGCAACCAGTGGAGGTCTTGTAACAGTGGTAATACGTGTTCAAACTTTCCCTTCTTTGTCACAAGTAGTATCCCTAACTTAAGGTTCATCTGTAAATTTGTTTAAAATAAGCTAATTTCAACTGATTTAGATAGGTATGGGTATGGACAACTACCAACAAAAAGGAAGGAGGGATAGGGGTTAGGGAACTTGTTTTATTAGAGGTCAAAGGTCATTGACCCCTGCCCAAATCCCTAAAAATTATATTTCAGCAACAAAATATGATATATAGATGATCTTGGTGTCAACATGCACAGATTTACAATAGAAGATGACATCAAATAATTATTGACCCTTGGGACCAAATCCTGACCTCCGAAAATGAGGTCAAAGGTCACAAAACAATTTGATTACTAAAATGTCATATTTATAGCAACAAAATATGGTATATAGATGATCTTGGTGTCAAAATGCACAGGATTATGAAAGAAGAAGACATAGAATAACTACTGACCCTTAGAAAAGAGGTCAAAGGTAAAAAATAGACGTAATACTAAAATGTCATATTAGTAAAATAACAGGAAAATTACCATGAACAAAAACAAATCAAAGAGGCTAGTTTCAACTTATTGTGGCGGGTATGGGGGTTATTATTTATACCAAGAGCAAAAAAGGAGGGGAACATTCCCTTTCTGAGGGTCAAAGGTCTTTGACCCTGCACTAAAACATTATAAATTGTATCTCAGCAGCAGTATGTTTTTCATAGGCCTAGATGATCTTAGTGTCTAAATGCACAGAATTATACTAGGAGACAAACACAATATGAAATGGATTCTTCACCACCAAAATACGAGGTTAAAGGTCAAAATGAGCAATTGCGCGGGGGGGGGGGATTAAAGTTCATTAGTGTCAAATAGTTTGTGTATGTAAAGTATATGTGCATTTATAATCACTAGTCAAAAGTACCCGTGGGTGTAATATATGACCGGAAGAAGGGAAGTTGGGGATGGGGTGACGTACCCGTACCCGTAAGTTTGGGCGAGATCGGACCAAGGACTTGGGAAGAGTTGCGAAAAACGAACATTTGACCTTTGACCCCAGTGACCTTGACATATGACCGGAAGAAGGGAAGTTGGGGATGGGGTGACGTACCCGTACCCGTAAGTTTGGGCGAGATTGGACCAAGGACTTGGGAGGAGTAGCGAAAAACGAACATTTGACCTTTGACCCCAGTGACCTTGACATATGACCGGAAGAAGGGAAGTTGGGGATGGGGTGACGTACCCGTACCCGTAAGTTTGGGCGAGATCGGACCAAGGACTTGGGAGGAGTAGCGAAAAACGAACATTTGACCTTTGACCCCAGTGACCTTGACATATGACCGGAAGAAGGGAAGTTGGGGATGGGGTGACGTACCCGTACCCGTAAGTTTGGGCGAGATCGGACCAAGGACTTGGGAGGAGTAGCGAAAAACGAACATTTGACCTTTGACCCCAGTGACCTTGACATATGACCGGAAGAAGGGAAGTTGGGGATGGGGTGACGTACCCGTACCCGTAAGTTTGGGCGAGATCGGACCAAGGACTTGGGAGGAGTAGCGAAAAACGAACATTTGACCTTTGACCCCAGTGACCTTGACATATGACCGGAAGAAGGGAAGTTGGGGATGGGGTGACGTACCCGTACCCGTAAGTTTGGGCGAGATCGGACCAAGGACTTGGGAGGAGTAGCGAAAAACGAACATTTGACCTTTGACCCCAGTGACCTTGACATATGACCGGAAGAAGGGAAGTTGGGGATGGGGTGACGTACCCGTACCCGTAAGTTTGGGCGAGATCGGACCAAGGACTTGGGAGGAGTAGCGAAAAACGAACATTTGACCTTTGACCCCAGTGACCTTGACATATGACCGGAAGAAGGGAAGTTGGGGATGGGGTGACGTACCCGTACCCGTAAGTTTGGGCGAGATCGGACCAAGGACTTGGGAGGAGTAGCGAAAAACGAACATTTGACCTTTGACCCCAGTGACCTTGACATATGACCGGAAGAAGGGAAGTTGGGGATGGGGTGACGTACCCGTACCCGTAAGTTTGGGCGAGATCGGACCAAGGACTTGGGAGGAGTAGCGAAAAACGAACATTTGACCTTTGACCCCAGTGACCTTGACCTTTCCAAAAATGAACCCCTCAAGGGCAATTCTGGGGTGAACTTACATCCACCCACCAAGTTTGGGCGAGATCGGACCAAGGACTTGGGAGGAGTAGCGAAACAAACAGACAGACAGACAAACGTTGCTCGAATTATAGTATGATGATGATGATGATGATGATGATGATGATGATGATGATGTTTGGTGTTTATTGGGAAGGAGCGTAATCATACATTCAGCCTACGTTTTTTTATTATTAAAACGATTCTCGGTCACATGGGAAGGACATTAAATTGAAGGACGTCTAACGCTGGGTTATGTGGATTTTTTTTCTTTTTCTGTGAGACTATTAGGTTTTTTAGTTGAAGATGAAGTGCTTTTGCAAGAAAATAGAAAAGCGAAACCTGGTTTATGCAGGCATACTTCAAGGAATGATCAGTTTATTTGTTGTTGTTTGTTTGATCAATCCCAGAGTTAGCTGCAGTGAATCAGAACTCGATCATTCTACTATGGGAAGGGGAGGGTGTTTATGGAAGTTGTCACAAGTCAGAACTATTTCTCATCGTTTTCATTATTGTTTTGGAGATGCTGCAACAGTTCTGCTGCGTGAAGTATCATAGGATTGTATGTTTGTTGCTGGTCTGCAGAGATACTTCTGTATATTTATGATTTGCTGGTATGCCAGCAGTGTGGTTGCGTAACTATATTGCCCAGAGCGTAATTCTTAATGTAAGTTTTTTCTTAGTGATATGCGCTTCTGGGAAGTCAGTTCTGGCCACATTTTTTCTGCGAGATTGCAGTCGGTAGGAGGAGGGGGGGGGGGGGGTTACGTGTACAAGTTTCAAGAGAACCCCTCCGTGTTTTTCGTTATTTTCTTGAGACGCAGTTCTGCTGACAAGTATCATATGGATTTTATTTGTGACTGGCAGAGTTAAATCTGTAATTGTACGTTATCCATAGTGGGTATGCCCGGTATGCCAGAGAGTGGTTGTTTGACTGGCCTCTCCGGAGCGTAATTCTTAACTCTTGTTTTTGTTTGTTTGTTTATTTTGGTTTGTGTATTGCAACAGTGGTCCTTTGTTTTTAGTTCACTCGGTGATTGATTATTACCGGTAATAATATGCCGTCCCCTTTTTCTCTCCTTTTTTGGAAGGGGAGCGGGGCATATTTTTTGTGCTATATTATGCACTTCATCGGTCACCATTCTTTCAGTTTACTTTTCTTTTTCCTTGTTTTTAAGGACAAATACCGGCTTTTGGGGGGTATTGATCGAAAGGAAGGCATCTTGACTTATTTATTTTGTTTTAGTCTTGAGAGCCATTTCTTTGATCATTGTTTTGTTCTTCCAATAGTTCCAATAGGATTTGCACATCCTCATCCAGGATGTTTTCTTCTTGGTTGGATTGTGGAGATGCTTTAGTCCTAGATCGAACAAGTTCATATTTTATGTTTTTGTGCCGTTTGTATGCCAAGGGTTGGGTATCAAATAGCCTACATGTATTTAGGTATTCGTTTTCACTAATCCAGTGCCAGTGTTTGAGGAGGGACCGTTTGAGAGCTGGGTGCGCGACTCGTGGGTAGTATGGTAGAACGAACACCAGTGGGGTATTGTGGTGTGTGTGTGTGGTTTTTTTGTTTTCACGCTTAGAGTCCGCGGAAGGCTCGCCCCTTTGAGGAAGGGCTAGGTCTTCGTTTGTGTATCCGCGCTTTTTAAGATGGTCCTTGAATAATTTAACCCTCTCCTCAAAGTCTTTTAAATGGGTACATATACAGTTGTTCCAGTCACTTCACCCTTGATTAAGTCGCCAAATACCGACTTAGGGTGTGCTGAATTTCTCTGCTGTATACAAGACTCTCTGCAAGATGCACCAAACTCCTCTTCTTATTAATAGGAAACTTTTGGGACATCTCACTTCACTGGGGTAACTAGTCAGGGTACATGTAGGCTAACTAGGTGTTATGAGTAATCACTTCTTAAACAAAGACATTATTCATGTTGTTTTATGTTATACGTATATCTCTAGGGTGGTGCTTTGTGGATTCAATATGGGGCTTCGAATAATGACCTTTGACCTTTAATGTCATATGTTGCGGTCAATTTGTATCCTACATTTATATCACAAGAATTTACATTTTTCTACTTCCAGTGTAATTATGACCATTTTGACACCAAGATCATACAAGTACATAATTATGTTGTTGCCGAGATACAATTTATAGTGTTTTAGTCCAGGGTCAATGACCTTTGACCTCTGCTCCTAGAATAAATAATAACTCCCATACCCGCCACGTAAGTTAAACTTAGTCTCTTCGATTTGTTTGTGCTCATTTTTATTTAATGATAATTTTTCTGTTATAAATATGACATTTTAGTAATAAAATAGTTTGTTGACCTTTGACCTCATTTTCGGAGGTCAGGATTTGGTCCCAAGGGTCAATAATTATTTGATGTCATCTTCTTTTGTAATTCTGTGCATTTTGACACCAAGATCATCTATATACCATATTTTGTTGCTGAAATATAATTTTTAGTGATTTAGGCATGGGTCAATGACCTTTGACCTCTAATAAAAAAAGTTCCCCAACCCCTATCCCTCCTTCCTTTTTTTTGGTAGTTGTCCATACCCATACCCACCAAAATCAGTTGAAATTAGCTTCTTTAATTTTTTTTCACAGATTGGCTTAATATTGCTAATTTAGGGTTACTAAAGTCTTGCAGCCGAGTTTTGTATTCTCTGCAGCTTTGACAGGTTCTTGTCTGGAAGGCCGTATAACAGGCTGTTGCAATTATCCAGAAGTGATGACACAAATGCATGCACAAGAATCTCGGTTGTAGACTTATTGAGGTAGGGTCTGATCTTGCCGATTCTTCTGAGCGCTCGAGTGGCATTTCTGCAGATCTTGTTGATGTGATTTCGCATGGTGAGATGCTTGTTAATGATGACACCCAAGTCCCTCACCGAGTCAGAGGGTAATACTAGTTCATTGCTCGCACTTGATATTGATGAGAGTTCTTGGCAATGTCTGAACTTAGAGGAGACATGAAGAACTTCCGTCTTGCTGTCATTTAGAAGGTTCTTGCTCATCATCCAGCGCCGCACATCTTGCAAGCAGGTTTTGAGCCTTTCAATTACTTGGTCTCGGTCCGAAGATATCAGAGATATGTACGGCTGTGTATCATCAGCATACATCATTGTTGAGAAACCTTGTGAGTCGATGATCTCCTGTACTGGTGATGTATAACAGATGAAGAGGACAGGACCAACAACCGATCCTTGAGGGACTCCCCACTGCAGATAACTTCGTCCGAAGCAGTATCCTCAATACGAACTCTCTGTTCTCTCCTTGTCAGGTAGGATGAAAACCAGTTTAGAGCAACTCCGGTTACCCCAAACCTGGTCTTAAGTCTAGCGAGGCGGATGGAGTGGTCGACGGTGTCGAAAGCCGCAGTCATGTCCAAAAGAATGAGCATCGCTTCATTGTCATTATCAAGAGACATACGGAGGTCGTTGTTCACTTTGAGCAATGAAGTTTCAACACTATGATTTCGTCGGTATGCTGTCTGCGTCGTAGGAAGAAGATTGTTCTCAGCAAGATATCTCATCAATTGACCACTGACGACTCTTTCGATGAGTTTTTCTAGGAATGGAAGGTTTGAGATTGGGCGATAATTTTTAAGGTCTTCTGGATCCTGCTTTGACTTTTTCAGCGTAGGTATGACCATTGCTGACTTTAGTGAACCGGGAAAGGTTCCAGTTTCTAAGGACTGATTTGTGATGTCAGTGATTGCAGAGAGAGGAGTGTCCATACACTTGGCAACGACATTTGCAGGCACAGGGTCGGACACACAGGTTTTGATTTTCTTCGATTTAATCAAAGAGCCAACATCAGCCTCTGAGACAGGATGAAATTTCATAAGTTTACAGCGAGGAACACTGGTTGAAGACTCGTCAGAGGAATCCCGTGTATTGACACCAGTGACAGCAGACGATGTTCGAAGTCTGGATATTTTGTCCTCAAAGAAATGAGCGAGTCGATCAGCAAGCTCTTTCTTTGAGTGGAAAGATGGCAACGGTTGGTCACTACGTTCTACTGTCAGCTTTTCAACGATCTTGAAAAGTTCCTTAGAACTGCTGATTGAAACCAGTTCTCGATGGTGAATTTTCTTTGCTTGTTTTTACCGCTGAGGATATTCGGAGAGATTCTCTTTCATTATATGCTTATCAACTGTAAGTTTGGTCGTTCTCCATTTCCATTCTTTTGCTCGTAATATTTGTTTTTGAGTTCTTAGCGATTTATCGTACCTGGGCGTGTAAGGACGGAGTTGAACTTCCTTCTGTATAACCGGTGCATGATCGTCTAAGACAGTTGTGAGCGTAGAGTTTTACAGATGAACCTACTCAGTGAGGCTGCGGTTGTATAGGTCTTCTATCTTGAAGAAATAAGGTTCAGTGTCACCATTGAATTTTACAAAGTCAATGTTGCTGATCTTGCGAAGAGAGACATGATTTCTGGTCGGAAGAGGACGTGACTACGGCGCAGTAAAAGTAATTTCTGCATGGTCTGATGGCACTGCGTGCAGTACGTTCACATTCTTGATGCAATTTGTACCATCCCGTGTCCTCAGTAGATCGAGGATGTGACCCCGTGAATAGGTTGGCTCCAATACAAACTGTTTTAAGCCTCCAGACTCCAGAAGATCTAGAATGGACTTTGCATCAGTGTCTGAGATGTTATCAAATGAGGGTTCCACTTATTTCATCCGCCTCCGTAATGCCATAACAGTTTCGCCGTCTCCAGTTTCCCTGCAAGCCGTATTTTGCTGTGACCATAAACAAGGTTTAGGGTCAAACGTTCAATGCAATCGGTGTTTTGACCTTTCCGTCTTGTGCTTTTCTCAAGGCCAGCTGTATGTAGCTGCATCTTGGACCAGCAGCGCTTGAAACTCAGCATCCTAGAACCCAACAGTCAAACACGCAACATGGAGTGTCGTGGCCGGGCGGTTAAGAACCCGGTTTTCTGTTCCGCAGAGCATGAGTTCGAGTCCCGGTGTCGACACATGTGTCCTTAAGCCAGACAATGAAACCACTATTGCTTCGTCCTTCGGATGGGACGTAAAGCTGGAGGTCCCGTGTGTTGTGTATTGCAGGTCAAAGAACCCAGAAAATCGTATCGCTAAGAGAAGGGGTTTGCCCCTGTTTTTCTGGAGGATCAAGACAGCTACCTTCTTGTGGTGATCCGGCTAAGAGAAAAAAAGACCTCTTGGACTAAAGCTGTCAATCAGGACTTTGGTCCATACGACAACAACAAACACACAACGTGGTCTATTCCGAAGCACTGCAGCACTGACAACAAACACTGACGACGACACAATTACATAGTAATTACCACAATTTACCCAATTTGAATCAAAGAATGTCCACCTTTTGAGTCGTTTCTCCGACTTAAACTACGTCCCTTTTACACCCATTGTCAATATTTAAAAGAAACAACAAGTGTCAATTGTTATTAATGCTTTAGAGTATGAGATGAATTAAGTCCATTGTTCAGCGGTATAAGCTACTAAGGTAAGTGAAAGCTTTTTCCTGACTGGTCTCCGTGTTGCGTAACCAAACAATTGAATAAAGGTTGGTAAAATGAGGGTGTTTAAAATGCCCAGTACATTCGACATCGAAGTCACTTGATGCCATACATTGTTGTGCGTCGGGTGTGTCTCTGCTAACTCCGCTAAAATGTCTTCCAGTGATGATCCGTACATATTTTTGAGTAGGAATACGTTGGAAGATATGTTGTGTCACCTCAAGAACTGACTCGCCAATTTCTTTCGATGGTGATTTAAACCAGTATTTTGGGACATATTCGATGAGGATTTATACTCCAATGAGGATTTATACCAAACGGCCGATTCAGAGGTAAATAAACTTCCTACACTCGTGGCCGATTTGGACTCCTTGTAACAGATCAGGTAATGATGGAAAATAAGCAAGAAAAGAAAACAATAACTTTATATTCCCAACGTTTGGCTTAGATCATCAGCAGCTCATTTTGGCTTATTATTTGTAGCCCCATTTTATAGTTTAACTTGGCATCAGTAGTCATTATTCCGTGTCAAAGGTATATCGGCATTTTGTTAAACCCTGAACGGTTTCAATATCACATGTCGAACCAGACTCGGAACAAAACAAATTTCTGTTGGTTTTTCTGCCGTTTTTGCTACACGGGTATACGACAGAACAGCATGTTATGGTCGAGTTAGCGAATGTAAAGTACATGCACGTGTTGTACGTATACCAGCCCTTTTACAGTTGTGCATTAGTAGTACTTTTTAGGACCTTTAAACGTATGACATAACTATGGCCTATCTCCGTCGAAAATTATTCAAATTTACAAGAAATCGATTCCTACTACATGTACATATTTTTAATTGCAAACCATCGCTTCGACCTCGCTAATAAAATGGTTTATCCTCTCCATTTTCTTTTCTCAAAGTTCTTGGGCATTTTTATTTTCGAATGTTTTAGACAAACCTTGATGCAATTTGTTACATGCGGGTTGGCGCATCCATTTTATTTGATTTTTGTTAATGTTGATATCCCAGGTTGTGGCAAATCTGTGCAACAAGGCTTTTGGACGAACCACTCCATATGGTCGAGCATGGCAGCATCTCGCCTCTACAACAAGGGCTTCGGTGGCCAGAACCACTGAGCACCATAAGAGAGCAGTCAGCCGGGCTGAAACCGCAAAAGTGCGTCGACACAGCAAAGAGACCTCCAAAACAACTGTTGGGAGCTCAAGAGAAACTGTCAACATAGCTCTTACTAAGTTGTAATAAATATAACAATAGCAATTTCTGTGTCCATTGAGTCGTACTTTTTCTGTTAATTCTTAAAAGAATATACAGTTAACTGTACATTCTTTAAAATAATCGACACTTTTCTGAATAGAGTGACGTCACAAGAGTAGTTTAATAAATACGAATCCACACTTGCGAGTGTATTCTCCGACTTAAAGGATCACAGAAATAGAAAATTAAAAGTACTTATATGATATAAAACATAGGTTACAGTATTAATACACCCAATACAACAAATTGTGTGTGATTTTAGGGTTATTTGAGCCATTACAAATTTCAAATTTCTCTTCGATCGCCCCGCCCAGAAAAATTCCTCCTTTGACAGAATGCCTGGATGTCGAAGTCGTGACGTCACGTAAAGAATAGCTTTCTTCGCGATTGATTGCGATCGCGTGGTTACGTATGTACGCACGCGATCGCGATCAATCGCGAAGAAAGCTATTCTTTACGTGACGTCACGACTTCGACAGGAGGAATTTTTCTGGGCGGGGCGATCGAAGAGAAATTTGAAATTTGTAATGGCTCAAATAACCCTAAAATCACAACAAAACAAATTTATTGGGTGTATTAATACTGTAACCTATGTTTTATATCATATAAGGACTTTTTATTTTTCTATTTCTGTAATCCTTTAAACCATTGCGTCAAAAGAAGTATTGTTATTAACTACCCAGTTGAGTGGAGATGAAAAGGCATGCGTGTATCGTGGCCTTAGACGTAGTTTACATAAGGCCAACTAAAAAAACAAATATGTTTAGCGTCACCGCCCGCTTCTTTTTTTAGAGGCCGCCTCCATTACAATAAATTGTATTATCTTAAAAACAAATTATAATAATGATAACTAGAACTACGTCTGTTCGAAGAACAGAACATAGGGCCTTTTCGCATTTTTCCCCCCGTAAAAAACATATAAAAGGAATTTTAAACACATTAAAAGTAATCAAAACGAATTTAGGTTATTTGAACAGATTAAAGGTAATTTAAAGTGATTAAAACGATAACGTCACACATACATTTGTAAACTTTTGGTGAACTACCTAACCAACCCAATACACAATTATTTTTATTTTAGCATGATCCGTTGCTGAGATATGGCTTCAAGGTCTTAAAACGTAATAAATCACATACAATTGAATGAATGAAGTCTTTTCATTCTAACATCCGGTCTGGTGACGTCATATTTTTTTCTCCCGGTCAAATTGTTTCTAACATGAAGCTATTATATACATCAATTATAAAGTGATTTCAGCAAACTTCGCCACACACATCAACTGAATATTAATTTTGAACCTGCCGCCAGAGGGTGCTATAACATGTTATGACGTCGCCGGTAATTTGTTTGAAAGGTACGACTAGCCAAACACTAACATCGTTTAAAGTAAGTTCATATCATTTTTCACTTTCAAATTATAAGGCACTTTCGGTTTGGACCGAAAGGAAGGGTCACGTGATTTCTCACACACGAGATAAAATGAAGATCCTGGATTATCCTATCAATTGCCACAAACCTAAAGTCCCGGTCTTTTGCGCGTGATTTGTTATTGATTTTGAAAGATTAAATAAATTTAATATGACGTCACGTTACCCCCTGATGACGTCACCATAATGTCTGTCTGCTAGACACGAGCTCATTATAGGGTCTTCACTTGGGTAAAAATTTGTTTGGATACGACTTGTTATGAAAAGTGCTTGTACGAAAGAACGTGTACAAAGTGTATTGCATTTTGGTCTCAAAAGGAAAAAGAAAAAAGAAGTAAAACAAAAATCAGAACCAAAACAAAGGCTTTTTCGCAAAATTGCGAAAAAGCCAATTAAAAAAGATAATACAATTTTAAGATCGTAATTTGGACTTTAGCATCACTGTGTACATGCTGTGAAAATATATTTGTTTCTAATGGGAAGGCTAGGATGTGACGTGTATGGTGCATACATGATCGACCCACATGAATTTTGATTTGTATTCGTGGGTGAGACATGTTTTAATTTCAAATAGAAAGATAGGGCGTGACATGTTCACTACATGACCCATATTAAAATGTGTCGAGCGGCTATTAAAAAAGAAAGAAAAAAAGGCCTCCTCCTTCCTTAAAAAAAAAAAGACAAACATGTTTTTGTTTATTTGCCTAAAGGGAGGTTCTCGAGGCTCTTACGTAATCAGGGTTGGATTATGGTTGAGGAATTGAATAACCGTGGATTCGTAATTGTTACAAATGTAGGCATGATAAAAACCGTTCCGAATCCACACTTTACTAAAGATTCGTGGATACGAATCCACTGTTATTGTCCAAAGCGTTGATTCGTAGATACGAATCCACACTTTTAACAATAGCGTGACGTCATAGCAATGGTTTAATGCGGGATATGCGGCATTATGTATACATTGAGGTGGTATCATAATGCGCGCTTTTATAATACCAACTAATAAATACCTTAGAGAGTTAATAACTTCTACTTGGTCCAGACGCGATCATGTGGGGAGTGTATTAACAGGTGATATAAAGACCACCCATCTAGCAGGTGCCGCGCAAAGCGCGGCATTCTGCTACTTCATAATAATTCAAGCAATTACGAATGGTGTATCCTACCTTTAATGTCCCTTTTTGTTGAGTGGGTCACATTTTTCCCTTTTTCTTCTTCAAAAGGGGTGGAAATCAGTGTCTGAAGTTCGTTGCATAGTGGAAGGGGGGGGGGGGGGGGGGGTGCAACCTTCATTTCTATATGCGTATTGCCTAAGCCCACGTGAATGAGTAATCGATTATACATAAACAAACACTTTCCTACCTAGTTTTATCGGTTCTACACCTTCTAAAAAATACCACGGATGGTTTCACGGTGGACAAAAGCACTTTTGTTTTTACCAAAGCTTTGCCAAAGTGTACGTTACGATCAAAAAGAGAGTAAGACCCTGTCGTTGCAAATTCTAAGAAGCTGATTGAACATTATGAAATGCCATAATTTAGGAGTTTGATGCAAACCAACGTGATCTGTGATTGGCCATTGAGAAATACACATACATTAATAGTGATAATTTGCATACGCACTCAAACTTTTTTCTTTCTTCTATAGTCATAGGTGGCTGGTTGAACTCGAAGTCGGTTATCCGGGCCTGTTATTTCTCTAAAAAACACTCTCAACCTAATGCCCTCATGTTTGGTGGGCGTTCAGAACACCACGAGGCAGGTATCGTCAATGGCACTGAACGTCGCCCCTTCTGGGTAGAGTACAAACGGGACGTGGTGACCGTCGGCAAAGGAGAACAGAAGTTGAATTTCTATTCGTTTTCGCACGGCAGGTGCGAATGCATTTGCATAAAATGCAGTTACGCAACAACGCTTTGTATATAATGGCCATGCTTGCCTCGCCTGAGCTCACTCTCGATCAGAACAGTATACCATACCGTACGCCACTGAAATTCTTTCTCTTACGTTGCTGTACGTTTTACGATGTCAACCGACCAGAACCAGGAGATCTTGCAGGCCATCCAAGCCTTAACTAACTCCCTGGACACCCGCGTGGAAAGCGCATGTAAAAAGCAGCGTCTGTCGCCGAATATACCAACCTTCAAGAGAGAAGGGAACAAGCAGCAATTTGAACATTCCGAAAAAGTGTTGTCTTTCGTCGAGGCCGCTCTGCAGAGCATCGAGTCACTTGACATTGACTGCGCAAAGTCAAACCTCAACAACGCCGTCACAACCATCCAGGAGCGGCAGAAACTGATTCGTCTGGCTGACAGGTCGGAGCTCGGCTGGAGCGTCGTCAAGGAATATGTGGCCGACGTACTGGCTTCAGACTCTGAAGACGAAAAACGTATCAAGAAGGCCGAAAAGGCAGCCGCCTCCAAGAAACCGGCCCCTAAGAAGCGTGCTACCAGCAGATTCGCCCCCATCACGCCGTACTTCAAGGCCCCATCTACTGCTGTTTCTGCTCCTCAGCGCCAGCCGTTTTTCGTCCTTACCGAGCCTCTTTCGACAACCGCATCTGTTTCCAATGCGGCATCCACGGCCATGTTCGTTCAGCCTGCCCCTCCCTCCGAGCTCTCCAGCGTCAGCACGGCCAGCAGGGAACCAGACCAGCCGATGCCAACTAGAGAGTGGGACCACCGTCGAGGCAACATCAATCCCCCCGAAGGAGTAAAAGGTAGACTAAAAACCCATTTGCCTTATTGGAAAAATGTTTTGAGAGCCAGCGAATTTGTAGTCGATGTTATCGATTCGGGATACAAAATTCCTTTTGTCATAACCCCACCTCCATTTTTCGCCAAGAATAATAGGTCCAGTTTGGATCACCCCGATTATGTCGCATCAGCCATTTCAGAGCTCTTGCGAAAGCAATGCATTACTGAAGTGGACACGCCACCTTACAGTTGCAACCCCTTAACCGTCGCCACAGGAAAAAAGCTTAGATTGGTGCTCGATATGCGGCATCCCAATCAATTCATATTCAAGTCCAAATTCAAGTACGAAGATCTCAAGCACATATCTCAAGTCCTCGACCATAACCAATATTATTTTAGTTTTGACTTGGAATCCGGCTACCACCACGTAGATATCTTTCCTCCCCACCAGAAATATCTTGGTTTTTCTTGGCAATTTGACAATACCACAAAATACTTCGTGTTCCGCGTCTTACCATTTGGCCTTTCCAGTGCATGTCATTTATTCACCAAGCTCATCAGGCCCCTAGTTTATCACTGGCGCGCACAAGGCATCACTTCATTTGTCTATATCGACGACGGTCTAATCATTTCATCATCTCTACATTCCGCATTGCGGAACTCCCTCATTGTGTATGAATCCATTTCCCTCAGCGGGTTCGTAACTAACAAAGCAAAATGCTCATGGCGGCCTAGCACGACCATTAAGTTTCTCGGACTCGTCATCGACTCCCTTACCATGAAATTCACAGTTCCATCCGCAAAAACCAACAAGCTCGTACAAATTATAGACGACGTATTAGCTAAATATCGCCTTTCTGAACCCATTCAAGCTAGATCACTCGCTCGCGTCACGGGCAAACTTATCTCTATGACCCTTGCTTTAGGCCCAGTTACACGCCTCATGACACGCGACATGTACCGATCTATTGAAACCAGGCATTCTTGGTCTGACCCCATTATTATTTCGAATCGGGTAGAATCGGAGTTAAACTTTTGGCGTTCCAATCTTGATACGTACAACGGGTTCTCAATCAAACACCAACACACCCCTTCTCGCGCGCTCTGTATACTCGGACGCAAGTGCTACAGGTTACGGTGGCTATGTCGTGGGATCCCCCTCGTTGAGTCCTCGCGGTTCATGGTCTAACTCCGAGCGATCGCGCAGTTCAACTTGGCGCGAACTATCGGCCGTCCATAAAGTACTTCTGGAACTTCGCGACGAAATTGCGCACGAAAAGGTTAGATGGTATACCGACAACGCTAATGTTCCCCGTATTCTTTCCCATGGCAGTGCGAAGTCCGATTTACATGATCTGGCCTTGTCCATTTTTTCTTTGTGTCTCCATGCAGTTCAACATTGTCATTTTACCCGAATGGGTCCCTCGTAATTTAAATACCATTGCAGATAGCATCAGTAGAGTAAGTGATTACGACGATTGGTCAATCGACCAATCTACATTCGCCTCTATCGATAACCTTTGGGGCCCACATTCAATTGACCGCTTTGCTTCTTCTACTACTCGCAAAACACCGAGATTTAATTCCAGGTTTTGGTGCCGAGATTAGGCGGGAGTAGACGCTTTTTGTCACGATTGGTCATATGATAACAATTATTTGTGCCCTCCCGTTTCTCTTATTGTACATACTATGAGATATCTAGCGAAATGTCGTGGCGTCGGCACCCTCATTGTTCCAAAATGGACTTCCGCTTTCTTTTGGCCCTTTATTTGTCCTGACGGCACCCACTTGCACAGCTCTATTCACGATTGGCGACTTTTGAGTATTTCATTCACTCCACCCCTTATTACTCCTCGATCAATTTTCAGCAAATCGCCAGATTTCTGGTCCTTGGCCTTGCGAATCGATCACAATTGTTCCCCCAGAGAGACAAAAAAGGGCTTTTGTTGCTCTGACCTCGGCTATTGCCGAACGTGCCTATGATACGGCGCACTTTGATGTACCAGACCTAATTGTATAGGTTTCGTTCCATGACGAACGGTTTGGCCAATTTGAGGCTGTTGGGCTCATTGCCACCCCTCCCCCTTTTATCTTAAATTGTTTTTATGTTTTTCTTTAACACCAGAAGGCAGAATTTGCACCCCAACGTATTCCCTTTCTTTGGCGTTCTCAACGGTACGGTCCACTGTCGACCTACCAACAGTTCAAACAATTGCGTCCTTTGTCATTTATTCATGTCTTATTTACCTATAGGAGAAATAGAATAGAAAAGTACTTTCTTGCGGAAGAATGGAGGAAGAAAGTTGAATTTATATTCGTTTTCTCACGGCAGGTGCGAATGCATTTGCATAAAATGCAGTTACGCAACAACGCTTTGTATATAATGGCCATGCTTGCCTCGCCTGAGCTCACTCTCGGTCAGAACAGTATACCATACCGTACGCCACTGAAATTCCCACCCAATACCCCTACCCCTAAAGTAAGTAAATATATAAAAAAATAAAAATTAAAAGCAATCACATAGATTTTCCACATTCGGTCCAAGGGGAGTGCACCCCTGTTGAGCGCCCAGGATGCACCCACGTTTCCTCCTAAAAGGGGTTTTTTCGTGGCCGCCGAGTGCCAACTTCAACGTTGGATCGGCGCTCATCACCGGATTGGAATACAGTACACTTGTTCTCGTGTTTTGTTTTCTACTACATCAAATAACTGAAATAAGCACTTTACCTATTTTTCTTAGGAATCCCTGACCCATTGTATTGTATCCATTGTATCCATCTTTGACTCCTTGGTCGCAGATGGCTTTTATATTATTGTTCGATTTCATACTTCTTGCTACGTTCTTTTTCAAGAACGCCCGTATAGGAATACTTGTGCATCATGTTTTTTACTCTTCACGCTTTTTGTGCGTATGTAGAACCCATTTGCTGTTGCCGTGTGTATTTTGTCTTTTGACAGGCATTTGGAACAACCTGACTTGCGCCCTTTCCGACACCAGTTTACTCAACCTGGCCAAGACCAATCTACCGTCCCTGCTCATGTCGGCCAAAGCGCCCTCGACTACAAAGAAATACGTCGCCTACTGGAATAGATGGCAGGACTGGGCTTCCTCCAAAACCGGCATCTCCGTCTTCCCTGTTGACCCTTTCCACTTATCATATTTCATCGCACATCTTGCTACCCACGGGCACAAGACGGTCGCCGATTCTGTCGTAGCGGCGGTCATGGGTCCACAGCTTAGCCGGCTTGCTCTCCCCTACAGACAACACAATGGTAAAAACTACCCTAGAGGGCTTCAAGCGCCTGAACTCGAAGGCACCTGTTCGGAAGGAACCTATCACACCGGATATATTAACAAAAATCCTTGACAACCACGGACACCCAAACGCCACCCTCGCCGATTTGCGGATCGTCTTTATTTGCCTTGTTTCTTACGCAGGCTTCCTGCGTTTCAGCGACCTAGCCGGGGTCACGCGAAAGGACTGTATAATCACAGACGACCGTCTATCAATCCATCTCGCACGGTCAAAGTGCGACCAGTTCAGACAAGGAACAGAGGTGGTAATAGCCAGGACATTCCAACATACCTGCCCTGTGACCGCAGCCGAGCGGTACTTCGCCGCTGTTGACGATCCGGTGGACTCGTCGTTGCCCGTGCTTCGCAGACTGGTCAGCACCAAAAAGGGCCTCATTGCGACCGTTCATCCACTAAGCTATTCTCGTACACGCGAGATTATCTTAGACGCACTTCGACCCATTGTTCCTGATGTATCCCTGTACGGCCTCCACAGCCTGAGATCGGGAGGGGCCACAGCCGCCTGCAATGCTCATGTTCCTGCTTTCTTAATATCCAAACACGGCCGATAGAAGACAGAAACCGCCCGAAACGCCTACCTGAAACCAGACACCGCATCCCTGTTGCTCCCTTCTCAATCGCTTGGAATTTAGTTACAATACACATTTATTATTAATTATT
This sequence comes from Crossaster papposus, assembly GCA_037893245.1. Taxonomy (NCBI): domain Eukaryota; kingdom Metazoa; phylum Echinodermata; class Asteroidea; order Velatida; family Solasteridae; genus Crossaster; species Crossaster papposus. The sequence goes on from JBAIAA010000863.1 coordinate 223,219, forward strand.
ACAACAAAAATAAAAATAATAAATAAATAAATAAATAAATAAATAAATAAAAACAATTCAATAATTAATAATAATATTGTTAATATTAATGTCCTGTCTTCAAGGAAGTGGCAGATGGTTGAATGTTATTCAAGAGTGAAATGATATGCTACAGTCTAGTTATGATTAAAACGTACGGTACGGCCCACTGTCGACCTACCAACAGTTCAAACAATTGCGTCCTTTGTCATTTATTCATGTCTTATTTACCTATAGGAGAAATAGAATAGAAATCTACTTTCTGTTAAGGAGAAATGACGAAAAAGTGGACATTCTTTGATTCGAATGGGCGAGGACGCGCAGCGTCCGAGTCCAATTTGAATCAAAGAATGTCCACCTTTTGAGTCGTTTCTCCGACTTAAACTACGTCCCTTTTACACCCATTGTCAATATTGAAAAGGAACAACAAGTGTCAATTCTTACTAATGCTTTAAAGTATGAGACGATTTAAGTCCATTGTTCAGTGGTGCAAGCTACTAAGGAATGTGAAAGCTTTGTCCTGTCTGGTCTCCGTGTTGCGTAACCAAACAATTGAATAAAGGTTGGGTAAAATGAGGGTGTTTAAAATGCCCAGTACATTCGACATCGAAGTCATTTGATGCCATACATTCTTGCTGGGCGTCGGGTGTGTCTCTGCTAACTCCGCTAAAATGTCTTCCAGTGATGATCCGTACGTAGGAATACGCTGGGAGATATGTTGTGTCACCTCAAGAACTGACTCGCCAATTTATTTTGATGGTGATTCAAACCAGTATTTTGGGACATATTCGATGAGGATTTATACTCCAATGAGGATTCATACTAAAGCGGCAGATTCAGAGGTGAAGAAACTTCATACACTCGTGGTTGATTTGGACCCCTTGTAACAGATCAGGTAATGATGAAAAATAAGCAAAACAAGGTAACAAGAACTTTTTATTTCCAACATTTGGCTTAGCTCTCAGCAGCTCATGTTGGCTTATTATTTTTAGCCCTTGGTGTATCTTAGCGTCAGTAGTCTTTATTCCGTGTCGAAAGTATGCCAGCCTTTTGTTAAACCCTGAACGGTTTCATTATCACATGTCAAACCAGACTCGGAACAAAACAAATTTCTGTTGGTTTTTCTGCCGTTTTTGCTACACGGGTATACGACGAATGTAAAGCGAGTACATGTACGTGTTGTACGTATACCAGCCCTTTTAAAGTTGTGCATATAGTAGTACTTTTTAGGACCTTCGAACGTATAACATAACTATGGCCTATCTCCGTCGAAAATTATTCCCATTTACAAGAAATCAATTTCTATTACATGTACATTATTTTTAATTGCAAACCATCGCTTCAACCAAGGTTTATCCTCCCCTTTTTTTTTCTTAGTCGTAATACGCTCTTGGGCCATGTTCATTTTCGAATGTTTTAGACAAACCTTGATGCAATTTGTTACATGCGGGTTGACGCATCCATTTTATTTGATGCTGTATGTTGCCCTGTATATGTTTGTTTCTTGTACACAGCCATTTAGTCTCTGAAAAAGATCTTGTTAAGATCGAAATATTACGCCCTCTTAACTTTTTTAATTTTGTTGTTGTTGATATCCCAGGTTGTGGCAAATCTGTGCAACAAGGCTTTTGGACGAACCACTCCATACGATCGAGCATGGCAGCATCTCGCCTCTACAATAAGGGCTTCGGTGGCCAGAACCAGTGAGGACCATAGGGGAGCAGTCGGCCGGGCTGTAACCGCATAAGTGCGTCAACACGGCAAAGAGACCTCCAAGACAACTGTTGAGAGCTCTAGATAACTGTCAACATAGCTCTTACTAAGTTGGAATAAATATAACAATAGCAATTTCTGTGTCCATTGAGTCGTTCTTTTTCTGTTAATTCTTAAAAGAATGTACAGTTAACTGTACATTCTTTAAAATAATCGACACTTTTCTGAATAGAGTGACGTCACAAGAGTAGTTTAATGCGGAAGAATGGAGGAAGAAAGGAGACTTTCCTGGATTGGGACGCCGCTGCGTATCATCGTCGCAACATATCAACGCCGCTATACGATATTATAAGTTCTTGGAAAAATGGACCAGCGGAGTGGGTGTTCAATCAATTCTGTGCCTAAGAAACTACAAGCATGCGGGTGAAATCAGGGTGATGTATAACAAGTTGAAAAATGCGGGCACAGTTCGCCCCCTTAAAATAGGCATATATTGGCGTCCATTAAACTGCCAGAAATGACCAATTAAATCCAATTACGTTTCCAATTGGATCAAATTGGTTCGAGTTGGTTTGAATTGGATCCAATTGGAAGTTGAGTTGAGTTTGAATTGGGTCCAATTGTAAGTTGAGTTGGATACTAGTTGAATTGGTTTCAGTTGGGAGTTGAATCAGATCCATAATAGTAATTGAATCAGATCCAACTGCATGGTCGAACATGAAATTGGAAAATCATTCTGTTGGTCCCATTTGATTCCAATTGGTTCCAATTGGCACCATTTATCAAATTCATTCCAATTAGGGTCATTTATCCAATTGGTCCCTTTTGGTGCCAATTGTATCATATTTTGTGTGCCAATTGCCAAATGGAGATAATGTCCAATTGGTGCCAATTGGTTCCAATTGGAACAATTAATTGGGAATTTTGGTAAGGGAGGAATTTAATCTGTTACAGTGTAGTATATGACTGAGACGTGTTAACATCACAGTTATTTTCACACGTGTCCTTATGGAAGTCACTATAATTATGGAAGAAACCAAGATACCAACAATCCAACTAAAAGCGGGCGGGTGGAAAATAAGGATGGTTGATAACGAGTCGAAGAAGGCCACACACAGATGTACTTATAAACTTCTGTCTTAGGATTAAAATAACTATAATCACAGCAATTAACCCGTAAACTCACTGAAATTGATGTATGTTTTAGGTCTGTCGTAAAACATACAGTTCTACATAACAGCGACGTGATGTCGTCACCGTTTTCACGGAGACTTGAATTTTGAAAAGCGTTTTAGGAGATAATCGCAAGAGGATTGTTCCCTATTTTCAAAGAAAACTGCAAAAAATACTATTTTGCAACAACTTTTGCAGTAAGGAAACCTTCACATGATTCTATGAGAGGTGAATGTTTACATGAACCCAGTATAATAACACGGTGTGGTTAATTGGATCAATAATTTAATTAATATAATAATAATGTTTTGCTCACAGAAGCATGTCAAAATAGTTAAATACAGTGTTTTCAAAGCAAAATAGTGAACTATTTATATCGCTCTGTTGTTCCGTTGCGGGCTCCAGAATCTACAAGGCTTAGATATGGGTTTAATAGATTCTAGTAGAAACCGGAACCCGAAACGGAACCCCGCACCAGGAAAAGGGGGCCGGGTGGGTGGGAAAACCATACAACTTACCACGGCTGCAAACTTCTAGGCGTACCAAACAAGATATATTTACTCACCTCTTATGAGTTACACTCTTACCACGTACAGCCCCGCGAACTCCACGCCTTCGGTCAGCTAGAATCACGAATGACTTGATTCCTCTGTCGCCCTCATCGTTTAGAGCGGTACAAATACTGTTGTTATTGGCAAAGACTGGTTTGAAAACCGGCTGATGGGCGACCCGTTAATGCTCAAACTGAAGGCGAGGGCATCAACAATGTCCAGGAACATTAGCCTGTTTTGAACGTACTTGTTTACAACGCCCTACCACGTTTTACCGATATTTTCGATATCTGCAAATGGGGTGTCCTATACCTTTCAAGCAAACACTCACTTTTTTTAAATCCTCAAATCGTAGCACAAGAACGTTGGGTTGGTGCCTTATCTTCCAAAAGTACAAGTAGTGGTCCCACCACGATCCGTAGCTTGCTTTAAACAACCAAAGAAAGCATTGTCGCAAAGTTTATAGTTATCTGCCAATTAATTAAGTCAGCGACAACGTTCCGAAGGGTACAGAATGGCTTTGCAAATGCGTATACAAAACATAATAACCTAAGAAACTCCCATTGGTAGAATGTATAACTAACATCGATAATATAGATATGGTTTCAAAGATATGGTTTACACTTTTAAATGAGACATCAAACATCTAAATCTGATAATGTCTGACAGAGTTATGAATAATTCCCCAAGAGGGGTCAGATTGACTATGGTACCACGTGTTTCGATTCTTTTTGGATACTGTGCAAGTGTAGACTTGAAATCAAGTCGTTAGACACTTTTGTCTTTGTCCGTGCAGGCGCCACCGAAATGAACCAGAGCTGACGGCATCGGGCATGGTGGCTTAGTCTACACTTATCCAAACAAAATCGAAAAACTTGGTCCCATGGTCACTTTGACCCCTCTTTGAAAATTATTTAAAACTCTGTCAAACATTGTCAGATTTGGACGTTTGATGTCTCATGTTAAAGGGGAAACCAGTATCTTTGAAACCATATATATATATTAACGATGTTAGTTATACATTATGTGCATTGTTGTATACACTCGTTGTTGTATATCTTGATGTTGCTCATTATTCGGAAAAGGGACAATCAAGAATGTTATTTTAGTGCTATGAAATCATCTACTTCGTGTAAACCAACAAGTAAATGGAAGCAACTTTATTAACAATCCCACAGAATAACTCATAATTTTACCTCTCGTTGAATTTCTGTAGCCTAGGTACTCCTCAAACGTTAGCCCCGCGCCCTTCAAATTCAACAAATTTTCAAAGTGGAAGTAAGAGACCATCAGATCCTTTGGGTTGCGGATGACGTAGACGATCTTGGCTTTCTTGGTCCAGATTTGTGGGGGTAGGAGCTGACCGGGAAGGTGGGATTTGATGACCCGGGGAGACGGCATCTCGTCCGCTATCCGGTGAGTCGGCGGAAGCTGTGAAACATGAAACGCATTGAAAGTCTTGCTGGTGATTGGGTTTCCGACAGTGCCACTTCAGATTGTCTGCAATCGAGATAGTCGTCATAAGTATACATCTTTTATTGCATATTTTGTTGAATGCTCTTCCGCTTTAACTAGAGAACAGTTCCTCCTTCCTTCCCCTTATAGTCCAGTAAAAATAAGTTTTGACCTCAAACAAATTGCAACAAATTGTTTTTCACCACAGTGCACTTCTAAAAGGTTCCTAGAATGACATACTAAAAATCTACAACAATCCCAGTGGTGGAAATATGTCTAATTTGCATAAATCGTTAATCCCTGCCATGTAATATTTTTTATTCCCATATTTGGGTATATATTTTATTTTTATTTTTTGAAAAGTTTATTTTGGTGATTTAACTTACATATCCTTACTTGAATAACATTTGCTAAAGCATATAAGTGACTGAATAATTATGAGAACACAGTAATTATCCAAAATGACAACTTTGTGACCCTATAAATGTGCGCACATTACACTGTCTCCAGATATCATCATGTAGTCAGTATTGGTGAGCTTCAAATTCACCAAGTTGCTTACTGGCACAGTTATCATATTAAAACCTTATGGAAAATCATATGGACAATGATAACATTGTGATATTTAGCCCAGCAAACAAAACTTTTTAAAAAATGATGTGTCTCTAAATTAGGCTAACAAGTAGGTGAAGGGTTGCCTAAGGATATGTAAGTAGAATCACCAAAATAAACTTTTCAAAAAATAAAAATAAAATATATACCCAAATATGGGAATAAACAATATTACATGGCAGGGATTAACGATTTATGCAAATTAGACATGTTTCCACCACTTGGATTTTTGTAGATTTTTAGTATGTAATTCTAGGGACCTTATAGAAGTGCACTGTGGTAAAAAACAATATGTTTTTGTGCCGGATTTTGAGCTAAGCACTTACCCACTAAATATAATAACATATTGACAATTTTTCATAGCCTTATCCGATTGGGAATTCTTTTGGAAATTCTATTTTCGCCCAAAAAGGAATGGGGGGAAGAGTAGCTACCGGTCAATAAGTGGGGGCATAATGCAACCCCCCCCCCCTCCCCCCCCCCCCCCCCCCCCCCCCCCCCCCCCCCCCCCACCCCGGATTTACACTTAATATGTCAAACTCCGAAACCGTAATACATGAAACCAGCAGTCTGTAGACTCGGTATAGTAGCCGTACACCTACGTGTTTGAGCCGCCTGATTTCCTCGGGCATACTCTGTTCGAAATACGGCACTCGGAACTTCATATGTGTCCTCTTGGCCTTCTGTAGGTTGCCACCATGCATTGCACAGAACACGATCTCCAGGACCCAAGTTGTACCTTTCAAAATGTCAAACAGGACAACGAACAATCCGTGTATGTGCCAATTAAAATGAAATTAACATTGTTATTTATCCACCAAATGAGCAATGTATTCATGATATTTACCTTCTGAATCATCAACCGAATTTAGTTTGTTGGCACCCTTTCCTGAAACCTTATCTGTTATTATTTTACTTTGTCCCTAATTGCCGTAAAACAGGGTAAGTTTTTTCCTCAGTGGGGTTGAAAAGGTTATGAACAAAATGCGCATGCGTTTAACAAATCACGTGCACGAATAATGTTACGTGGTTTGAAATAATTAACGATTGTAGTTTTATATTCCACCTAAAAAAAAAAGGACTTTACTGTAGCGTCATATGTACGTGGCAGACGATTAAGCTGCATATGTTGCGGGTTCGAATTCCTAAAATGTTACAGTTTCCTTTTTACACCGCCAAACAAAAAAAAGTTTGGAAAATAAAATAAAATTTGGATCAATTTAGTTGCCCACCTGTTTTGGGGTAAGTGACGACCCAGCAGTCGTCACCCCTGACCTCAAATGACAAGAGCTCATCCATCATTCCGCAAATCTCAGAATCGAGCTTCACTCCTTCGTATTCGGCCAACGTGTGCGGATACTCGAGCGTAAACAGTTTCTTTCTCAACTCTCGAACTGCAACCCCAAAACAACGTGGGAATTATTATATTAACCCAACCTGCCTCTGAGCTCCTTCCCCGTATTGAACGGAAATTGTTGTTGTCTCGCGTTGAGTTCTCCGTTCAAAATCATGATTATGCGATGCTCAATGTGTCTTTTTTCATCACATGTACTGCCAATAAAAAAGGCCTTGCTAATGTAAGCCCACATCTTGACAATTGTATGTACATGTATATTTTAAAGTATGCTCCAAATCTAACTTAGTTCTGCTCACAAGTGAAGGACCCCTGGTGGCCAAGACAGATGTGGTACCCATGAGGTCAGCCCCCTCATTTCCCCTTGAGTTTAGTTCCGTTCGTACAATCTTTATAACTCAGACATTGCAACTTGAAACATCTCTTCTAAAACTCGGAGTACACATCTTGGTCTTCCACCAGTTTTAGTCTGGGTTTTGAATAAAACATACCGAGACCCGATAACTGGTGTCAATTAGCGCCTATTTCTTCTAATTACGATAATCTTGTCATCATTTTTTTTTTAGATTTTTTTGTTGGGGCGTCGGATTTTGTTTTCTTTTGACGCATTTTTCTTTTGCGTCGCATTTTTTTCCCGGCGTTATATCATGTTTGAAAGGATTGATTCTGCAAAATAACAGTTACATTTTTTTGGAGGGGCGTCGCATTTCTTTTTTTGGGCGTCGGATTTTTGTTGGGTACAGAAATCTGTACAGAGCCCCTAAAGTACAGAGCCCCTAAAGGGACATTAACAAAAGAGTTTTGACCCGTTTTTTTTAGGGGCTATGACCTGAATAATAAGCATGAAACATAACTGAATTAAGTTCACATCCAAAAAGTCACCAGTATGATGACCTTCGTCGACTATATTTTAAAAGAGACGGATCCAACAGTCGGTGCATTCTCTTAGAAAAAATGGCTACGTGTACATGTAGGTATTCTCTTCGCCGTGGTTGCCACGGACGAACTTTGGGCAACAACCAACTGATTCCACGGCTTCATTGTAATATCCACCAATTAGTTGTGGATCTGAAGATGTGAGGTATGCTTTATCTAAAATAATGATCCTTCTAGACAAGCCGTCAACACATCCGTTGATGCAGATGCCGTACCGTTTCAGTTTGTTGTAACTGTCTATGTGCCAGATGAAGTTTGGACCCTTGACGTAGCAGGAGCGACGTAGCGACCTTCGCTTTCTCCTGTGAAGGTTTCCCTCCGGATCGAGAATACTTAGTATCAGTCTAACATATTCCTTTCTTCACCGCAGGTTATGTAAATAATATCTTTCTTACATCCATCGGTATCCGTGAAGTTTCCCAGAACTCAATTTCTATCGGTTCGTGTATAAATTCAACAACATCTACAATATTGCTATAGTTTGTTCCTTCTGACTTGACCAACTTCCATCATAACTCGTTACAGATGCCGATAAGGATACAATAATGCCATGCTCTATTGCCAATATTTCGACAGTATCTTTGTACAGCATGCCCATGTTGAGGTACACCTTGATGAGTTAATTTCTGTCGTCAGCAACAATTAATTAAAATCCTTTGAGATATGTTGGCTAGATATGAACAAACCAATTGAGGGCTGTACCGTTAATTCATGTATATACATGTATACATGTATAGCACAAACAATCCTTGAAGGGTTTATACCGATTTTGGATCTATCCTATATAAAACACATCCCAGACAAATTATTTGTGGTTTTCTTTACGCCCGGCTTCCGTTTATTTGTCATAATATGTGTTTCCACTGTTAATGACCGGCCCGCGGCAGAACGCAACAGTTTACATAAACAAATAAGTACAATAGCGCGTTCTAGCCTCGGTGGGAGGCTGAACAACGCGAGAGAACGGGCCCATTGTTGTTTTTATTGATTCCTGTGCAAGAACGCCAATGAACGCGTGCGCTCGCGGGGAAACGGTATGTCATCTTAAAGGTAGGATACACCATTTGCAGATATCGAAAATATTTACTACCAAATTATTAGGAAATATCTTACTCATTTGAAAGTAAATAATGATTCTAGGCATCCAGCAAAATGATTGAGCTAGATATCCTGTGAATATTCTGAAAAATTGAATTTTATAAAGACGGCGATCGCGAAACAAACAAAGATAACATAAGAATAAATGCTCGACGCCGGTTGAAAACAAACGCTGTTTTTTGACTTTTTCAGCATCCATGATTGTTAAACGGGCACCGGATCCTACGCCGTAATAGCTTCGCACCCGATCGGCTCTGATGAGTCGGCAAATTTACTCCCACACCACCCCAATGGAAATGTCCTCGCTACGCCCCTGACCGACAGTATACAATAATGTTTAATACGAATTTGTTTGTGGTATTGCGCGTGCAAATTGTGAGGTTTCAACCAAAACAACCAGATTTCACGATTGACACTGGGGTAAAAAGTATTTAAAACTGGTAGCAGTGTTTTATCGGCCATTTAAAACTGACCACGTACGTGCCCGTTCTCGACCAATAGGAATTGTCAACACGTATCATGGGCTGGATAGATCATACCATGCACGAGTAGATGTGCATAATGTAGAAACATAATTATAGGCCCATATTATTATATGCTGCCGAGTACTATGAATATTTCTATATAGCGTTAGGCCAAATACAAAATAATAAAAGGTTTAGCGTCACCGCCCGCTTCCTTTTTGAGGCCGCCTCCTCTTTTTTTTATTTTTATTTTGTGAAAAAAAATGATAAATGGTATTATCTTCATTTTGTTTTTAAAGATTGTATATTTTAGACATTAGCATCACTGTGTGCATGCTGTGGAAATGTTTTTCTAATAGGAAGGCTATGGTATGACGTGTATGGAGTATGATCGATATACGTACATGAATTTAGTTTTGTTCATTGTGGGTAAGCCATGTTTTATTTTCAAATAGGAAGATGATGGTGTGACATGTTCACGACATGACTCGCATTGATGTGTCGGGCGGCCATTTGAAGAAAAAAATATTAAAAAAGGGGGCCTTTCTTTAAAAAAAAAGGCATGACGCTAAACACGTTTTTTTTTTATTTGGCCTTAACTGCGAATTAAGATTGCTCGTTTCGATGTAAATTAATAAGGGTTCATTTGGTTTAATGTATACTTACATTCTTCGATGGTGACGTACTTGTCCATATTGGTCAATGGAGGTAGGACGATGAAAGAAAATAATACTTAATAACACTTGCCAAAGCAAAGAAATCCCACTGAAGTAACGAACGCTGGTATTAAGGAGCTAGGAACGAATTAACTATAAAGAGGGTCCCATCTACAGAATTACACTCAGACAGCTTCGTCAATAACTATATGTTCACATCATCGCAGCCATTACTGTGTAATATAGTACTAGCAGCATAGCGTGTGCATGAGGCATAATATGGCGGTGACCACTATGACTGACCGTGTGATGACCTTTCATTGTACGGTCACAAGATCGCTGCATAATCTATAATGGCTGTACGTGGTTTATGACAGTTGACAACATGTAATACTTCCAAGGTTGTGATATGGTTGTAAAGGTAGTGGACAAGACAATAGTCCAGTGGTGATGTAATTTGTCACGGGATCGTTTATATTGCGTGATCAGTGATCAACTTCGGCTACCAGCAGTGGTGAACCTTTTCGTGATTGTTGACGGACCATGTATTGTTTTATGTATTTATTATCGAATTAAAATAAAACAATTATTTCAATGCTGTCCATAAAACATGGACCTTGAACTGATCCAGTTGACATGTTTACTAAAGACAGGCTAAAATAGCTAGCACCAACTTAAGTTGGGTCTAGTCGTTTGCATATCGACCTACACAGAGCACTGTATGAGCAGAAATGTATCCTTGTCATCAAAGATTTGGGTAAATTGATTTAAGTAAATTAATTTAAGTAAATTAAAACATAAATAAATAATTTCCTGCACAACGTTAACACTGTACCATAGGTCTTGAACTAATTTCAGCTAAAGTAACTTAAAACTAGCTGTATAAAGTAAAACAATGAAACAGAATACTACTCATATGACTGTGGTTCAGGAAAGGGTCATGTTCACAGGAAAACTGGTTATAATATATGCAATGATACTGCTTAATATTGGTGAAATAATGGAGAAATATTTCCTCAAGGGATGAACAAAATGTCTGCCGAGTCCATGTAGTAAGACGGAAAAACGCTACCGGTTAGAGTGAATTATGGCGCCACCAGGGGGTAGAGCAGCAACAAGGTAAGAAGGCTCGCAGAGGACATCACAATGGGTCAAAGATAAGTGGTACTAGTCGCTCAAACTGTTGCCTAGCCCCCACCCCCTAAAAAATGCCCTATAAATGGTTTAACAAAATTTGAAATTGCAAATCACTTGCAAATCACTTGCAAAGGGTTGTCGACATTTCTCTATGGCCTGCTAGGGGGTCCGAGGCACCCCAACCCCGCTAAAGAACTATAATGCTTTCTCCTGTATTTTAAGGCAATGTTGGACTGTTCTGTCGGCCTATAATAAAACAAGTCTATAGCTCGGAGTAGTAAATAAGCTTCAGGTGGCTAGTCTCCAACATGAACGCTACTTTAGGGAATTTAATCTCGGAATTAGTGGAGTCCCACAGAATTCAGCAGTCCCCTGCGAAACGGCAAGTGACATATTTGCAACCAAATTCGGCATGCCTAACATTGCAATCAAGAATGCACATTGGACTGGTCGCTCAGCAAGATTTGCATCAGATCTGACGGAAGAATATCGTCATATCTTGGTCAAATTCCTGTACCGAACGGAGCGGCTACAGATCCTGAGGAACGCCAAACGAGTCCTTGCCAACTCGCCCTTAAGTTGTTTCTCCTGCAAGATCTCCCTGCCGTATTAGTCCAGGGAAAATAATTAATGTTGTTTTGTTGACCTCACACAAATTGCAATATAATATTTTTTTACCACAGTGCACCTCTAGGTCTGTAGAATGACATACTAAAAATCTCAAAAAATCCAAGTGGTTGAAAATATGACTAATTTGCATAAATCGTTAATCCATGCCACGTAATATATTTATTCCTATATTTGGGTATATTATTATTATTATTATTCTGGAAAAGGTTATTTTAGTGATTCTACTTGCACATCCTTACTCCAATAACATTTTCTAAAGCTTGTAAATGACTAAATAGTTATGAAAATATAGTAATGGTCCAAAATGACTACAATTATACCCTATATTTTGCACGCATTTACCTTGTCCGCAGATATCATCCAGTAGTCAGTATTATTGAGCTTCAAATTCACCAAGTTGCTTACTGGCACAGTTATCATATTAAAACCTTATGGAAATTCATATGAACAATGATAACCTTGTGATATTTAGCCCAGCAAACAAAAACTGGAAAAAAATGGTGTGTCCATATTGGCTAAAACTTAGATAGGTGAAGAGACTTGAACAAGTTCAAGGAAACCCCCCAAATTAAAGATTGTTGTTGTTTACAATAATCAAATATCTACGTTAAAATGTTTTGGGGGGATTTTCTAATAATATTATAATAATATATCCAAATACAGGAATAAATATATAACGCGGCAGGGATTAACGATTTTTGCAAATTAGTCATATTTCCACCACTTGGATTTTTTTAGATTTTTAGTATGTCATTCTAGGGACCTTATAAAAAGAAGTGCACTGTGGTGATGATTCTATTGCAATTTGTGTGAGGTCAAAACATATTTTCCCTGGACTATATATATTGTCAACAAGCGAGACCAGCGGGATGTCATGACGAAAGCCTATACGAATCCAGAAGTCATTAAAAACTAACCAATGTAGCGGTTCTTGTGGTATTTTTCGAGGCACTTATTTACCCTAACCCGGTTTTCCCTTTAACCTTGTTCTACGGTTAAAATAACCCATAGGGAAATTTGTCGAAGAAAAAGACAAACGTTATAACGATAGTCAGATTCGAACCACAGACCTTTCGATCCATAGTTGGTTGAGGAAACCGTTCTTTATAATTCTGTATAGTTGTTGCCATTGCTCTTTCTCATGAATATACATTCAGGCACCACCCAACCCCTTGAAAAAAATATATCGCGAACCGCTACACCGGTTAGTATTTCTTTCTACGAATCCGGTGGCAGGCCCATATTTCGTAACGGAGATCTGTACATAAACGGCCAGAAGTACATCAAGCCCGAAGGAAAGCAATATTTTCCATGAGATCACCACAGTCCAAGGGTTTACCGGTCATCATAAATTATTTTATGTAAATCAACTTAACATGTGATTATTTTTTATTAATAAAAACATAGGAGAGTTGAGGCTTCTAATTGGTCGAGACTCAATCACGCGGAGGGCATTATTTTGTAGTAATTGAAGAAGAAGCGAATAAATGTCCCCTGAACCAGCATTAATCAAGCATCAGGTAAGCCAATAGTGAGGTGGATTAAGGACAAAAAACACGAAGATCGTGACACGGTGGACAAAAGCACCAATTTTTTTTTAAAGACTCCTATGGGTATGTAGATTAATAAAATCCCATGCTCCAAAAAAATTGCAATGACCTTGACCTAATTATGACGTAATATATTCAAAATGGCCGCCATTTCCTTAAAACGGCATGTTTTTAGTTATATAATGCCGAGGCAAGTGATTTTAGTAGCGAATTATATGTATCAAAGGCCAAGGAATCGCATGGCAACGTTTGTGTTGCGCTGAAACAAACAGTTTCATCATTTTTGTATTAAATTTGTCTATATTAGCATATGATGGTATAAAATACATCATCATCACCGTGGGAAAATCAGTGGTTTGTATTAAAAATCGTCTCTTCCGGTCAATCCAAAATACCATCAATGGACCTGCTGCATAAAGTCCACAAGTTGAAAGAACCACCTTCTCCCCATAATGAGAAATTACTTAAAGGCAGGCCCATTATAACTGCACATAGCTGGATCACCTCCCCTGTATCCAAAACATTAGGCTTCTACCTAAACATCTTACTGTCCAGATTTCAAGATAAATTCTTTGAAAAGGACATTCCTTGGCCAATCATCACCAACTCCCTTCAATTAATAAATTCACTTGATTCTCTGGAAGTATCTTACGACGATGATATCTCATTTATTTCTTTTGATTTTGAGAGCCTATACACAAATATCACACCTCACGATATCCAAGAAACACTTTTCAAGATAAGCGCTGCCTGTGAATACCCTCACGAATACTATTCCTATTTTTCTAAACTACATAACTTCACCAGTGATTTCAGCCATTTTTCAATCGGTAAACACCTCTTCAAACAAACTAAAGGAGTTCAAATGGGGAGCTATCATTCCGCACAACTCGCTAACCTTGTATTAGCTTATAGAGAATTCCTGTTCTGGACCGCACATAGATCCCACAATGTACTGCTCTTCGTTAGATACATCGACGACGGCTTAATTATTTTCCGCAACGACCCCACTTCCTCATATCAAGACATAATCAAAACGCTAGCGGGCCTCTATCCGAAATCCATTCCTGTCAACTTCTCTGTGACCAACAAAACTATGAATTTTCTGGATCTTACCTTGTCTATTAACTATTTCACTCTAACGAATAATAAAATCCAATACCGTGTCTTCCAAAAAGCCTTTCATAAGTTCACCTATGTCAATTACAAATCTAATCATAACCCCTGTATCTTCAGAGGCATCATCAAAGGAGAATGCCATCGCTACAAGACTCACAGTGCAGACGAGAATGAATATAATCACATACTCCAACTTTTCAAACTCCGACTCAAAAGGTGCGGCTACCCTAATAGATTAATTCGAGAAAATTCCCTAGATTACAGAGACGAAGCTTGCACCAGATTACACACTTTTAAAACGCCGAAACGCGCAATTCTTTGCAAAATTTCCTTCAACAAAGCCAGCTACAACGTCAGACAAGCTAAACGAATCCTTAATAAATACACTGGTCTACTGGGCCCCAACTACGGCGTTAACATCTCTATCACCAACAACCCTAAGCTAAAACAGTTGTTTTGTACCAGCCGCACACTGCACATGGAAGATTGCTAACTTCCAAGTATAATATTAATATAAAAACAAGAATATAATAAAACAAAACAAATCCTCCCACTATCACAAGTTTGTGACGCGCAATTCCTTCTCAAAAATATTCACCAAGAGCCACAGGTTTGTGGACGCGTAATTCCTTCTTTATAATTTACTACAAAAGCCACTGGTTGGTAGATACGTAATTCCTTCTTAAAAATACCCTCAGACAGCCACAGGTTTATGGACGCGTAATTCCTTCTTAGAAATATCCTCCAAGAACCACAGGTTGGTGGACGCGTGGTTCCCTTTTTAAAATATCCTCAGACAGCCACAGGTTTGTGGACGCGTAATTCTTTCTTAAAAATATCCTTCAAAAGCCACATGTTTGTGGACGCGTAATTCCTTCTTATAAAGATTCTTCAAGAGCCACAGGTTTGTGGACGCGTAATTCCTTCTTAAAAATATTCTTCAAGAGCCCCTGGTTAGTGGACGCGTAATTCCTTCGTATAAATATTCTTCAAGAGCCACAGGTTTGTGGACGCGTAATTCCTTCTTAAAAATATCCTCCGAGAACCACAAGTCTGTAGACGCGTGTTTCCTTATAACATCATTTCGCCGACAGCCATTGCTGTACAGGCATGTATGCCTATATTAAAAAGATCACTTTTTACTCAATTAAATAACAACTTTCAACTATATAACGGGCAGCTGTTCACTATGTGAGACGTGGTGTTTAAGCTCCACCCATTTTAAGTTAAGTTTTTAAGTTACGCATACATATCGGTTAATGTTTTCATAATTTTCCGATAATTTACCACACGCCCTTATACATAACAATTTTTCTTTAGTATTAAGTCTAAATTACACGATATGTTTCTTATACAATTCATTATTAAAGATTGATTTATGTCAATTAAAATACACATTGGTTATACACTCTGTATAATTTTAATTCATTTCTTTATTTTTGAAACTCATCTTTTGAGTTTTTAATGTAATAAGTGTATCATTACAGGCTCGAGAAATATCTAAACCATATCTGCTAACTTCCAAATTGAACACAATTGTTTATATCCTTAAACTATTTAATTCATATTTCTAATTTATTATGTTAAATAAAATATTTTAAAAAAATGCGAATTAATACCGTAGTTATTTTTAGAGAAACAGAATTCCTTCACCTAATTGATTTAAAATATAGTTGTATCGAAATGTAATAAATTATAACCATAGAACTGTCCGTACTTCGCGTGCATTTTGAGTTCTTACTGTTTCCTCTATGTGTGATCTCTGTGTCTTTGAACTATCTATCCCCTCGTGCCGGGTTTGACATTACTGGATCTTTTATAACCGGTCGTCAAGTCCACCAACAGGCACATTCCCGAACGGTTTTTAAATCTCACTTTCTTCCACGGCGACTGTCTGAACGTCTGGCGTATCGTGAGGTACGCTAGGGACTGTAGTTGGACTTTAGGTTCACTATATAACAATACATTGTGTTAATGTGTTATTGTTTTGGTTGATAGTTATTGTTTATTATATCATAATGACATCATGGTATCTTGTAGATCAGTGCCACGGTAATTATACTGTTACCATTTTGAACACAAAAGAAATAGCATTTTGGTGAAAAAACGGCAATAAAATCTGTTTTTTTCAAATGTTGTGTTATTTGTGTAGTATTGACGATGATGACGTCATATTTACATCAATATACATGTAGTCACCATAAAGGATATTATTTTTTTACAAACTAATAACACCCTCATTGAATTCCTTGACCTCAGAAACATAATTTTGGCATGTAGAAATCCCACCATGGCATTTGCGTTTGCTTTATTACATAACAAGAGGTTATGACGTCATAATGACGTAATTCAAGGTTAACAATTCTCAGATATTTTGGAGCATGACTTTTTTGAAATCTATGGGTCAAACTGATACTTTGGTGAAAAAATGGTGCTTTTGTCCACCGTGTAACGATTTTTTCCTTAATCCACCTCACTACAATGACTTAGTAACCCTAAATTAGCCATAGGCCTATATTGAGCCAATCTGTGAAAACATTTAAAAGAAGCTAATTTCAACTGATTTTGGTGGGTATGGGTATGGACAACTACCAAAAAAAAGGAAGGGTTGGGGAACTTTTTTTATTAGAGGTCAAAGGTCATTGACCCCTGCCTAAATCACTAAAAATTATATTTCAGCAACAAAATATGGTATATAGATGATCTTGGTGTCAAAATGCACAGAATTACAAAAGAAGATGACATCAAATAATTATTGACCCTTGGGTCCAAATCCTGACCTCCCAAAATGAGGTCAAAGGTCAAAAAACAATTTTATTACTAAAATGTCATATTTATAACAGGAAAATTATCATTAAATAAAAATGAGCACAAACAAATCGAAGAGACACTAAGTTTAACTTACGTGGCGGGTATGGGAGTTATTATTTATTCTAGGAGCAGAGGTCAAAGGTCATTGACCCTGGACTAAAACACTATAAATTGTATCTCGGCAACAACATATGTACTTGTTTGATCTTGGTGTCAAAATGGTCATAATTACACTGGAAGTAGAAAAATGTAAATTCTTGTGATATAAATGTAGGATACAAATTTACCGCCACATATGACTTTAAAGGTCAAAGGTAATTATTCGAAGCCCCATATTGAATCCACAAAGCACCACCCTAGAGATATACGTATAACATAAAACAACATGAATTGTGTCTTTGTTTAAGAAGTGATTACTCATAACACCTAGTTACCCTACATGTACATGTACCCTGACTAGTTACCCCAGTGAAGTGAGATGTCCCAAAAGTTTCCTATTAATAAGAAGAGGAGTTTGGTGCATCTTGCAGAGAGTTTTGTATACAGCAGAGAGATTCAGCATACCCTAAGTCGGTATTTGGCGGCTTAATCAAGGGCGAAGTGACTGGAACAACCGTATATGTACCCATTTAAAAGACTTTGAGGAGAGGGTTGAATTATTCAAGGACCAACTTAAAAAGCGCGGAGACACAAACGAAGACCTAGCCCTTCCTCAAAGGGGCGAGCCTTCCGCAGACTCTAAGCGTGAAAAAAACAAAACAAAAACCCACAATACCCCATTGGTGTTCGTCCTACCATACTACCCACGAGTCGCGCACCCAGCTTTCAAACGGGCTCTCCTCAAACACCGGCACTGGATTAGTGAAAACGAATACCTATATACATGTAGGCTATTTGATTCCCAACCCTTGGAATACAAACGGCACAAAAACATAAAATATGAACTTGTTCGATCTAGGACTAAAGCATCTCCACAATCCAACCAAGAAGAAAACAACCTGGATTAGGAGAATGTGCAAATCCTATTGGAACAAAACAATGACCAAAGAAATGGCTCTCAAGACTAAAACAAAATAAATAAGTCAAGATGCCTTCCTTTCGATCAATACCCCCCAAAAAGCCGGTATTTGTCCTTGCAATCTGTCATATAAACCAACACACAAATATAAAAACAAGGACAAAGAAAAGTAAACTGAAAGAATGGTGACTGATGAAGTGCATAATATAGCACCACAAAATATGCCCTGCTCCCCTTCTAAAAAAGGAGAGAGAAAAGGGACGGCATATTATTACCGGTAATAATAAATCACTGAGTGAACTAAAAACAAAGGACCACTGTTGCAATACACAAACCACAAACCAAAAAAAAAAAAAAAAAAAAAGAGTTAAGAATTACGCTCCGGAGAGGCCAGTCAAACAACCACTCTCTGGCATACCGGGCATACCCACCTGATAACGTACAATTACAGATTTAACTCTGCCAGTCACAAACACAATCCATATGATACTTGTCAGCAGAACCGCGTCTCAAGCAAATAACGAAAAACACGGAGGGGTTCTCTTGGAACTTGTACACGTAACCCCCCCCCCCCCCCTCCTCCTACCGACTGCAATCTCGCAGAAAAAAATGTGGCCAGAACTGACTTCCCAGAAGCGTATATCACTAAGAAAAAACTTACATTAAGAATTACGCTCTGGGCAATATAGTTACGCAACCACACTGCTGGCATACCAGCAAATCATAAATATACAGATTTATCTCTGCAGACCAGCAACAAACATACAATCCTATGATACTTCACGCAGCAGAACTGTTGCAGCATCTCCAAAACAATAATGAAAACGATGAGAAATAGTTCTGACTTGTGACAACTTCCATAAAACCCTCCCCTTCCCATAGTAGAATGAGTTCTGATTCACTGCAGCTAACTCTGGGATTGATCAAACAAACAACAACAAATAAACTGATCATTCCTAGAAGTATGCCTGCATAAACCGGTTTCCCTTTGCTATTTTCTTGCAAAAGAACTTCATCTTTAACTACAAAAACTAATAGTCTCACAGAAAAAGAAAACAATTCCACATAATCCAGCGTTAGACGTCCTTCAATTTAATGTCCTTCCCATGTGACCGAGAATCGTTTTAATAATAAAAAAACGTAGGCTGAATGTATGATTATGCTCCTTCCCAATAAACACCAAACATGATTATAAATGCACATATTCTTTACATACACAAACTATTTGACACTAATGAACTTTAATCTCCCCCCCCCGCCCAATTGCTCATTTTGACCTTTAACCTCGTATTTTGGTGGTGAAGAATCCATTTCATATTGTGTTTGTCTCCTAGTATAATTCTGTGCATTTGGACACCAAGATCATCTAGGCCTATGAAAAACATACTGCTGCTGAGATACAATTTATAATGTTTTAGTGCAGGGTCAAAGACCTTTGACCCTCAGAAAGGGAATTCCCCCCTCCTTCTTTGCTCTTGGGATAAATAATAACCCCCATACCCGCCACAATAAGTTGAAATTAGCCTCTTAGATTTGTTTTTGTTCATGGTAATTTTCCTGTTATTTTACTAATATGACAATTTAGTAATACGTCTCTTTTTTACCTTTGACCTCTTTTCTAAGGGTCAGCAGTTATTCTACGTCATCTTCTTTCATAATCCTGTGCATTTTGACACCAAGATCATCTATATACCATATTTTGTTGCTATAAATATGATATTTTAGTAATAAAATTGTTTTGTGACCTTTGACCTCATTTTCGGAGGTCAGGATTTGGTACCAAGGGTCAATAATTATTTGATGTCATCTTCTATTGTAATTCTGTGCATTTTGACACCAAGATCATCTATACCATATTTTGTTGCTGAAATATAATTTTTAGGGATTTGGGCAGGGGTCAATGACCTTTGACCTCTAATAATAATAACAAGAACGTACGTGAAGCTAGAAGAGCAATAAGAAAAGAGGGGGTGTAAGAGATCGGTGTAATCCCTTAGACAATCTAAGCGACGAGGAAACGTACAGAAGATACCGTTTCACACGAGAGGGAATTGTTCTGCTATTGGAAAGAGTTAAAAACAACATTGGTTTGGTTGATCAAGTTATGTGACGTCAAACTATCGTTAATAAAAAGCGTCGATTATTGTTATTATTACTGTAGATTCGTAGGCATGTTTTAGCACGGCTATGACGCCTCGCATGTGAGGTGATAGGAACAAGTGTAAGATCGATGAGAACAAGTGGAATATAGAAACAAGTGAAACATGTGAGAGGGGGAGGGGGATGTACTGTAGTTTTCACAGCTTAGCAAGTCAGTCAGGAAGTTCCTGGATTTTTTTAACAAAAAGGTAGTTTACACAAAACGAACACACAAATGTTGGGATGTGCAAAGATCAATAAATAAATTATAAATGTTGCTAATTGATGCACGACAAATTATTGTCAATGCCAAATAGCCCAAAGCAAGGCTATGAAAGCCACTCTTGGCAAGGGGTTAGAAAGAAAAAAATATGATGAATAAAATAAACTTCAGGAAAGCCGGAGGTATGAATTGATATTACTCTGAAAACAGACTAGATCAACAAACGGAGAGCACGCACTAGGCAAGGCAAAAAACGAGGGGGGGGGGGGGGGGGGGGGCTAGTAGGGGGGGCTTGAAAACATGACAATGGATATATTTGTTTTAATATAGCTATTCAGTTTTTATTACAAATTATTTAGTTGTATTTTTTAGTTGTATTATTATTAAATAAAACAAAATCCACTGCTATCCACTACTATTATCCATCATGTACAAATGAAAGTTCTAGATATGTTTCACCAAATGTACTATGCAAGCCTTTGATGTATCTTTAACAAATTGTTTTTCTCCAAACAATCTTTAACAATAAGCTTATTATTGCCCAAATGTAGTCACATTTTATTCTGAATATAATTATAATTTAAATGTAATTATTCATGCACTGATTTGTTTGTGCAGTGAATTACTTTACCAATGCTACAAAATAACTGTCAAGTGCAAAACTAAAGTTTGAAATTTCAGCTAGAGCAGGTACATTATTAATTTATTAATTTATTAATTCAATTTGTATAATATCAAATTTCAATATCACTACATGTACATTATGTTGTTTACAGCGCAGCAATGCAATCCCTGCCCATATGCAAGTTCTGGCAACATCGCGGTTCTTTGCCACAGGGTCACTTTACACGGTCCAGGGCGACGTACATGATGTAAGTGTGCCGTCAACATGCCGCATTGTACATCGAGTGGCAAATGCAGTGGCCAGAATAACCCAAGGAGTGATTCGCTTCCCCGTACAACCTCAGCATGTGACAAGAGTCAAGCATAAGTTTTTTTAGATGGCCGGTTTTCCCAATGTTGTCGGTGCAGTAGACTGCCCCCATTAGCCTCTGTCATGACCTTTTTAAAAGGCTTACGACGGAGCTCTCAAGGCTGTGGTTATTTCGGAAGAATAAACCGTAGGCATAAGGCTAAATGTCATCCCAAACCGTAACATTACGAAAGAGAAAGAAACAGCGACTGAAAAATTGTCAGTTTGTGAAAGTGTGCTGTGCTATACGTACCGTGCGTAGCTATAGCTGTACTTCGACGTTTAGGCCTACATTGTTTATAAACAGTTAATGTTGGGCCGACTTTCCTCATGCAATGTTGCCAAACTTCTTTGTTGACAAACTGCAAATTCATTGTACCTTTACCATGTTAATGTTATTAATGCTTGCTATTTACCCTCTGTTAACAATTCAGATGTAAGCTTAGTCCGAAAAAAACCAAAACGGTGGCGTCCAGAAATTTGGCACACAATCGACCGAGTGTTCCCTAAGTCGTGGCGCAATTGAATAATTCTTGGAAAATCCAAGTTTAATATTTACGAACTTCTTTTAATAGTAAATGTCATTTATGACCCATGTAAGGTTTCAGTCAATAAACGGGTAACATATTACTAGATTTCACAGGCGTATACATTTAATGTGACAGTATTTAAAACTGGTTGGTTTTCATTGCAGGATCAGGAATGTTGAGGTTTAACGTCCATATAGTAATAAATTATGTGAACAAAGTGCTTAGTTGTGTGTAAAGCTCCACATTTATATTTGATGTCAAAAAATAAAAAAAATGCAAAAAGAATATTGCTTGTATCAAGTTGTATGAATTGGCCCCAGAATTTGTTTACTGTATGGCATTCAAATATATGGCATTCAAATAAAGCTTCAGTTCAGTGCCACTGAAGAACAAAAATTGTTAAAATGTTGGGCCTAACCGGTTTTCTAAGGAGCATAAATACACGGCGGGTCTTTTCAAGTGCAGGAAATAAAATCTCGTTTTATGATTGGCCATTTTTTATTAAGTATTTCCCCGCAATTCACTAACTATCTGTTGTCTTTCCTCCATGGTATAGCTAAATACGTTAGTCTTACACGAGAGCAAAACGCCCTCTTCGCTTGATTTTCGTCATTTTACGACAGGCTAATGTCAAGCTGTATGGAGCACCATTGGGAGAAGCGGAACATCTTTACGTAAACCATGGTATTAATGTCCAGGCCACCTGTGATGCCAATTACCATATAACCAGCATTGTGGCCAGGTGGCCTGGTAGCACTCATGATAGTGCTATATCATTCATGGGAGCATCATTGGAGCATGGAGGGGTAAGAAGGAAGAGAGGTTCAACAATGGACAGTAATGTCAAAAATCACAAACTCTGAAAATGAAAAAAAAAAAAGTAAACTAAGTATTAATAAGAGAAACACAAAAATGTAAGGTGCATTTCTTGACATCAATCTATCAATCCAATACCATCAGTTCAATACATTGCTAATAAGAAAACTGCCAACTGCATAGCCATTAACAAATGTATTTGCAATGGTGTAAAGGGGACACTGTAAATAAAAATGCTTGGCCATTATGCAATTATCGCTCTTTAAAATGTAACGTGTGCCCTTTATTGTATATTGCAGACTCATTGGCGATACAGGGTATCCACTTCGATCCTGGCTGATGACTCCTATCAGCAACAAATGCGAACGACGTTATAACAGGTACAACTTATTCCAGTTTAGAACCAAATATTCTCGAATCATTGTACAAATGTAATATGTTTAAATTAATCTTTGTTCAAGTCTATATTAATAACACAGACCCTTGATAAGCATCCTTTAAAATACAGGAGTCACAGAAAGTCAAGAGGGTTTATAGAGCAGACATTTTAGCCAACTCAAGATAAAATTTCCCTGTCTGGCTTTTGGCTTGAGAGTGGCTTCTCGGCGGGCCTGCGCGATTATCAGGGCCTGCTGTGTGCTCTTCAATCTCTCGAAGGAGTTCGGCCATCCGGAGCTTGAAGACGGCGATGATGACAATGTTGATGAGGATGATGACTTGATATATGAAGGTCTCATCCATGATGGGCGACTTCAGCGCACCATCCTCATCAACAGATATTTCTTAATGCAAGATAAAATAAATGTATGATCTGTTAAATGTGCTCATTTTCATACTCGACCAGTAAAAGTGAATTATTGCACAATGGGTTTTTATTGTTAGTGCACAGTTTTTCCTGTTGTTAAATGTTCATAGTAATAAATACAATGTAGTAATGCCACATTACTTGATACATGCATGTTAAAGCACCTACAATCATTAATATCCCCCGTGTAACACCCCCCCCCCCTTCTCCACTCCCCCCACCCCTTTCACCACCACCACCCACCCCTTATTAGTGTAATGCCAAACCCGACAATAGAATGTGAACATCCCGTTACGGCTGCCATAACGATAGCCACGGCCATTAATAAGGGAATAAATGTGTGTTTGAGAGGTTTTAATCACTCTGTTTAATACCACTTGGAGTCTGGGTGCTGATAATTACCCGAGCCGAATGCGAGGGTAATTATCAGCACCCAGACTCCAAGCGGTATTAAACAGAGTGATTAATACCGCTCGACCGAACACACATTTATTCCCATTCATAAATACTTTTTTTTTTAATTCAGCAAAAAAAACCCCGAAAATCTGGGAAAATTGTCGCAAGTAAATTTCGGTGTTTTGCCATTCTGCCTGTGTCAAATGACATGTTTCCGCCTCTGTCGACCTCTACACAATACATGCAATAAAGCGTATTTACTATGAACCAGACTACTGCCATTGGCAACCTAGTTCCCAGGGTGTCGAGCTGTACGCGCCCAACACTACCCACTCTTACTATTGGAGACGAGATACGGTTCAGGGTTGGAAATAAAGTGAGCCCTGGGGACGGAATTTTGTTGCCAGCTAGTTTTAAACACTTCCAGCCATGTCTTTATCGTCCGTTTAATACCGGCCACGTGACGGGCTCTCGACCAATAGGAATGCCTAAACTGTCCCAGATATTTATGAATGTATAATTATATGCCTAAGTCAAATCAACTAGTCATTTTATGCTTTTGTCATAACATTATTTGTGGCTAAACACAAACGCAAATAGCCTAAAATAAATATCTAAGTAAATAACCACCTTAAATAACATAGCGTTATAATAATTTCTATAGAATATTTATTATTTACCTGTCGTCAACATTAAATAGGCTTACCTGTTTTGTTAATCTCTCTGTGATATGCCCTTGCTTTGCTCGCCAAATCCTGCCACTTTTTCTTGATTTTGGAGAAGTCTTTTACTTAGGGAGCCTCCATTTTCAACCAGCACTTGTGCTGCTTTTTTTTCAGTAGTGTATTTTCACTTTTTGCACATTTGCTTTGGATTTGTTTTTCCTTGCAGCAAATACCAAACAGCTGATTTAGGTTCTCGTGCACGAACTGGCACAGAACGCCAACTTCTTCATGTTTCCAGTTCTCAGACCGTTTTTTTTCCATGCTGCCTCAGTGAATGCCGTATGTAAATTATTTTACTTTTCGCGAGGTTCTAATCTCTTCGTCATACTGAAATATATCTCATAACAATCAATGCACTAAACTTACCTTGATAAGCAATGGGAGAAGAGTGCAGACGACATCCAAAAATTTCACTTTTTGACATAAATTTTCTTCCAATCCGCCTTGAATTCACTTGTTCCGCGTACCGCCACGTGGAGCTGCGTGTTGATTCCAACGCATACAGTTTGAGACATAAAATAGTTCTACAGTGCGTAAAGAAATAGGCTCATCCAAGAAATATATATCCAGAAAACTGAAAATGCAACGCATCGCCCTTACGACGTGTTTAGTGAAATGGTTCGCAGAACCCGTCGCAGCTACGACGCGTCGCCGGGCTGCGATGCGTCATAAACTGCACGACGCTTCTTAAGTTACGAAGAGTTTAGTGAAATCGGGTGCTGGTCTCCAAGTATAGGTAATAATAATAATACATAATGAAGAGACAGGGAACCATTCATAAGCTAAAATAGTATAGATTATAAGCTATAATCAACGTAACATGTGATCAGTTAATATTAATAAATACCTAGGAGAGTTGATGGCTTCTGATTGGTCGAGACTTGATCACGTGGGGGCATTGTTTTGTAGTAATGACCGGCTTCCAAGAAGAAGCGAATAAATGTCCCCTGAATTTGCATTAATCAAGCCAATGATTGGCCGAATGCAACAGTCCTACGGTAACTTCGGCTCGGTCTATAGTACCAGCGGTCATCCCCCAACCCGGTCATTATCACCAAGTAATGACCGGGTCCTCGCACTGTATTCCCTGATTATGATTTTCTCGGAGCAAGTATTGCCACATGTTTTTTCGTTTCATTATTCGTTCATGGCTTGTGTTTATAAGCGCATCTTGTTGGGACCTACAATTTGTTACATCACTATGACTGCCGCCACCATGCACAATAACCTGACAGCTGCATGAGGAATGTTATTTAGCGCTTGTACTTCTGTATTATGGTTAACAATGGCTAGTACCCGTGAACTATGCAGTAGTCAACCACCACTTTACTAGTCTTGGTTCCAAGACCTTCGTGTTGTTTATTCCGCGATCACTGACACAAACCACCGATGTTATAGAGGGCGCTATCTACAGACGAATCGCACCCGCGAAGTGGACTCACTCGAAGGTCTTGGACAAGTTGGCACACAGGGGGCGTGGTCAGACTATTGTAATATATGCATTATTCATATCACGTGATAATGATGGACGGTTATAGGCAAATTCGTGCGAGGGTTACGCAAAACGTTACACGTACACGCCGCGATTGACCCGGCCGTGATGTGCATGTACTATACTGTACATGTATTCGCATTTTTGTATCACTGTGGACGGAGACATGGCTTCCCTTACCGAACATGACAGGTTCTCGTGTACAAAATGGTTAGAAAGTCGAACACTTTTTTCAAAATGCTCCCATTTTAACCACAATTATTTTCCTGGGTTGAAATTTCCAACCAATATACCCTATATTATACCCTAACCCAAACACTAACCTTATTTCTCCATGCCCTAACCCACATCCTAACCCTAGCTTTTGAGTAATTTGAGTACAATCCAAAAATCTAATTCGTGAAATTCCTAATGGAGACCTAAATATAAATCACCCTTTGGAGACCTTTTTACTCCCATTGTCCCCATTGTGTTCACGTCTCCAGAGGTACCGTATTTCGCACCATACAGTACATGTACATATGTACATGTACATGTACTTTACATGTACATTGACACAGCAAATCATAGCTGCCCCGGCGTTTATTTGTGACTGCGGGTGAATTTGTTGATTGAAACAACTTTGCTCTATGGTGAAAACCTCCAAAGCCCCAGTCCCACCGAAAGCCGGATACGCTACGGATCAACCCGGATGCACTACGGTTCATATCCGGGGTCATCCGGAGTGGAACCTTAGTCAAACCGTGATAATCCGGGACTATCCGGGGCCATGCATCCGGGACCATCCGGGGACATCCGTAGTGAGTCCGGGAAGTCGAGCGTCACCCTGGATCAGCATCTAGCATCCGGAGTGATCCGGGGCCATCCGGGAAGGGAGAGGGGGGCGGCGAAGAACCGTAGTGAAACCGTAGTGCGATCGTGATGATCCCTAGTGTATCCGGGATAAACCGTAGCGTAACCGTAGTGTAACCGTGTTTATCCGGGATGAAACGGGAGTTGGTTCCACTACGGTTCCACTACGGATCACCACGGATTCACTACGGTGTCACCACGGTATTTCCCGGATGAACCGGGATGAACCGTAGTGTATCCGGTGTCAACCGTGGCACATCTGGGATGAACCGTGGCGCATATCCGTAGTGAAACCGTGGTGAAACCGTGGCGGAACCGTAGTGAATCCGTGACCATCCGGGGTCATGGGGGAAAAACAGGCTTGAACCGGGGTGATCCGGGCCCATTCGTGGCAGAACCGTAGTCAAACCGTAGTAGAACCGTAGTAGGATCGGGGAACATCTCACTTTGTTTTTGATTGCCTTCCGGACCACCCCGGATCAAACGTACGTAGTTTCATCCGGGGTCATCCGGGGCGATCCGGGGCGATCCGTAGCATATCCGGCTCCAGTGGGACTGGGGCTACTAATTTATATGGTGGCCCTGAGGGATATCAAAAGTCGTGAACTTGATCGCGACAAATTTGCGACTTGTCGTTAATTTATTTGCGACTGGTCGTAAATATTTGTGCAACTAGTCGCAAATAATTTCACAACTAGTCGTGACAACATTTGCGACTAGTCGCTAATTTTGTCACGACTAGTTGTGAAATTATTTGCGACTAGTTGCACAAATATTTACGACCAGTCGCAAATAAATTAACGACAAGTCGCAAATTTGAGTCCTGAATTGTTTACGACTTGTTTTTTGCGACTAGTCGTAAATATTTTTTTCGCGAATAGTCGTCAATATTTTCAATAGTCGCGAAAAAAATTCGCGACTAGTAGCGAAAATATTCACTAATAATCACGAATTATACGACTAGTCGCAAAAATATTCACGAACAGTCGCAAAAATATTAACAACCAGTCGCGAATAAATTCACGACAAGTCGCGAATAGTTTCACAACTACTCGCAAACAAACTCACGACTTTTATGTCCCTCCATGCAGAGCCACCATAAATTTCCCCTTTTATTTCAGGGAAAGGTAGTTTTTGCAGGTAATTAACTGTTTGCCAAAATGAAGCACGACCTCACTAGATTTGAGGCTAATACTGACGTACTGTACGTTCGATACACTGGAATACAAAAAAACGCACCGCGCTGAAGCACCATACATAGCGATGCTAGCGGGCAGACCCGCGGTACGGTACCGGTGGCTGTAGCTAGCTTGCACTGCCATGCCCCGGAAGATCGGACACACGTACATGTACAATGCTATTAAAAGTCTGCACATTTCGCGCAATGCACGTGCATACAGTCACCATCACATACATGTACATGTACATTGTACATGTACAATGTCTTGTGTACACACACACAGTATCTTATATTTGTGTATAATGAATAATTCATGATGAGGCTCAAACTCGGTCGCTGATTGGATCCCTCGGAAAAGCGAGGGAGATTCGTCGAAAACTAAGGTTAAAGTTAACAATTGATTGCCAACTAGTGCTAGACCCATTGGGGAATCCAAAATCATGTACGTTTGTCAAACGTCGGCTCCAGTGCGAGTATGGATCCAGCTGCATTATGTAAACTACGCATGCGTGAGACACCAACGCACACGAAGTCGGGATTTGAAAAAGAGACGGCGTTAACGAATCTGCGCGCGTGGGCGCCGAAATAACACAAGGGTCTAGGACTAGACTACCACTTTACCAGCGCGCCTTGCCTTTAATTATTTATAGGATGACCTGATTTCTATGTCGCCCTTGCAGAACATCAAACTAACAAACAAGTGTTAAACTGATAGACTCTCAAATTTCCGACTTAATCTTCTTATTGTTAATAATCAGTTTCCAGGGAACTCTGATAATGATCCCGACAGTAATTTCTTTGGCAACATAACTCAATCTTCAGATTATTGTTTTCGTGATCAATTTCATGAAAAGTTAAAAACAAAACTCATTAATAACACCTTTTCCACATTTCATCTGAATGCCAAAAGTTTCTGAAAAATATGTGACAGTATCTGCGATTAATTATCTCGAACCCTTGAATCTTCAATTTTCTATCCTTGGTTTTACCGAAACTTGGCTCCATGAAGATACTCCTCTATTGAAATCAATAGATACAATTTCGTATCAAATAACAGAAAAGATAAAGCCGGTGGAGGCGTTGCACTTTATGTACATGATTCTCAACCTCAGAAATGATCTAACTATAGACAATGATTTTTGTGAGTCATTTGTTATTGAAATACCGCGTTCAGGGCAAAATAATATTTTGCCCTGCATGTGAGATCGTGGTGAGCCAATAGGGCAAAATATACAAAATAAAAAAAGAGTTTGCAAAGCAAAAAATAAATCAAACGAAATTACACAAAAATACGAAATTGAAAATCGAATGAAATTACACAAAACTTGATACGGAATTGATAAACAAACGAAATTACACACAAATACAAAATTTGTGTGTAAATACAAAATACAAAACAAAACAAAATTTACACAAACAATTTGAATGTACACGTACAACAAAATTAAATTCCTAACAAATGTAGAACACACGACAATTAGTATCACAATAATTTTTTTCCAATGTACTATTTTTTTCTAAAACAAATAAGATAATAAATTGAACCAAACAAATAATTTTTAAAATATCCACTATACAAAACCGATAAATAAAACAACGAATAAAACAATGAAATTACAGATTTACAGAACATAAACAAAACGAAAACGCAAAATTAATAAAAAACAAAAAACAATATTGTGCGGCCGCCGTACGAGTAAGACGCCGAAATAAACGAACAACTCGGAAATAAACGAACAACTCGGAGATAAACGAACAACTCGAAAAGATTTGGAGATCCACGTAACATGTGTAATTATAGACCGATTTCTCTTTGCTCCGTAGTTGGTAAGACATTATAAAACATCGTAAGCAATCACCTTGTAAATTATATTTGTAGACGTGGCATAGTTAGTGATGCTCAACATGCTCAACATGGGTTTTTTCTCTAAGCGTTCATGTGTAACCCAGTTGACAACTCTTTATCATGAATGGGCTGAAGTCATTGACGTGCGTAACCCTGTTCGTATCGATGTAATCTTTTTAGACTGGTATAAAGCTAGCCACAGCATGTTATTAGATAAATTGCATAAATATGGTATTTGTGGCTCAGTTCTATCATGGTTTAATTTTTATATTAGCAACATATCACAAAGAGTAATCTTCCAAGGTACCCAATCAGAGCAGTTAAGAGTTTTATCAGGTGTACCACAAGGCTCTGTTCTTGGTCCCTTGCTTTTCAATATCTTTGTTTTTGATCTCCCATTCTGTGTTCATTCCAATATTAGACAATGCAGATGACACTGTATTGTATAAACCCATTAGATCCAACTCTGTCACAGTAATCCTTCAAAATGACTTAAACAATGTAATTAACTGGTGTAATATTAATCACATGGTACTTAATCCTAAGAAATGTAAGCTTATGACTGTAACTCGTAGCAGAAATCCTCCTAGTCCCATTTATAATATTATTGACTCAGATTCTTTTGAAGTTGTTTGCCAGTAAAAGTATTTAGGTGTCGTCATCTCTCGTGATCTCAGTTGGAAGAACCACATTGATAGCATTACTTCCAAAGCTACCAAACTTTGTGGCTTTATAAGACGGGTTGTTAATAGTAATAATTCCACTGTTCTAGTTAAACTTTACACTTCCCTATGTAGACCTGTCATAGAGTTACTGCTTCTGTCGGGTGTCCAAGCCTACACACTCACCAATCACTCATTAAAAAGGTTCAGAGGCGTTTCACACGTTCTTGTCTTGGCCTCCCTAAAAGAGCCAGACCTAACAATGCCGACATTGTTGATCAACAGACTTAATTTTCTGTCCATTTCTTTTGTTGTTAAATGTTTGTATAATAAGCTTGATGTAAGTATCCACAGTTATGTTTCTATTAATTCTGGGCATTGTGATTTTGTTAAGTTTGTTCACAAGGGGGGTCGCACTAACTGCTTACACAACTCTCTATTTGTTAGGTTTCCAAGATTATGTGATAATTTACCATCTAATGTTAAGGAACAAGTTGTACTTCATATGTCCAAGTTTCTCAGTATAGTTTGCGTAATTATATTCTGTCTCCCGGTAAATCCATCATAATTCCATCCTAAAATAGGCGTGCACCTGAAACACAGTCTTGGTTTGCTTACATGCATGCTTTTCTATGGACCTACGTGTGCGCATGTAAGCTAAGTGTGACGTCATTATGTTCTGAACTGTTACAATCTGTTATTTGTGTACATAATGTATTTATTTTAGGGAGATTTAATATCATAAATGTATTTGAAATCCATCTACATATTTATTTATTTATACTTTATTTCCTGCATATACTGTAAGCAAACCTATTTATAACTAAATTTGTATTTTTTTAAAATTACTATATTGCCTTGTATTTTTGTATTTTTCATTTTGCATATATACATATATTTAATGTTGGCATGGCTGCATTTGGAGAGCCACTCGATTGTGATTTAGTTCACATTTGGCAATCCTTCAGGGGTGTTACCATGTCATGTTTTGTTTTATGTCATTTCTTCATCTGTGTACTGTACCTTTTTATGTTTGCCCTGAGAAATAATAAATGAATGAAATGAAAAGAAATAAACGAACAACTCAGAAATATTTCTATAGGCGGAACTTAGCGAGACAATCCGAATACCCGAAACTGCACTAGTCTTAGCTTTTTGTCAAGGCCTTCGTGGCTTGGACAGCTTCGTAGAGCCGCGATCCCAAGCGACTGGAACGGGAGACCACGCACGCGAGTGGCAAAGCAACGAGGGCCTTTTCTTCCCTGTTTGCGGTTTATTATGTGTTTCTTTATAATCTCAAATGTTTGCTACCCAAACGGTAGCAAAAGTCCAAACCAATCAGAAGCGACGGGGTCAGCGGGTCAGCATACATTAACAAATTATGCAAATTAACAAGTAAAATCGGCTAGAGAGTGAACGCCTCTCGCCGCAAGAGTTGGCGGCCAGCGTATCCTGGTCAGAGCACACGCTGTCAATGCGCGAGTCCATTCAAACGTCTCCTTGTTCATGGGGGCTGCCATTTTAAAATCATGTGACATCAAGACGCAAGCTAATTGGCCAAAGCTTCGCCGCCGCCGCCAAGTCAGGCCACCACCCGTAGCACACGACGCTTTTTCTTGCGTTCACTGGCATTGAAGCGCGTTCACGCGCGTCACAAATCAAACATGTTAGATATCTGGCGTTGAGTTGCGGCAAGTAGCGGCAAGTCGCGTTCTCCAACGCGCGTTCGTAGCAGACGAGGGATTTTTCAGGCGTTCAGGACTGTTGCGGCAAAAAAACGCCATTCAACGCCAAAGTTTGCGTGTCGTGTGCTCCTAGCTTAATTTCGCACGGCAGAATATGGGCAATGATCCGTCCAGGTGGCGTCTTTTTTTTCTAGGAGGGTTAGGGGTAATTATCATAAATGGGCGTATGTACACCACACTGAGTGGAAGACACTTAGGTTCTCAGATCCTTATTTTCCCTTAAATTAAACTGACTCCAACAACTAACTTAAGGCTGGCTCACATAGTAGCGGCAAAAACCCAACGAAAGGCGACGAACGTGAAAATCAAAAAAATGTTGGCGGCAAAGCGACGGCAAAAGGGGAAAACCAAGATTCGCTGACGGTTGGGAACGACCTCCAGCGACAACACGACGGCAAGGGACGAATGGCTGCGGCAGGGAACGGAGGCTAGCGACCAAACTCGGACGTTGTCTGGGCGGCGAGTGACGATGTCTCGACGGAGCCCGGCAACAAGGAACGAGGTCAGACAGCTAGCAGCGGATTGGCTGGCGGCAAGGAACGGTGGCTGACGGTGGGTTGCGGTCGATATCAAAGCCTGTGTGTGTGTGTGTGTGCGGGTCGTATAAATAGTCGAGTTTGGCGTTCCCATTCTTCACAACGTTCTGGCGTCACAAAACGTGAACAAAATCGCACTAAAAGTTTAAAATCGTGGACCATCGTTGCAAAATCGTAACCCATCGCAGGCCACCGTTGCAATGCCGCAGGTACTCGCAAACGACCCGCCATCAACAGTCATCACCCGTCACCCTCCGGCCAAAATTCGCAATCCATCGTCGCACCAAGGTCGTTACAATTTCGTTACTTGCCGCAATGTGTCGTCAGGGTTCGAGATGTGACGTCACTTGCCGTTGTTTTGCCGTCAATGGTCGTTGACAACGACTACCAACGAAATTGTGACGACCTTAAAACGACTAGAGACGGAATCGCACGGCATGGAAACGTCAAGGAAATGAGGGTTGCGGTCTCTAACGAAATCTGAACGGAATCACAACGAATTTTGTTGCCGCCACAACATTTCCAACAAGCTGAAAATTTGCCGACGGACGCAACTGATGATTTCGGTCGTCTGCGGTCGCTAGCGGATTTGTCAGCGACAACTGACGGCAACACACGATGAGTGGCGGCAAATTCAAAATTGAAATTCGCAGCTTACCGTAGCTTGCCGTACCTCCCTATTCGTCATAGTGTGAGCCAGCCTTTAGAGACCAAAATAGTCAATCAAACTCCAATCCCCATACCCCAATCAAACGATCTATAACCTAACATATTAAGCTACTGTGAGAGGTCGACAGAAGCCGTTTTTCAAAGTATTTTAATGTACCTCTGGGCTATGTATAACTAGTTGAATGAGCAATACAATGTATTAGCGTCATTGTTAAAACTACTGAATAATCATGACGCGAGGGGTCTAGAGCCGCCCATTTATGATAATTACCCCTAACCCTAAGTTATAGGAAAAAATACGCGTCCAGGTGTAGAGGTCAGTGACTCACACCAGTAAGGCGTCTTAGAATAAGACTATGAGGCACAAGCTTCTTCCATCACACATGCCTATTATCGATCATGACACGCTGATGGACACAACAGTGCCGCAGCTTATCTTTGAGATTGAGGTTGGTGCATTGGTGCGAAACAGATGCGGAAGCGACGAATAGTGGAATAATGCTCATCGAATGCATGATCACATTAATTGCCTTTTTGGCGTTCCATACCTCCGCAGCTCTGTACCGATAACAAATCCCTAATCGGAGCATTATCCCATTTTGAATTGCTAGCCACTCGCACTGTGTAAACACCGTACTACTACTGATTATAGGCTCTACTACTGATTATTCGCGTGGGCGAAGTGGCGCGTGGGCGAAGTGGCGCGTGGGCGAAGTGGGCGAAGTGGCGAAGTGGCGAAGTGGCGCGTGGGCGAAGTGGCGAAGTGGCGCGTGGGCGAAGTGGCGAAGTGGCGAAGTGGCGCGTGGGCGAAGTGGCGCGTAGGCGAAGTGGTAAACGGGCGAAGTGGTAAACAGGCGAAGTGGCCCGTGGGCGAAGTGGCAAATGGGCGAAGTGGAAAATGGACGAAATTTAGCTTTTTGTCAAGGCCTTCGTGGCTTGGACAGCTTCGTAGAGCCGCGATCCCAAGCGACTGGAACGGGAGACCACGCACGCGAGTGGCAAAGCAAAGAGGGCCTTTTCTTCCCTGTTTGCGGTTTATTATGTGTTTCTTTATAATCTCAAATGTGGGCGTGTGGGCGAAGTGGCGCGTGGGCGAAGTGGCGCGTGGGCGAAGTGGCGCGTAGGCGAAGTGGCGCGAAGGCGAAGTGGTAAATGGGCGAAGTGGAAAATGGGCGAAGTGGTTGTGGCCGAAGTGGTTATGGCCGAAGTGGTTATGGGCGAAGTGGAAAATGGGTGAAGTGGAAAATGGGCGAAGTGACCGACAAGCGTACTTCGTATGTGTGATACTTCGTATGTGTGAGTCTCCTTTCAAGAGTGGAAGTGCCAGTGTATACGACAAGAAACCCTTCGCTGCGGTGTAAAAAAAATATACGCGTTCCGCACCAATGCACCAACCTCAATCTCAAAGATAAGCTGCGACACTGTTGTGTCCATCAGCGTGCCCTGATCGATAATAGGCATGTGCGATGACCTGGCAGAACCTAGACCGCGATTCAACCCGCGATTCAGCCCGCGATTCAGCCCGCGATTCAGCCTTCGATTCAACCCGCGATTCAGCCCGCGATTTGGTTGGCCGCAGCCGTTTCTGGAAATTTAGAATCCATGCGACAAAAGGAGGTGCTGATTTGAAACTAGATTTACAGATTAGATCAACGAATTTTCGAAAAAGATACGGTAATTAATCCCCAATTATAGATTAACTTCAACAATAACTACCAACAAGACTATAAATAGTATTCTTAACATTTTTTTCCCCTCCAAAATTGCCATTATATTAGTCGATTCCAGAAAACCTAATTTGTAATCCTTTCTCGCAACATATTACTTTCGAATCAATAAAATGCCGTCTTAAAAAAAGGTGTACCGCACATGTTTTGTAAAATTCATATTTTTACTTCATAATCGTAATTGTCAACTTCCTGGGCACACTTAATTTCAGCAAGGGCGGATTCCAATAAGCCGATTCGTTCCAAACGGACTCTTAAAGAGGCAACGTTTTCGATAACATTTGAAAAGTGCGGTATTTGATGTTTCTAGTAAAATGCCGTCTTAAAAAAAGGGTACCGCACATGTTTTGGATGTGCGATGGAAGGAGCTTGTGTCGCATAGTCTTATTCCAAGACGCCTTACTGGTGTGAGTAGCGCGCCGCGCCATGCATGCCGTGCCATGCATGCCGTACCCCCATTTAGCACCCGTCTTTTACCACGTTTTGGATCTAAGACTAGTGCAGTTTCGGGTATTCGGATTGTCTCGCTAAGTTCCGCCTATAGAAATATTTCTGAGTTGTTCGTTTATTTACGAGTTGTTCATTTATTTCCGAGTAGTTCGTTTATTTCCGAGTTGTTCGTTTATTTCGGTGTCTTACTCGTACGGCGGCCGCACAATATTGTTTTTTTGTTTTTCATTCATTTTGCGTTTTCGTTTTGTTTATGTTCTGTAAATCTGTTTGGTATTTTGTTATATTCATCTGTTTATTCTGGGTAATTTATTTCAAAAAAAATGTAAACTAATTTGTTTGGTTAAATTTATTATCTTATCTTTTTTTGAGAACAAAATAGTACATTGGGAAAAAATTATTGTTATTCTTAATTGTCGTGTGCTCTACATTTGTTAAGAAATTTGATTTTTGTTTACGTGTAAATTCCACATTTTTGTGTAATTTCGTTTCAATTTTTTTTTTTGGTTTTTGTTTTGCATGTTTGGTTTTGTATTTTGTTTTTGTTTACAGTCAAACTTAGTATGTTTGTGTAATTTCGTTTGTTTTTCAATTCCGTATCAAGTTTTGTAAAATTTCGTTCGATTTTCAATTCCGTATCAAGTTTTGTGAAATTTCGTTCGATTTTTAATTATTTTGGGGGGTGTAATTTCGTTTGATTTTTGTTTGCTTTGCAAGCTCTTTTTTATTTTGTATATTTTTCCCTATTTGCTTACCACGATCCCACGATCCCACATCATTTGTTTGCCAAAAGTGCGTTGCGGGTTTAAGAGGGCATTTAGGAGTAATATGATTAGCATTCTATAATTAGATTAAATTTATGATCATAATATGAGTGAAATGTTAGTTTGTTTTTATTTTCGAACTGTGAAAATTGGTCATTAAACAGCCGAGATCGATCTTTTACTTGATTTATTTTTTGGTAAAACTAACGTATAGTTCTGGCAATGACCACTCTAACCTTTGACCGTGGGCCACTTTATGGGGAGCACGAAGCTATCAGAATATTATTGTATAATAATACTTTGTCAGGTTAGTCGTCAAGCACTATTTATTCTTCAGATTTGGATAACCTTTGCAGCTTCAAACATTAACAAGTGCCAACTTATTCAGAAGACTTCCTATATTATGTTTTGTACACGAATCGGAATCGGGGACCTTTTCCAAATAGGTGACCCTATTGTATTTTGTTGTTCTTTACGTCCCCACTCACCCACCCACCAAACATAGTGAGGTCAGGCCCACGGCGCGTTTTTACGCCGCCGTTAGAAACAAAGTTAAAAATGCACTGACAATAATTTGTATACTACAGTGAAATATCGAACAAAAGTAATCCAAATTTAAGGCGTTAATATTATACGCACAGATTATTAGGTTTGTCAGTCTACATGTAGTTTGCCAAATAAGGGTTATATGAGTTATTAAGCTTTCCATTGATACTTCTCTTGCATCAATGCTATCACACATGACTGAGTACATCTTTGTTGAAAATCACAATTAAGTTGAAATCGCATTTTCAAAGTTTGGGTAATTGGTGCAAATCAGGATAATCGGTGCAAGTCAGCAATAAATAAGTTCGCATCTTACGTTTACCAAAAATGATCAACAAACAAGATTTTCTTAGGAATGATTGAACTTCATTGAAAAATGAATTATTCTAACATTGCCATTTTATGCGCGGCACCCACATATTCAACATGTCCACCTCCCCTTTCACAGCACAAAGCTCACAGCGCAATAATCTGGTTACGAGACGGGAAGTTCAGAAAATGGGCTCTTTGTCAACAGTTTTCGAATATGTTGACAGCAAAACTCAAAAACGAAACATTTTCGATTTTCTAGGTTTTTGTCACTTCGTGAAAACAGCGACGAATTGTTGAGACAAATATTGGCACGTAACAGGAATGATTCTGGCTTGCAGTTCGTGAGATGATGAGGGAGATGTACACGGACCAAACCCCGTACACATTGGGCGAGTACGATGGAATACCGTTGTCTTCAAATGTTTGCGAGATCATGGACGAGCTCAGGTCGTTTGAGGTCAGAGCCGACGACTGTTGGGTTGTCACCTATCCAAAAGCAGGTTAGAATTACACATAAATGAAAAGAAATGTCACTTAAAAAAAAATGTCCAGCTAATTTATTTTTGTTTTTTACTCATGGCATTTTATAATAAAACAAATAAAACACACATTTCTGTCAATTTGACGTTTTTACAAATATTTTGCATTTTTAAATAAAACACTGAAAATAAAAATAAACAACTGCCAAAAACATAACTAACGTCCACAGTGTAAAGGCTTTAAATTTAACTCTCGTTAACAAGAATATAGTTTACATACATAACACCTTGTTAGGAAATTCACCCCCCCCCCTTTATTTAGAGCACCTTGAGACAAATGAACTGAAGATAAATGAACGCCTTAGTTCAATCATTCAGTTCAGGTTTTGGGGGGAGGTGCTCATTATGCTAATAGCCTAGGCTGACCTTTAAAGTCGTTTTCTTATTGGTCGGTCGTAACACGGTTATGCTAAACAAATCAGAGATTATCGGACTAGTATAGTTGATTCGTATAGAGTAATTTTAACGAAGGCTTTTAAAAAATAGTACATGTAGGTTAGAACTGTCCCCAGGCTTAATCGGTGAGGTGGTCCAAACTACGTACCTGTACATGTAGTTATGTACATATGTTTTTTTTTGTGCCGCACGCGCCATGGCCATAAATCTAAATCAACAACAAGTGCTAGCTAGATTTCGATCAGAATGAGGCCAGCGGCTACCTGGGCAAAGATGGATACACACAACTTGTCGGCAAATTTACGACAAATAAACACCATAATCTCGAAGAAATGGTTCTAAGGCTTTCCGATGCGTAGGTTGAAAATCTATAATGTATCCGCTGCAAAATTTAAAAAACACGACAGATCTTCGGACGAATCTCTGAATAGCTGAATCTCCGCTATTGTGTCGCGGTATGCATACGTACACTCTAAACAAAAAGTATAAATTCTTGTTGTGTAAAACCGTTGGGTACACAAATTATGTAATTTTTGCTCAATATTGAGCAAAACAAAATGTTCGATTGTACCTTCTACTTGTGTCATATCTAACACACACCAAATGGGTAAAATAGTACCTAACGTTGGCTACAAGTTCCAGCTACACAGGCGGAGAGTTCAAATCACAATATTATTACACACGTGAAGGGTTTAAGAAACTGTGTTTACCCCACAGCTGTGACATAAATCTGTCATGTACACTTTGAAAAGATCAATATTACCAAACATTAGTAAAATGTTACCACTGTGTGAAGGGTAAACTGATGCACGTGGCAACGTTTACCAAACATTGTGTACGCGTGTCATTTATCTACAAGATGGCTGCCATTTGAGAGACCTCGACAAGTTCTGGGATTTTAAAGCCGTATTCGTAGGTTCAGGGCAAGTCAGTGAAATGAATTTCCGTGGTGTTTGTTTATGTGATGCTGGTGTATGAGCATACAAATCAGGGGGTTTGAAGAAGTGACACACTTATTATTTATGCATTATTTTCAAAATGAACGTTACGCTGCGTTTAATTGCACGTGTGTACGTTTTCCTACCCTGTATATTGGACGTATCGTGGTGGCTGTCGTTACGGCAGTTTACGATCCGATTCCCGACTTTCCCGACCTCACATCGACAATACTGTGGACCTTTCAATCTTGGAACCAGACTATGTAGTCGGGTGACAAGAGTGAAAGGTCCAGGGTATTGTCAACGTTATGGCCCTGTCACACTAGAACGTTTTAGGTCAACGCGGGAGTAGCGCGTTAAAAATAGTTGATACGCTGGCAAACGCTGAACTTCCACAGAAAAAGTCAAGTTGAACCGTGATTTCAGCGTGTCCATAACGCGTTAATAACGGGTTCATAGCGTTCGCCAGCGCGTGAATAACGCGTTAGTAACGCGCTCGACGACTGATGAACGACTGCCCAGCGCGTGAGTAGCGCGGTCCAACGCGCGCCAAAGTACGGCAACGACCACATGATTAGTTGTACAAAAAGATGCTGCGCTACTACAGTAATGGCCCTGTCACACCAGAACGTTTTAGGCCAACGTGTTGAAATTTCGGCAACACGCGGGTAAACGCTAATCAACGCTAGGCCAGCGTTCGCAACGCGCTGAGCGCGTTACCCAAACGCTGGAACACGCTGTCACACGCTGAGACAAAAATACGTTTTTCAACATACCTAAA
This sequence comes from Crossaster papposus, assembly GCA_037893245.1. Taxonomy (NCBI): domain Eukaryota; kingdom Metazoa; phylum Echinodermata; class Asteroidea; order Velatida; family Solasteridae; genus Crossaster; species Crossaster papposus. Next base: position 263,556 of record JBAIAA010000863.1, read on the forward strand.
AAAATTCAGCGTTTGCCAGCGTGTGACTGCACACGCTAGCGGCGCGCAAGAAGGCCGTTACTCACGCGTCGAACGCGCTAGACGATCGTTACCAACCCACTACTCTCACGCTGGCGACCCGCTGTCGTATTTTTACTATAAATCAGTGATGCGTTCCTTACACGCTGAGCGCGTTCCTCACACGCTACTTACGCGCTGGCATACGCTATGAACCCGTTATCAACCTGTATGAACACGCTGAAATCACGGTTCCACTTGACTTTTTCTGTGAAAGTTTAGCAATTGCCAGCGTATCAACTATTTTTAACGCGCTACTTATGCATTGGCCTAAAACGTCCTGGTGTGGCAGGGCCATAACCATCGTGTCGCAAGCGTACGCCGGCGTACGCCAGCGTGTGATTAACGGGTTGATAACGATCGCCTAGCGTGTTCGACGCGTGAGTAACGAATCTAAAACGCGCCGCCAGCGTGTGCAGTCACACGCTGGCAAACGCTGGAAATTGTAGCTATTTAAAAAAAAAAAAAATTTCCTCAGCGTATGACAGCGTGTCCCAGCTTGTGAGTAACGCGCTCATCGTGTTGCTAACGCTGGCCTAGCGTTGGTTATCGTTTGCCAGCGTGTTGCCAAAATTACAACACGCTACTCACGCGTTGGCCTAAAATGTTCTGGTGTGACAGGGCCATAAGGCTGGGTATAAGCCGGGGATTCAGATCGTCAACTGCCGTAACGATATAGCCACTTCGTTCTCCGCAAGTGACCGAAATATGAACGATTTTAAATGATTTGAATAACGATGGAAATTGTAACGCCACTTTCTTATTAAAAGCAAACCCTACAGCTTCATAAAATTGGGAAATTTGATCCAAGTTCCTGATGGTAATCCTCATGCATTGACACCATATTTGGGGAAATATTTCATTCGTTTTCACCGACTTTCAAAACTATGAATCACGGTTATTGAAATCTCTAGCTTGTCAAGCCCCGCGAATGCTGTCTCGGGCAATTCAAATTACACAGGCCAAAGTTAAATAAACATCAAAGGTCACAAAACAAAGGTGCACAAAAAGGTGATTAAAAACAACCCAAGTCATGGGTAAATTAATAACACAAACAGTAAGGGGTAGGACTTAAAACCCAATATCTGGGTAAGAAAATGACACAACACATGGGTAAAATCAGGGTTCGGTACAGTTTACAGTGATGAGTAAAAAGGGAACAAGGTCCTCACATGGGTAAACTTCTTACGCAACTTTGTTGTGCAAATATGTAACACAACTATGGGTAAAACGTACAAAGCTGTATTAGGGACATGGTGAAAATAATTATTTTCTCTCACTTCAGCTAACTCGTACGTACGAGTTATATGTCGTACGCACGAGTTATATGTCGTACGTACGAGTTATATGTCGTACGTACGAGTTAGATGTCGTACGTACGAGTTAGATGTCGTACGTACGACTTTTGAAATGTAACTCGTACGTACGACTTATATGTCTTACGTACGACTTATGAATTTTAACTCGTACGTACGACTTATATGTCGTATGTACGAGTTATACGTAATACGTACGAGTTATAAACTTGTGCTAGAGAAGTTGTAGTACATGTACTCTAAGACAGTATGTAGTACTAGTAGCATTGGAGTAGCTCCACGGTCGCCCTACCGAATGAGGTGCGCGCGGCCTAGGATTACTTATGTCGTACGTACGACATAAGTCTGACATTTAAGTCGTACGTACGACATAAGTCTGACATTTAAGTCGTACGTGCGACATATAAGTCATACGTAAGAGTTAAAATTCATAAGTCGTACGTACGACATATAAGTCGTATGTACGAGTTACATTTAAAAAGGCGTACGTACGACATATAACTCGTAAGTACGACATCTAACTCGTACACGTGTACGACATATAACTCGTACGTACGACGAATAAGTCGTTCAATACGACATATAAGTCGTACGTACGAGTTAGCTGAAGTGAGAGAAAATAATTATTTTCACCATGTCCCTATACAGCTTCGTAAAAACGTTACGCCGAAATTAGTACTTTTGTACACGCTAGCTGTTGTGTAAACCGTTTACACAAGTTAGTCTGGTTGCCTATGTCATGATAGCATAAGTGAACTAAAATTTTCCTACACTAGACATTTTTGATGTTTTTTTGTAGTTTTGACGCTCAGGAATCCAAATCAAATTGTTACCATTTTTTCCAATCAGCCGTTTGGCGGCCATCTTGAATTTCAAAATGGCTGCCATTTTCAATCTAGTTTGTACTATATCTCAACTTGTGAGTGACATAGAGCTGTGAAATTGGTGGCAATACCCCCCATCTTTATGATACCAAGCTTTCAGTTGAAGCCATAGTCAAACTTGTATCAAGTGCCCGCCATCTTTAATTTAAAAATGGCCGCCATAGTCACTCTTTTTGCACTATATATACTTGTGCAGGGAAATTAGAGGCATACCCATTTGTTATGCTAATCTTTCAGTTGGAATCATAATCACACTCTATCATGTTGTATCAACTTTCATTTTCTATTCCAAGAAGATGGCTGCCATTATGATGCATTTTAAATAGAGCCTCATGAATATATCTAGTATTGATACAAGTATAACAGTGTCATATATCAGGTTTGCCTGTATATATTTGCTTACATTGATATTCATGTATGAACTATGAAATAAACGAAGACCTAGCCCTCCTTTCTCAAAAGGGTAAGACTCCCGCGGACCCTAAGCGTGAAAAAAACAAAAACAATATCCCACTGGAGTTCGTCCTACCATACTACCCACATGTCGCGCACCCAGCCCTCAAACGGGCTATTCTCAAACACTGGCCCTTGATTAGCGAAAACGAATATCTGAATAGGCTATTTGATACCCAACCCATCCTGGCATACAAACGGCACGAAAACATAAAAGATGAACTTGTTCGATCTAGGACTAAAGCATCTCCACAATCCAACCAAGAAGGAACAAAATCTTGATGAGGAGAATCTGCAAATTCTATTGGAACTGTTGAAAGAACAAAACAATGATCAAAGAAATGGATCTCAAGACTAAAACAAAATAAATAAGTCAACCCCCCCCCCCCTTGTCCTTGCCACGCGTCATATAAACCGACACACAAATACAAACAAGGAAAGTAAAATGAACTATAAGAAGCTAGGTGACTGATGACGTGCATGATATAGCACAGAAAATATGCCCTGCTCCCCTTCCAAAAAAGGAGAAAAAAGAGGGGACGGCATATTATCACCGGTAATAATCAATCACTGTGTGAACTAAAAACAAAGGGACCACTGTGGCAATACACAAACCAGTCTTCGCGTCGCCAAAACCAGAGACAGGGTTTGAAACTCCCGCTTTTTAGGGAATGTCTAACCCAATTGGCCTGCAGACGTTTGATGTATTTGCCCGTCCACGAACTCCAACCACGGACTGTCATCTAGCAGAGACAATTTGGCTAAAACTGACCCCCAGATGCGTGTCTTACAGAAAAAAGGAAAAACAGAGTTAAGAATTATGCTCTGGAGAGACCAGTCAAACAGCCACATTCTAGAATACCAACTAGTTAACGTACAATTACAGATTTATCTCGGCAGACCAGTCACAAATACAATCCATATGATACTTGTCAGCAGAACCTTTTCCGCGTCTCAAAAAAATAACGAAAAGCACGGAGGGGTTTTGTTTACTTTCTATTTTTTTAAAGGAAACATAAAGCCCTAGAACTTGACTTGCAAGTTAATCTGTATACATTATAGTCGGCCCTGAAATTTGTATGGAGTTTTGTGTGTGCATAGGGTGTGCACGGTTGTAAGCCGTGGTTGAAGCTTATAATGATATGGTTACATCCATAGGGTGTGCCCGGTTGTAAAAGTGGTTATGAATCACCCCCCCCCCCCCCCCCACCCCCAACCTTGAGTGACATGTATGATTACGCTGCTTCCCAATAAGCAAAATAGAGTGAAATGGCGGCCATTTTGAAATTTCAAGATGGCGGGCACTTGATACAAGTTCAATAATGGCTTCAACTGAAACCTTGGTATCATAAACATGGGTATTGCCACTTATTTCACAGCTCTATGTCACCCACAAGTTGAGATATAGTACAAACTAGATTGAATATGGCGGCCATTTTGAAATTCAAGATGGCGGACACTTGATACAAGTTCAATTATGGTTTATACTGAAAGCTTGGTATCATAAACATGGGTATTGCCACCAATTTCAAAGCTCTATGTCACCCACAAGTTGAGATATAGTGTAAACTATATTTAAAATGGTAGCCATTTTGAAATTCAAGATGGCCGCCAAACGGCTGCTCGAAAAAAATGGTAACAATTTGATTTGGATTCCTAAGGGTCAGAACTACAAAGAAAGAACCAAAAAACATAGTGTATGAACATTATAGTTAAATAACACAAGTAACCATACTAAGTGGACGACCATGTTCCCTTTTTACTCTCAAAAAGGTAGTAGTTTTACTCAATATTGAGACATTTTTGTTGTGTATAATTGACGTCAGGACGTGTGATTAGACATTATACATCTTAGCGCCGCCTATACTTATCTGTATTCGCATACGAGGTCGTGCGCTAGAAATCTAGCGCAAAATAAGGTTAAACATAAGATTTCAAAAAAATGATTGAACCAAGAAGAAACAATTGCTTCAGTTGATTTGCATAAATAGGCCGCATGCGGTCGCTCTTCCCGCTGTAATTTGGCACCGCTACTGATCTGCAGCCGTGGCGTGAATTTCGGACGATAACGACGAACGCGCGCCTTGACCTAAAAAAGAGTGATTCTCGATCTTATAAAGCAATAAATTCTACAAGAGTCGAAAACCACTCGAAAATAGTAAATATTTTACTTCGAGGAGCCATATGATAGGTTTGTCCATCATCCCCAAGAGAGTGACAATTTCACTGATTTGGAAGTAGATTTCACTCTGAAAAACTAAATTGTACTTATTCTCCCCCCCCCCCCCCCCCCACTAATTTAGGAGTAGTTTTCACTCTAAAAATCTCAACATTACTAGGCCTATTTTTCAAATTGTTGAGTAACAAATACTTTATTCTTTGGAGAGTGATTTTAATTTTAAGAGTATCTTTCGCACAGCATTGACTTAACCAAAAACCAATGACCTCTCGTTATCGACATGTCGCAATATTAAGTTTTAATCTTATGCAATATTAAAATGTTAGGGAAAAGTTATTACTTTAAAAATATGGTTAGAAGACGTAGCAACATTTTCTTTTTTGGAAATTTATAAAATTGAGTAGTGTGTTGAAAATCGAAAACTTAAGAAAATATTTTCTCTGAATATACGTTAACAGAGCTAAAATGTAACTTTGTAATACGGTAATACAAGCACCATTCGTTAGATTTTGAGAAGGTTTGGTGCTTCAAATGATAAAAATGCACAACTGACAAATGGTATATTATAACTTTATAATCTAAAATTGTTTTGCTCTAAAACACATGGTCATTGTGATTTAGGGGGTTTTGATTTGGGAATGGGAGGGGGTACTTGCGTTAGGTAACAATAGTTATAGAGATTGTATATGTATACGGGGGACTAAGGGGGAGTTCCTAGGTCTCATATCGTGCTGGGTACACTAAAGCATGAGTTATTTTGGTTTTTTTTCCCACAGGCACAACTTGGGTTCAGGAGGTCATGTCGGCCGTGATGCATGATGGGAACCTTCAGGAGGTCAACAAAAGCCACTCTATGCTCCGTGTGCCATATTTTGAGCAGACTTTCCCGGAGTTTGTGCGGCGGCTCAAAAACGTATGTTACAGCGAGTTCCATGTTTGTCATGAGTGCCTTTTTACACGAGCGCCCATTTTGTTTAACAATGTGCAAACATCAGCAATAAAGAGCATCGCCTATAGTGTATGTTGGTGTCCATGATAGTCCGCACTTTGGGGTGCAGAGCTCTAAATCGGTCGAAAATTGCCCTCAGAATATCTGCTATTAGAGCATTTTGTTTTTGTGGGCCAACGTGAACATGATGGTTTTCACAAAAGAAGGTGTAAGCCGTGCACAACACTCCAGGTACCCACAAACTTTATTTCCGTACATGACGTTATGGGGACACTCCGTAGGGTTCATCTCTCTAAACTAAAACTCAGAAAATTGTTTCGACCTAAAATGTTCAACATCACCTTAATTTGTCGTCTTTTCAATTTTTGTCATTATACCCTAACCTATTTCTACCTTTAGACCCCTTTACTGGAGACCATAAATGTTAAGGGGACATGAAAATGTCTTCACAACTCGGTCAGTTTTTTTTAAACAAAAGAACCCTTCCCCAAAATAGGTGTGTGCTATAGCACACACACATCTGCATGTGTGTAAACACTTATTCGCATTTTTGTATCACTGTGGAGACGTGGCTTTGTTCTCGTGTACAAAATGGTTAGAAAGTCAAGCACGTTTTTCAAAATGCTCCCATTTTAACCATAATATTTTTCCTGGGTTGAAATTTCCAATATACCCTATATATACCCTAACCCAAACATTAACCCTAACCTACATCCTAATCCTAGTTTTTGAGTAATCTAAGTAAAATCCAAAAATCTAATTCGTGAAATTCCCAGTGGAGACCTATTCATCTATAGAAATGTACCCTCCGGAGACGTTTTGTCTCCATTGTACACATTGTGTTCATGTCTCCAGAGGGTACCGTATTTCGCACCACCTTTCCATCGTGGACCCCCAATTGTCCCTCTTTTGTTTGTACTTCAACGTTTTTGAAAGGCCTCTTATATGTGTTGTACACGATTTAAAATTGTGGACTTTCTGTCAATCTTGAACCATGTTGTCCTCTTTTGTTCTACGTCCACTATTTGAATGCGGATACAAACTGACACACATACACACCAACATTGACATAGAAGGACAAGGCAAACATAGTATGCCTCTGTAGCTCTGCCGGGTCGGAGGGGCATATACAAATACTGTCAAATGTACGTCTGAAAGTCAGGAAGCATGGTGCCACGTACCCTTTCACCGTTTTTTTTACCTTTGGACCGTAGTTGTATTAACTGACAAATAGTATTGTTTACTGTAAGTTGTGCCACTTTAGATACTTTTTACCGTAATAATTAGGTTTATTAGTAAAGACAAATACGGTCCAATCGTAAATTAAGGGTGCCACCTCGCTGCACGACTTGCGACATAGTGCAGCTGCTTAGATAACAATTGTGCACTTTGTGGTAAAAGCATAACATTTGCCATGGTGCTTGGTATTGGGCTAAATATCATTTTTAGACGTGGACCCACGTTGGGTCTCACCTATTTGGGGGCGGAGCTTCATTTGCATAAAATGGGGGGTCTCAAATGTAAACAATGATAAAACTGATTCCAGAATTGAAAGATTGTAAATTTGTTGGCAATAAATATAAGCTTGAACAGCATAATACATTTTTTGTTACAAATAAAAGTCAACAATTGCCCTTTTGTGGGCGGAGTTTCGATATTCCAAAAAGTGGTCGTCCTTATTTTAACAAACTTGTATCTTTGTGCATTATCACTATTATTTTGTCATTAATCTTACTCAAATAGGCACAGAATAAATGGAAATTGATCACAAATGAAACTTCTCTTATACCCCCCCCCTTTTTGTGGGTGGGGCTAGATTTTTAAACACTGGGAGAAACGCCTTAATATGGATATGCATGTCTATCTATCTAGCCTATGTCATTCCACTGCAGAAGGAAGGCCTCTACATCACCATTCCACCTTGATCTTTCTTGTGCTTGTCGCATCCATGTAACGCTTCCAAGTTCCCTGATGTCGTCCATCTAACGCCTCTTCGTCTCGTTTGTGGTCTTTGGGTCCCTTCTGTTATACAATGTGTCCATCTGTTGTCATGACGCCTTGCAAGATGGCCTGCCCATCTCCATTTCTTTGTTTTTATTTCCTGTATGGTGTCCCTAGCATTTGTTTTCTTTCGTAATTCCTCATTTCTGACCCTGTTCTTTCCTGTAACTCCTACCATGATCCACTCCATTGATCTTTCTGTGACTCTGTGTTTCTTTTCCAATTTCTAAGTTTCTACCCCGTAGGATAGTACTAGAATTATTCACTGATTGAAGATCTGACTTTTGAGGGAGAGTGGGAGATCCTCGTCTCTGAGTATGATGCTGATCGAGTTTCCCAAATTTCACCCAAGCTAACTGTATTCTTCTTCGCACTTCACCTGCCGTTTTGTTTTCAAGGGTGATGTTTTTACCAAGGTATATGTAGCTATTCACCTTCTCGATTGTCGTGCCATCAACTGTTATTTTATTGTCTTGTAGCTTGTTGCTCATCATTACTTTGGTCTTCTTGATGTTCATTTTGAGTCCTGCCTTTTTACTCTCTGCACTCAACGTAATAATCATTATCTGCAGCTCCTGGGGATTAGGACTGACAAGCATGATGTCATCTGCAAACCTAAACTGAGTCAGATGTTCCCCATTTATTGCAATTCCTTTCGATTGCCAATCCAGGTTTCTGAATACATCCTCCATGGCTCCTGTTAAGAGTTTGAGATAAATTGGATCACCCTGTCTGACACCTTTTAGGATTTTGAAAGCACTAGTGGTATATAGTATTCTCCAAATGAATTCTGGCACTGGGATCTTTGTATATAGCTTTGATGAGACGAATATATTTGCCATTGCTGATCTGTTTCTCCAATGCATCAAGAAGTGACTGGTGGTCTAAACTATCAAATGCTTTCTCATAGTCCACCGAGCCTAGGCAGATGTTAAAACGATATTCTTTCGCCTTTTCAATTATCTGACGTAAGGTGTGTAGATGATCTGATGTTCTAAATCATCCTGGGAAGCCTGTCTGTTCTTTTGGCTGATTATCACCAAGGTGTCTTTGGACTCTTGCAAGAATGATTTTGGTAAAGAGTTTGTACAGTAGCAAACTGACGGGTCTGTAATTCTTGATGTCTTTCATGTCCCCCTTTTTGAATAATACGATGACTTTAGATTTATTCCACTGGGTGGGAACTTGTTCCAGTTGAAGGATCCTGTTAAACATTTTGTAAATATCTTAATAGTATCCTCCCAACTTAAAAATGTCAGAAGTTAACTGGTCCTCCCCAGAAGCCTTACTAGGCCTTTAGCTGAGTGCTCAAATTCGTTTGTTTCGATCCAGCAAGAGTGGGTGTGAATTTTCTGAACAGTTCCAACTAAATACATGACTCTAGATTACTAGAAAAATAGTTCTCCACATATCATCTTGCAGTTATTTAATAATCCTGCTGCAAAGAGCGAACTATTTCGGCATCAGGGAAGTTCAAAGACGTAATGCGCCATGTTACAAAATCCGTTCGCGAATGACGCAATCGCATCACGTGTTACGAATTGTCCAATCCCACACCAGTTTGTCCGTGCGGGGTCGACGGTCATGACATGACCTACATTTTTCATCAAACATGGCGACGTCTACTGCAGGCGCACCGTCAACGTCGCCGACCGACGTAAAACAAAATAATGTGACTAGTTTGAAGTGTTATATAATGCACGTTGAATCTGTAAAATTAGACAAAGTTGAGACCCTCACAAGTCTCAGATGGGATAGATTCACTTCCAGTTCCAAAGAGTGGCTTAAGTTCAGCGGCAGAGCTCGCGAAATTGCCGAACATGCCCAACGTGTGGGCCTTCTTGGTCTGCATTATGAAGAAGCACGTGAAAGGCAGTCCGACCTGGGATTTCACGACACCTGTTATCGGCGGTTCGTAGATAGTAAAATGATAGTGAAAGTGTTAGAAGAGCACCCAGAGTTTCAAGAAACATTCACAGATCTAGGGAGCGAATTCAAATTGCAAGAAGGCACTCTGTCATCTCTAGAGAAGTTTGTCTGCTTGCTGTACCCCTAGAACTATGGGGCTCCCGACGCCCCATAGATAGAGAGGGTTTTTACAGGTTAACCGCCGTTAAACAATAGAAACCATGCACAAACAAAATAGATGTACTCCCATACCGCTACACGGTCTACCTCATACACATTTTAAACTGTTAGTACTTTGAAACTCACCTAGCCAGCACCAACCATAAAACTGGTCGAATCTCGCCCAATTTCTGTAAAAAAAGTGAAAACTATCCCCGTTCCGCAAACGCGAATGTTACAAGATGGCGGATAACATCGTTTAGTGGGTGCTGTTTTCCAAACCCTGGCTTCGGTCTATTGTGGCGTGCCTCTGGCGCATTGCTAAACTGTATGAATAAGGCCTCGCAGGATGAATCTTGTGTTTCAAAAACGACTAATGCGGCTGCGGCTTGAAATTACGCACGAGTTATCCGCCATCTTGTGACAGTCGCGTTTGCGGAACGGGGATAGTTTTCACCTTTTTTTACAGAAATTGGGCGAGATTCGACCGGTTTTATGGTTGGTGCTGGCATGGTGAGTTGTTAACCCTAACGCTCCTCAATCCTCAAAAATCCTCATTGCAGTTTTGGAGAATTTTTGAGGATTGAGGCTGTATGGGGTTTTCAAAAAATGAGGATTTTTGAGGATTGAGGCACAATGTTGTTTCACAATGTTTCAAATGTGGAGGATTTTTGAGGATTGGGGCACAATGGGGTTTTCAAAAAATGAGTATTTTGGAGGAATGAGGCTGAATGGTGTTTTCAAAAAATTATAATGAGAATTTTGGAGGATTGACTTTTTTTCAATCCCCAGAATCCTCATTGCAGTTTTGGAGGATTTTTTTTAAAATAAGGTTTTTAAAAAAATTAGGATTTTGGAGGATTGAGGATGGTTGCTAGCAAAAACCTAGGGGGTTAGGGTTAAAGTACTCATAACAATTGTGTATGAGGTATACCATGCAGTGGTATGGGAGTAAATTTATTTTGTTTGTGCATGGTTTCTATTGTTTAACGGCGGTTAACCTGTAAAAAACCTCTCTATCTATGGGGCTCCGCCCTTCGGGCGTCAGGAGCCCCATAGTTAGGGGTATGCTTGCTGTACAGCCAAACAACAGAGAGTTTGATGACGCCAGATATAAAACCTTGTGTTCTCCATCTCCATCGTCTGAGCAGAGTCTACAACCAACCCGAGATGCGCTGACCCATCATGCAAAGCGCTGTAATTACCAGGCTGCAATTCAGCGGCGATCGCTACAAGCAACAGATTAATGCAACATCTCCAGATGGACATGGATGGAAAATGGAGGATGGTAAACTAACAATCACATGGATGACGAAGCCATCTGCACCAGATGTTCTGCTTCAGTGTGTTAGCTGTAGTTGTAAAGTTGGAAAATGTTGTAAAGGACGATGTTCTTGTCTAAATGCCGAACTACCTTGTACAGATCTGTGCAAATGCACACATTGCAGCAACTTCAGGGAAGAAGTCGATGGTGTAGATGCAGGCGAGGATGACTTGGATGGTGAATTTTAAAAACTACTTGCGAGTTGATCGTTCTTTCACCAATTTGTGTTAGTATTTAACCGTATCTTTTACTCTCTCACCTGGGTACTGGACCAAATCTGCCGAAATCTATTAGTTGATTTTCTTTGTATTTATAGTCTAATGTAATCGCCACCGAAGTCTTGCCTCTTGGTTGATGGACTTAGTAAACATGTATATGACGACACTACACCCGGCCCAACAAAGTCCGGCGAAATCTGTCTGTTTATTAGTGTTTTTTTTGTGTTGTGAATTTTTATTTCCTTGTGGCCCTATGCATCGCTAGTAAAACTGGGTACATTCTGTAATTTGGCTGAATTAAAAGCTAATTCACACTAATGCTAGTCACATTATGAAAAACCACTCTTTAAAACCTTTATTTTATGTTTTGATATTTACAATATACATGTCCTCTGTGAAGCTGTGAACAAATTGTTCAGTGCTAACCAATTTATCACATCTCGAATATGTATGTTTTTTTAAACATACTACATGTACATGTAGTTGGTCTTTGACTTCTGATGGCCCTTTTATTTTTAATTATAAGTTGTTGTTTTTTTCCAAAAAAATTGTTATCTTTGTAACAAGTAGGGGTTTATTAAAATGTTAATATTATATTTTAATATTAATATTATAAGAACAACAATGGTCACGTGTACCAGTTCGGAAAAGGTTTTAAACAATTTCCATTCAAGTTTAAAAAATTGTTAGTAGGTTTTGTTGGCACGTATGGCAATCATAGCGCCCTGTGTGCCAATTTTGTTTCGCAATTAATTTGTTTGTGGTTCCATTTAACAAAAAAACTAAGATAATTTGCCGTTACCAAATTTTCAAAATACGTAAACACTTGTTCTTTAATATAAAATGTATAGGATTTGTCATACAGGTGCCGCAGTGCTGTATTGTTAAAACTGAAAGTGCCAATGTAAGACCTCAAACCACAAAACGTGCATTTTAGCATACGTGATTGTTAATAACTTTAATGAGGTATACAAAAATAACTGCAAAATTGTTTGTGGAGAACTTTTTACCTTGTGTTTGTGATGTATTGAACCTCATATATGTGCATTAAAAAAGTAGACCCAGAGTTGCTAGAGCGAAACGCATTTTCAGCCTGTTTTTCAGTGTCAGCTGAAGGCCTATACCTTTCTTCGTTTGGTCTAGAGCATTCTGTACTTCTTCCTTCTTAATTGGTTGTACACTATCGGCCTTTTTATTCCAGTTTTCTTCTGTTCTCCAATTTGGTCTATCAGTGTTGTACAGCTCTTTATATAACCCTTCAATGGTTTCTATGATTTTAGTTTTGTCAGTAACTTCCGTCCCATCTTTTGTTTTCAGTGATGATAACAGCTTTTGTCCTCCCTCTAGTTTTCTATTGATGATTTTTGGCCCTTTTAATTGCTCTCCAGCACCTCTTTCACTATTTTGGTTCTGTGTTGTCTCTTTTGCTGCCGTCTTATCTTGCGGGTCGTCTTGTTTAATTCTGTATACTCGATCTGATTTCTCGCTGATGTCTGTCTAAAGGGTTGTGATCTTTTCTTTTTTCATTCAACTTTCGGATCTCTTTCTGTGCAACCACTTGTGGCGGTTACCTTCTCTTTTTGACCTTTTAGCTAGCTTTTGTGCTTCCTTCATGATAATGCTGGTGACTTGCTCATATGCAACATAAATTGGATCATCCTCTACAGAGACTTCAAGAAGTAAGAATCTATTCTTTAGTTCAAGCTGCAATTGTTGTTGCTTGTCGGAAAGCATTCCCAGATCAATATGTCTTTTCTTTGACTGCTTCATTCTTCTAATCCTCCTCCATCTTCTTATTAATCCGTACTACTGCTCTGACGAATGTTTGGTCACTGCCTGTGTCAACCTTTAGTATAACCTCCACATCCATTAAGATTTGTTTGTGGTCAGTATACTGGGCGTTAAAGCCGGCATCTTGTTGTCTCGTTTCCATGTTGATGAAGGTTAATTGCCTACTCTACCGCACTGGCAAAATACATTGGTAGAGGCTGGATGAACTCCTTGTACTCCTGCCCGATCTAAAGGAGCTCTTAAGTCAGACCTTGGTCTTAAAAAAACAAACATATAAAATCAAGCTGAAAAACTTTTCAAAAATGTAACTCCGCCCATAAAAGGGGCAGAAATAAACAAAACTATTGATTTCAAAAGGATCATTATACTGTTATTATGTATTACAGTCATAGAATGTGCAGGAAAAAATCTTAATATTGTAATAATGTCAATTTTTCCACCCATTTTTAGAAAACATATTCCGCCCCTAAAATGGGCAAGATCCGAGGTGGGTCCACGTCTAAAGACGACATTTAGGGTATATATAACAACTGTAGAAGGTTCCATGCTTTTACCACAAAATGCACAATTGTCCCACATTATGGGCCTTAGCAGCTGGACTATAAATGTTTGCATTACTTGTTTAGACAGTGTATTTCATGTTTCACAGCTTCCGCCGACTCACCGGATAGCGGACGAGATGCCGTCTCCCCGGGTCATCAAATCCCACCTTCCCGGTCAGCTCCTACCCCCACAAATCTGGACCAAGAAAGCCAAGATCGTCTACGTCATCCGCAACCCAAAGGATCTGGTGGTGTCTTACTTCCACTTCGAAAACTTGCTGAATTTGAAAGGTGCAGGACTGGCGTTTGAGAAGTACCTGGAATACAGAAACTCAAAGCAAGGTACAATCGAATATTGTTGTTACGACCAAGTGAGCTTTATTCACGAGTCGGCCATATTAAATTGAAAGTGAGGTAAAATCATAATTTTTCGAATTTGCGGATAGAAAACAAAATGTATTTACAAATTAAATAATACCAGTCTTCTTTGATGAATAATTTACACATTGTGATTAAACATAGCTTAATGTTTTATGAGACATTAAAAAAAGAAACATTGAAAGCAAAAGTAGTGTGGCACTATCCCATACATGTATACGTTTTGGCCATTCATTGCGTTTTTTTCCAGCCAAAGTGCTAACTTTCCGGCAACACTGTTTTCGCGTACTTGAAATACCAAAACATTTTATTCCATGTTTATGTAGGTTGGTATATTATCTACCAATCATGAAAGTGGCATTATCAAAAAAGTGTCACTTTCGGCGTTATGGCCCAATTCAATACCCCATTTTTTTCGCTATCAGAAAATATGATGACAACACCCCTATTTGAAATAATGGTTTGATCTAAAGTGGAACACACACTTACATTTTAAATTCATTTTCTGAAAGAGTAAACAAGGTTTTGCAATATGTGTAAAACAAAAAATTCTACTCTTTCCCCTTTATATGTACCAGTGCTTCCAATTTACATAAATTTCATTACCTGAATAGTGTAAAAACTTACAAAATTGGTTGGAAATCTTATTTTGGCCGTTACCATGGCAACCGACAACTGATATCCAATTTATTTATTTTATATGTACCCATACCTACTCATGCATGGAGTATTGCCAAAATCCATTTTTTTAAAAGTTTGCTACCTTTTTTAAAATATCTTAGATTTTTACAGCAACCCAGTCTTAAAATATGTGAAAAAGAATAAAAACAAAGAATGTACATATTGTTACTCTGGCTTACCTTCAAATTACTGTTTTTCGGACTACAATTACAGCTTTTAAAGCCGCAATGAACTCACTAAATATGTTTAGGCCTCAAATGAAGTTGTTTATTTGTCCGTTTCTTGGGATGAACAACGCATGCGTGTGACGTATTCCACCAGTGACTCTGCTGGTCCACAAGCAGGATCTGTTGTGTCTGACTCGGGTGAGCCCCGGGTATGGCGTCCGAGGTAATTAAATGACCTGGGGCTTACTCGTGTCGACTCGGGTGAACTAAACGAACGCACCCTATATTCACTGATTTGGGGGATAAAAACGAACTAAATAGCATTGCTTTCTGTGGTTGTTTAAAGCAAGCTACGGATCGTGGTGGGACCACTACTTGTACTTTTGGAAGAGAAGGCACCAACCCAACATTCTGGTGCTACGGTTTGAAGATTTGAAAAGAGTGAGTTTCTGAATATTATGCAAATAGTGAATAAGTACTTATGTTTAAAACTGATTCATGGGCCTGACCGCATTAATGTTCATGCCTATGGACCGATTTTAAACGTATACCTGTTTAATGCCGGCCAACCCATATTTTTATTTCAAATTTATACCTTTCGGCTAAGGAGTAAAAACCAGTTTAAAAAATGTACAATTTTCAACGATTTGGTTTAAGAGTTTTACCTCTCCGGCTTTTTTAAAGGTATGTGCCTTAGGCATGATTGTGTTCATATATGTAGATTGATGCGCGCGTTCCACGTTCCTTGATATGGCGTTATGTTTGTTGCAGAGAGCATTAGTAATATTAATTTACGGACTCATTGGTAGCGACTCAATAATTTACGGACTCATTTGTTTGAAGTTTTAACCAATGAAAGCTCCAATGACCAGACTTCGAAGGGTTCCCAATTTACTGTGACATCAACAAAGTGAATAGGCCAAAAACTATCTGGGCCAAGTGTGGTGCTCTCGGCCAATAGAAATGGCTAAACTGTCTCAGGTATTTATGAATATGAGTTACAGGCAATTAAAGCAGTACTGTTGAGTCCTGCTGAGTGTGGTGTCTGTACGTCTCGAATCCAGGATCTGCGAAGCAACGTGGAGTTAATCAGCAGGTTCCTGGGCAAAGACCTGTCTGCCGAGACACTAGACGCCATCACGGACCACTGCACCTTCGCCAATATGAAGAAAAACCCCATGACCAACCCCGACACCTTACTTACAACTGCCGAGGAACCAGACCGCTCCTTCATGCGAAAAGGTGGGAATTTTGTTCCAAGTACGTCCCCCAACAAATAAAGTCAAGTATCCTCCCCCTAAATTAAAGCCGAACAAGACGCGAAAACAAGAAAGAAGAGGTGGGAAAAAGAAAAAGAAAACGAAACATTACTTAAGCATGCACACGAAAAAGATAAACCGAAAAAGATGAAAATAAACAAAATGAAAATAAACAATCTGATAAATAAATGACAAATTCTCCCCTGCCAAAATTATAACAAAACAAAAACCATGTTTCAAATATGAGTGTGTCAACGTTACAGCTCAAAACAATTGTATTCCCTTGACAAAATCGTACAATTACCTCTGTTTGTATTTTTATTTTTGTAATGCAGCTTTATCAACCAAAACATAAATATTCTCATCAGTTGTTTCTTATACGCCAGTGCTGTATAACCCGTACCCATACCCATACCCCTACCCCTACCCGCAGCCGCACCCATACCCTGCACTCGTAGGGCCAAATTCCTAAACGGTGATTTTCCCTTGATCACGATTAACTAGGCTAAACTGTTTATAAACAGTTGATGATCGAACGTACAAATCTAGATCCGAATTCATAGTTAGGTTTCTTTTGTTTTTTCGTTCATGTTTTGTGTATATTTGCTAAACTATACGGGCCAAATTCATAAACGGTGATTTTCCCTTGATCACGATTAACTAAGCTAAACTGTGTATAAACCGTTTAATGATCGAACGTACAAATCTAGGCCCGAATTCATAAAGAGTGCTTAGATCAGCACATGTTTACCAAACGTACATGGTTAGTGACATGCGTCTAAGTAAAAAAGGAAATGTTAAACGTCCCAAGGGGCTTGTTTATCTCGTGTACAAGTTACCATTTTGCTTGTGGGACAGACGTCCATGGATCTGCTGCGTATCATTGAACTAGCACAGGAAGAACTGTTTTCCCATCTTTTACACTCCAATGAGACGCATTTTCTGGTCATGAGTAAAATTATCAGCGCGTTTTTTCGACATGGCGACCCTCCCACTAATGTCAATTGAGCTGATCAGCAGAGCACAGCGATATGCGTGTTTTTGAAAATAGATATGCCCTTTTATTCAACATATTACGTAATCCGCTGTGAATATAATGATGTACGGCTGGACCACTAAACATCGGCTAAGCAGGAACTTGTACACGGCTAGATAAACAGTCGATTATTTTCTTACTGAATTGCGATGATCTCAGGAGTTTATTCACACGCGCACTTCTCTGTTTTGGTCCAGTCAAAATAAGTTTTGACCTCAAACAAATTGTAACAACAATGTTTTCACCACAATGCATTTCTAAAAGGTCCCCACAATAACATATTAAAAGTCTTTAAAAATTCAAGTGGTGGAAATATGACTAATTTGCATAAATCTTTAATCCCTGTTGCGTAATGTATTTATTCCGATATTTGGGTATATAATATATTTTAAAAAAATTGAAAAGTTTATTTGGGTGATTCTACTTACATATCCCTACTTCGATAACATTTTCTAAAGCGTATAAGTGACTAAATAATTATGAGAACATGGTAATTATCCAAAATGACAACTTCGTGACCCTATAGAAGTGCGTACATTACACTGTCTCCAGATATCATCCAGTAGTCAGTATTGGTGAGCTTCAAATTCACCAAGTTGCTTACTGGCACAGTTATCATATTAAAACCTTATGGAAAATCATATGAACAATGATTACATTGTGATATTTAACCCAGCAAACCAAAACTGGGGGGGGGGGGGAATGGTTTGTTCATAAACTAGGCGAAAAAGAAGAAAAGGGTTACCTAACATGGGAAACTTGAACAAGTTCAAGAAAATCCTCAAAATACATTCTAACGTAGATATGATTATTGTAAGTAACAAAAATCTTAAATTTGGGGGGTTTCCCTGAACTTGTTCAAGTCTCTCACCTTAGGTAACCCTTCACCTACTTTTTAGCCCAATTAATGTTATCATTGTTAAAAACGATTTTTTCATAAGGTTTTAATAGGATAACTGTGCCAGTAAGCAACTTGGTGATTTGAAGCTCGTCCATACTGACTACTTGGTGATATTTGGAGACAAGGTAAATGCGTGCAAATTATAGGCTAAAATTATAGTCATTTTGCACCATTACTCTATTTTCAAAATTATTCAGTCACTTACATGCTTTAGAAAATGTTATTGAAGTAAGGATGTGTAAGTAGAATCACCCAAATAAACTTTTCGAAAAATAAAAATGAAATATATACCCAAATATGGAAATAAACATATTACACTGCAGGGATTAAAGATTTATGCAAATTAGACATATTGGATTTCTTAAGATTGTTTAAGATTTTTAGTATGTAATTCTAGAGACCTTAAAGAAGTGCACTGTGGTAAAACAAAAATTTGTTACAATTTGTTTGAGGTCAACAATACAACATTTGGTATTTCGACTGGACTATTTTAGCCACCGTACAATAGTTGTACGCGACTAAAAAAATCCGGTAATCATCACCGTTTATGAATTTGGCCCTTAGTCTTTGGCACATTTGTATCTCTATGGTAAATTACTGGTACTCGTACTTATGACAAGGTACTCGTATTCAGACAGATGCTCATGGAAATGAGCTCAACTACAACACGACATCGACGCCAGAAAACGGCAACCAATGCATTCAATTACAATTTTAAAGGAAATATACCTTTTGTAACTATAATCCCCAAAGTAGCCAGCCAAATTATTATTACTTGTTGTACATATTTTAATGACTCTAAACTTCCTTCGAAATTATTCCATTTGGCAGGTTGTCATTTTGAAGAAAATGACCCAAGATATAAAAAAATGCGTCTCGGAGACGCATATTTTTCAATTTACATTAGTACAAGTAGTTGCAATTTAGTTTCAATATTTTTGAAAACTATTTTCTCGGAATATACAGCATTCACAGAGCTAAAGCTTTGTCAGAATATTTGTCAAGCACCTTTCTTTAGATTTTGAGAACTTTTGATGTTCAAACGATAACAATGCACACATGACAAATGGTATACCGGTACTTTAAATTACTGTAAATATAGTACATGTATACACCAATTACATTGGTTGTAATTAGAAACAAATTGATGGATTAAGGGATTAGTATTTTATAGCAAATAATGATTGTACCACTCACATGTTAAAGGTTTTAGATTCATAGATGCTCAAACAAACATCGTTAGAAAATAATACAACAATTCTACCTCTTTTGAAAATGACAGCACAACAGGTGCAATTTAACACGATGTTTGAGAATATTATTCACTTACAGTCAAAGATATTTTCTAATATATTTTAGCAGTTTCGTTTTTAATGTTTGCAAATGGTGCATACTAACTTTAACGCTCCTTTGACAGCCGTTTCTTTGTGATAGCAACAAAATACTTAAAGGTAGGATACACCGTTGGTAATTGCGTGAATTATCATAAATGGGACAATGTTGTTGGTTGTAATTTGTAGTAAATATTACATTTTAACTGACCTTTCCGAAGTTTTACAATCATGGATGCCAAGAAAAGCAAGAAAACTGACGTTCGTTTTCAACTGGCGTCGGGCAGTGGTTCTTATGATGTTCTTGTTTTTTTCGCGATCGCCGTCTGGCAATCGTGATTTTTTAAAATAAAATTTAATTTTTCAGAACAATTACAGGATATATAGCGCAACCTTTTGCTGGATTCCTACAATCATTATTTACTTACAAATAAGTAAGATATTTCCCAATATTTATGTAGTAATTGTTTTCTTCTATATCTGTAAACGGTGTATCCTACCTTTAAAATATGTGGGTTTTCGTTTTGGGTAAATTTCAGGTAAAAGTGGGGGTTGGAAGACCCACTTTACCGTGGCGCAGAACGAAGCCATGGACGCCCTCATTGACGAGAAGCTGCATGGTGCTGGGCTCACCTTTGACCATTGACCAATCAGATCGCAGCAGTTGAGATCGCCTCGGATGGAAGCACTGATCTCTACAAACTGGATAGGTCGATCGTACATTGATGGGATAGCGAGCCGTGAAGTCACCGGCGGCCATGTTGGGATATTCAATACAATGCAGTGATCGCACGTGCGCGCACTGAAATTTTCTAATTTATGTTATTATAAAACTGGCACTTTTTAGTGTCTGGATATAAAATTAAACCCAAACATTTAAGAATTTCCTTGATCCAAAAAACCTCGTTTTTCCTTTTTCTATGGTTTGTGCATAAGGTTATGATGTTAGAAATGTTAAAACAAAATTTTGGTCTCGTATCTTTTCCCGAAAATAGGGCTTTTTAATATTCAAACTTGGCGTATATATCTTATTATTGGGTGTTATTATGTTTAACTTAATTTTCCTAATCAAACTGGATCGTTTTTGCGACGTTAACTTCGTTTCCTGTGATATTAAATGAGTTTTCTCGGTCGTGCGCTTTACAAACGTGTGTACGCCTGCAATGTTTTTTAATATCCCAATATGGCCGCCCATGGCTTCACGTGCAGAGCCGCTCGACCTATCCAGTTTTTAGAAATCAGTGGATGGAAGTGACTAATTAAACAATAGGCCGATCCAGTAGGCCACACCTTTTGAAAATTGACTAATCACAGTGCATGAATTTACGGTCGGACACATATTCGTCATTTTGCCCGACACAATTTGTTTCACCTCAGCATAGTTTATTGCAGTTTTGTTGATCTTACTTTTGTTTGATTTGTTCTTCCCAATTTCCTTACCATTATGGTTTTAATCATAGTCATGGTCAAGTGGTGATGTTGTGTTAACCAAACTCCCAGTACTGTTAGCAACGGGGAAAAGTAGTTTTCTAAGCCAAAGGCGTTACCTACTAAGTAATTACACTAGGTTATAATGCACTGTGATCAGCCAGACACGCGTCACGCTAGTACTAGGCAGTTGCTATGGCGGGCGTGGCCTACTGGATCGGTGTATTGGAAATGCGAATATTGCCACTTTCTAATTGTGGATATTTCTTCGAAATCATAACATAACAAAAGACTCTTTTTACATGGTAATGAATTTCTGGTAATGAATACAAAGATTCCTCAATTGCACCCTATAGGCACTGTAGCTCGCGAACCCGAAGAAACCTGCAAATAGAAGATAATGAGTAGGAGTTGATAATTCAACTGCGCATTTTCATGCTGATTATGGATCATTCGGGATAACTAACGCGTGCGTATATACGCGCCAGGTGGTTGCACGTTAGCGCTTTTATCACATATAAACTTTGACCTAGACTAATTCAACTAGATAGCAAACTGTCTAATTAGTGTGCTGGTATTGAACTGGTGAAAGTGGCTCCCGTATTACAAATTCTGATAAAAGAATTGACTATTGATAATGAAGGAAATTGGCCCCAAAAGAGTAAGAAGAGCATAAGAACAGAGACAAATAGAACCAACAAACTAAATAAAGAACAAAAATGGTAAAAAGTGCAAAAAAACGAGTAAAAAGAGCACAAAACGAGTAAAAAAAACACCCCAAAAAGAGTTAACAAAACAGAGTAAGAACATATAAAGGGCACACACAACAACAAAAACGCACAAAAAGAGTAAGAAGAGCGCAAAATCTTGGCGATTTTAACATTCACTTTGACTGTCCTGACAAATGTGATACGTCTCATGTCAACTCTATGCTAGCAGCTTATGAACTCAAACAACTCGTTACAGGTCCCACCTACAAACTAGGACTTAATGGTATCATCACAAGATATGATGACGATGAACTGGTTAGTGACTGTACAATTGACATGAATGGCGTCTCGGAGTACGCCGTAATCAATTGTAAACTTCACTTTGTAAAACCTCGGCCTATCATCCAAGCAGCGAAATTCCGCAACTTTTGTAAGATTGAACATGATGCTTTTGCTCGTGACTTATTGGATTGTCTCCGAAATGTCACCTGGGAGAGCGGCGTTTACACTGCATTTAACGCTGCAGTTAAATATGCGCTGGATCTCCATACACCTTCATCAACTTCGAAATCTAAGCCTAAACGCATCAAACCAAAGTGGTACAACAGTGATGTGGATGATGCGAGACGCAGACGCCGTCGTGCAAAACGCAAGTGGCGGAAGTCCAGACTGTTCCATATATACTGTTCCATGCCACCGACCGTTCCATCTACGAACAATATAAATGCAATCTAGCTGAAGTCCTCCTAAAAGCCACATCGGACTTTTACAGGGATTCGCTGATAGGTTCCACCCCAAAGAAGTATTCCGTGTTGTAAATAACCTCAGGCACTGGTAAACCGCGGTCAATGCCGTTGATTCTGTACTCGACTGTAGTTCTTGCTAACACCTTTTGTCAAGTTTTCACCGACAAAATTACGACTATCCGAGCTCATATAGATGACCTACATGCAGATTTAAGTTTATCTGTAGACATAAAATGCCCTCCTAATATTAGGTTTTCGCATTTTCAGCTAATCACCAATGATAACCTCCTTCAAGTCATTAATAAATCAGCGGCTAAATCATGTTATCTTGACATAATTCCAACCTGGATAATCAAACAGCACAGCTACCTTTCTGCCTAAGGTGACGGAAATCGTTAATACCTATAACTGACATCTGGTGTTTTCAAAGACTCATTTAAAATTGCCGTCATTACTCTAATCCTACACTCTTAAAAATCCCGGGTCAGATTTAACCCGGAAAGGGTCAGATCTGACCCGGATTCCGGGTCCCAGGGGGCCTGACCCATTCCGGGTCAGTGTGACCCGGAGTTCCGGGTCAGAATTTCCTGACCCCGAAAAGGGTTGCTTTTAAATGACCCGGAAATAGGGTTTCCGGGTTAAATAATACTGACCCGGATTACCGGGTCAAAGGTGACCCAAAATCTGGGTTTCCGGGTCAATATTTTCTGACCCGGGACCCGGGTCACTCACAATGAGCCAGAAACCGGGTCGAAATCCAAAATATCCGGGTAAAACATTAGCCCGTTCCGGGTCGTGTTTTTGACCCGGAACTGGTCAAATATGACCCATTCCGGGTTAAAACTGACCCGGAATCTGAGGCTCAGGGTTGGATTAACCCGGAGAACGGGGTTGGATCGACCCGGAAATTGTATTTAGATTGCTGTGACTTATTCTATTGTTTTAGACTTGTCATACTGGTATTACCGACGTGCACCTGGCATCTTAAGTCAGATCAATTTCAGAAGTAATATACATGTACATACATTCAGTGTATGCATGTCTTGTCCGTCCAATTTCATGAAGAGATGTAATTTTTTTCTCCACAACATGGATGCTTATCTCATTTAAGACCTGCTTTCTTCAAGATGGAGAGCAATAAGGACAAAAGAGAAACTACAATTTTGTGTTTACGTACATGCCAGTTAAATATCACATGTTATTCATCTAGGGCAAAAATTACAATTTTAGGCTTTGCAGGAAAGTTGCACAGTGGGAAATAATCTATTAACCCTAACTCCCTACCCATTTTTACTTACACATAACCTGAATCCTGCAAAATCCTCCAATTCCTAAATTGTTAAAACTCCAAGTAACCTGAATCCTGCAAAATCCTCCAATATTGGTCACTGGTGACCATACAGCCTGTATCCTGCAAAATCCTGCTGTCTTGCCCTGGCTGCAGTCAGTAAAAACCCAAGTAACCTCAATCCTGCAAAATCCTGCGATGCATCAAACTCCAAGTGACCTCAATCCTGCAAAATCCTTGTGTGTCACATTCAGCCTGATAACCTGAATCCTCCATATTCCTGCAGGGGTAAAACCCCAAGTAACCTCAATCCTGCAAAATCCTGCAATGCATCAAACTCCAAGTGACCTCAATCCTGCAAAATCCTGCATTTTGCAATGAGGAATTTGGAGGATTTGGGAGGGTTAGGGTTAAATTAATGTATATATACTGTTACTCTCAAACAAACAAAACTACAAAAAATGTACAGTAAAAACGGAACAGCTGCAGTGTGTTCACATTATAATGCAGATTTAGTGGATATTTCTGCTTTGATACTGAACCATACGAAGCTGCATTAGGGACATGGCAAAAATAATTAATTTCTCTCACTTCAGCTAACTCGTACGTAGGACTTGCATGTCCCACGTATAACTCGCATGTCGTACGTAGGACTCGCATGTCCCACGTACGACTCGCATGTCCCACGTACGACTCGCATGTCCCACGTACGACTCGCATGTCCCACGTACGACTCGCATGTCCCACGTACGACTCGCATGTCCCACCCACGACTCGCATGTCCCACCCACGACTCGCATGTCCCACGCACGACTCGCATGTCCCACGCACGACTTGCAAGTCCCACGTACGACATGCAAGTCCCACGTACGACATGCAAGTCCCACGTACGACATGCAAGTCCCACGTACGACATGCAAGTCCCACGTACGACATGCAAGTCCCACGTACGACATGCAAGTCCTACGTACGACATGCAAGTCCTACGTACGACATGCAAGTCCTACGTACGACATGCAAGTCCTACGTACGACATGCAAGTCCTACGTGAGACATGCAAGTCCTACGTGAGCATGTTTTGTTTATGATATGCAGATGAGTTGAAAAAATGATACCTTCTTGGTCTGTCAAGTTTGTAGTCATTCTATGATTCTAATAAAAGAAAGAGTAATTTGTTTTTAAAATGCAAGGCAAAGAATTTAAAAAATATGTAAACAAATTAATAAAAAGTTACAACTTTAAGATGACGTCATCATAACATGTGTAATACACACAAAGTACTGTAATACTAATTTCAGAGTCAGTTGGAGTGTGTACAAACTGCAAAGTTTCATGAAAGGTAGGATACACCATTATACAGTTGTTGACTGCTGTGGTGTGGGATGCGTTTTGAACACCCGAGATATACATAAGCAACTCCAGGCGAAGCCGAGTGTGCTATGCGTCCCCGAGGGTGTTCAGAACGTTATATCCCACATCACAGCAGTCGACAATTGTTTTGTTATACCTATGCCTTGAAACTCAGCAGACATTTATGAGGACTAAGGATACATTGTACGAAACGTTTTATAAAAACAAAATTTACTGTAGTATTCACGCAAGTATTAACTTAACAAGTTTACTACCGAATTATAAAGAAACATCCAGCAGAATAATGTTATAACTGGTTTTCAGACTTTTGGGAGCCAATAAATGCCCTGAGTGACCAAACACACGCAGAGGTCGATTGTCTCCCTTTCCCCTCCCCGAGGCCATACACTCCCAATGAAACACTGCCAACGGAAGGAGATATCTAGTACAAAACAGTTTAAAGCAAACATTGCCTGTCTTTCAACAAATACCATTATCTGCTCCGGCTTAAGTTGCTCACCAATGATCAGTACGAAAGGCTGTTTGAGTGTTAGCGTGTCCAGGTACTCTGCTGTTCGTATACGTACCAATCTACATTCAGGGTAAAAATAAAGATACACATTTGAATGTACGGTACACATGATGTATGCATAGAAACCACAAAATTGAACACAATCTTCATCTTCACCCGAGACACTTCTTCATATTTATATTAATTTCATTTGCAAAAGTCATCTTTAAACATTACATGTAATGTATGGTGCAGTAAAAGTATTTTGACAGTTATCCAAACCCCAGTTTCGGCTCGGGTTCCATCACCATTGCCAACTGCATGAACGAAGTTCAATCGGAGACAAAGCTGTGGTTTGGAAAACGCTTATGGTCGTTTTGGAAACCACAGCTGTGTTTCTGGTGGGCTTCGTTAATGCAGTTTAGCAATGTTGATGGAGCCGAAGCTGGAGTTTGGAAAAACGGTCACGAGTTAAATAAACAGAGTTTGGCTACACTGTTCCTTGCTCTATGGCTACACTGTCTTCGTCATGCTCGACTGAAATTAAATTTTAAATAGGGCCTCAACATTTCTCGAAAATTGTAAGGTAAGACTGTAGTACAGGCTTTTTACAGCATAATAAAAGCGAGTGATTGATAGATTATAGAACATAGGAGTAAAATTAAAAACTAGTACAGTTCCTTGGACAGCTGCCTGCGGAAATACAAAAATGGTGGCCTGTCTTGTAGCGCGCATGTGGGCATGGCGGGGGAAATATGGCGAGGTACTCCATGTGAGTACACTGAAATGTTAGCTTCATCGTCGTAAGCCTATCGTATGTAAACCATGGTAAACAAAGTGATGCGTTCGACAAAACCATGACAAAACTAACATAAACTCTTATCTCGCTCTATCTTACCTTCAAATGTATCCGAGTACCGTTCCAATCCCCATTTTTTTAACTGTTCAAGTTGAACAAATTCGGACATTGTCATTATAGTGATCGTTGACTGTTTGACGGTTTGGTTGCGCTCGCTTCAATTTCCGCGCAGTGAGGTCACATGATCGACCTCATCCAATCATTTAAGTTAATGCTGCAGCTCAACTGGTACCCTTGCCACGTTACGGTCATGGCTACTGACAAAATGCATGTGGACCAATCATGTAATTTGCATGTTTTAGAATAGGCCGGGTCTGGAATTTTTTGTCTATACGGCCTCTGAGAAAGTTTCACTTTCGATTGATCCTCGAAATCTGCTAATCTCTTACTTCCATGGTGGTCTGGTTAAATACATTCTGACCTGATCTTGAAGATTCACTGACGACTCTTGATAAATCTTAGGTCAGTTATACGAAAAAAATGAAATGGAATACACATTTATTTTACCACTGACATGCATTTGAAATTTGTTTTTAGAAAAATATAATATAGGGGTATTTGTAAATGCTTAATCCCAGGCTAATTTTAACATGATGGGCAGTTTATCCAAACTAACCAGGTAAACATGATGGGTTAACAATGAGCTGGCATAATGACCTATATAGTACCCGGTAAAATTATACCCGGGAAAGGGTTAACGATGACCCCGATAAATGATTTCATGGATGACCCGGCACCACCGCGTCAAAATTAACCCGAAAACGGGTTAAGTATGGCTGACCCGGCATCTCTCGGTCAAATTTAACCCGGAAATGATATTTCATTAAATGACCCGGCACCACCGGGTCAAACTTAACCCGGAAACGGGTTAACTATGGCTGATCCGGCTTTTCCGGGTCAATTTTAACCAGGAAAAGGGTTACCGAAGGCTGACCCGGCACCGGGTCAAGCACAATGACCCCTTTCCGGGTCGTGTTGACCCGGAATGGGTCAAAAAAAATTGACCCGGAGTCCGGGTCAAAATTCTGACCCGGGACTTTTAAGAGTGTAAAGGTGGGTTTTCATGGGGCACGCGAACGATTTGCGAAGGATGCAAATGCCGAACAAGTGGCAAAGTCTAACATTCGTATTTTAGGCTTCAGAAGTTCGCCAAACATGCGCGGGGGTTAGGGTTAGGGTTAGGGGTTAGGGTTAGTTCGTCCGATCATTTTTCGAGCTATTCACGAACTGTTCGCGTACTTCTTGAGAACAGATGATTTCGCCAAAGAAGCAAACGCGAGCCTTTCGCAAGATAATCGCGCGATATATGTACGAATGTCGAAAGAATGTCGCACGACGTTCATTATTTGCGAAATATGCGCGAAAAGTTCGCATGTGTTGCGAAATGTCCGCACGAATGTTGCCCACAATTCGTGCAACATTCGTGTTGTTCGCAGTTTAGTCGCATGTTCTTCGTGTGTGTGGACTGGCCACAGTTCGGAAAATCTACACACGATATTCGCACATACGTTGTGAGAAACCGCATTGCCGCAACACATTTGGAGAAAAACTTCTCCGAATGTTGGACTTTGCCATTTTTTCAGCATTCGCATCCTGCGCGAATCGTTCGCGTGCCCCGTGAAATCCCACCCTAAAGAAATAATCTCTCAATAAAGAAGACCTCAACAATTATCGCCCCGTTTCTAATCTCCAGTATGTAAACAACTATCCCAACACATTGATGAACACCAGTTAGCCAAACCCCGACAATCCGCCTATACAGACCCAACCACAGTACCGAGACTGCCCTGCTTTGTGTACAAAACGACATACTCAGAGCAATGAACAAAAACAATGCCCTTTTCATGGCCATGCTTGATATTTCAGCCGCCTTTGATACACTCACGAATTCAAAGAACACGAAAGATATTCGGACGACAGACGACGCGGAATATCCGACATTTTATGTTAATGTCATGATGCAATTAAGTAACTGCATTGATGACGCCGGAATTGGATGATTGGAAACTCCATATCTTAGCCCCACCTATACTTATATGTATTCGCATACGAGGTCATGCGCTAGAAATGTGTCGCAAAATATATGAAAAACATAAGATTTCAAAAATGGTTGATCCAAGGCGCAAAAGTAGATTCAGTTGATTTGCATAAATAGTGGCCGTGTGAGGTCGCTGTTCGCGCTGTAACCTCGCACCGCGCGCTATTAGCACTGATCTCTACAAACTGGATAGGTCGATCGTACATTGATGGGATAGCGAGCAGTGAAGTCACCGGCGGCCATGTTGGGATATTCAATACAATGCAGTAATCGCACGTGCGCGGACTAAAATTTTCTAATTTATTTTATTATAAAACTGGCACTTTTTAGTGTCTGGATATAAAATTAAACCCAAAAATGTAAGAATTTCCTTGATTCCAAAAAACCTCGTTTTTCCTTTTCCTATGGTTTGTGCATAAGGTTATGATGTTGGAAATGTTAAAACAAAATTTGGTCTCGTATCTTTTCCCGAAAATAGGGCTTTTTAATATTCAAACTTGGCGTATACATCTCATTATTAGGTATTATTATGTTTAACTTAATTGTCCTAATCAAACTGGATCGTTTTTGCGACGTTAACTTCGTTTCCTGTGATATTAAATGAGTTTTATCGGTCGTGCGCTATACAAACGTGTGTACGCCTGCAATGTTTTTAATATCCCAATATGGCCGCCAATGGCTTCATGTGCAGAGCCGCTCGACCTATCCAGTTTGTAGAGATCAGTGGCTATTAGCCTCTGTCATGAATTGACGAAAATCAACCGAAGAGGGCGTTTTGCGGAAATTTGTCAATATGGCTTCCGAGCTCTCGCGTAAAACTAACGTTAGCTATACCATGGAGGAAGGAAAACGGATAGTTAGTGAAGTGCGGGGAAATACTTAATAAAACAATGGTCAATTATAAAACTAGATTTACTTTCCTGCACTTAAAGTGTATTTATGCTCCTCATTTTAACTAATTAGTGCCTACAATTTTTTGTTTTCAGTGGCACTGAACTGAAGCTTTATTTGAATGCCATATATTATTTTGAATGCCATACAGTAAATAATTTCCGGGCCAATTCATACAAGCAATATTCTTTTTGCATTTTGTATTTTTGTTTTGGACATCAAATGTAAATTTGGGGCTTTACACACAAGCACGTTGTTCACATAATTACTATATGGGCGTTAAACCTCAACATTCCTGAATCCTGCAATGTTAATTTAAAAACCAACCAGTTTTAAACACTTTTTACTGTGTCACAATAAATGTATAGACGCCTGTGAAATATAGTATCTTTCACCCTTTATTGACTGAAACCTCACATGGGTTATAAATGACATTTACTATTAAAAGAAGTTCGTAAATATTAAACTTGGATTTTCCAAGAATTGTTCAATTGCGCCACGACTTTGAAAACACTCGGTCGATTGTGCGCCAAATTTCTGGACGCCACCGTTTTGGTTTTTTTTCTGACTAAATTTACACCTAAATTGTTAACAGGGTAAATAGCAAGCATTCATAATTAACATGGTAAAGGTACAATGAATTTGCAGTTTGTCAACAAAGAAGTTTGGCAACATTATGTAAACGTCAAAGTACAGCTAGCTGCATACGTACGTATAGCGCAGCAAACTTTCACCAACTGATCATTTTTTCAGTCACTGTTTTTTTCTCTTTCGTAATTTTACGGTTTTTGATGACATTCAGCCTTATGCCTACGGTTTATTCTTCCGAAATAGCCACAGCCTTTAGAGCTCCGTCGTAAGCCATAAAGTTCTGACATTGACGACACACGTGTTGCTGTTGTTAAGCGCCGCCATTTTGACAATTTTCCGCGCGTTGACCTTCTAGAAAGGTCATGACAGAGGCTAATGCTGAGCGCAAGCTAGCATTATGCAGGGCGCGCGTGGCGTGTATTTGACGGATAACGACTGAGACGGATATGGCCCTGTCACACCAGAACATTTTAGGCCAACGCGTGAGTAGCGTGTTGTAATTTTGGCAACACGCTGGCAAACGCTAACCAACGCTAGGCCAGCGTTAGCAACACGATGAGCGCGTTACTCACACGCTGGGACACGCTGTCATACGCTGAGGAAATTTTTTTTCTTTCAAAATAGCTACAATTTCCAGCGTTTGCCAGCGTGTGACTGCACACGCTGGCGGCGCGTTTTAGATTCGTTACTCACGCGTCGAACACGCTAGGCGATCGTTATCAACCCGCTACTCACACGCTGGCGTACGCCGGCGTACGCTTGCGACACGCTGGTTATGGCCCTGCCACACCAGGACGTTTTAGGCCAATGCATGAGTAGCGCGTTAAAAATAGTTGATACGCTGGCAAATGCTGAACTTTCACAGAAAAAGTCAAGTGGAACCGTGATTTCAGCGTGTTCATACAGGTTGATAACGGGTTCATAGCGTATGCCGGCGCGTAAGTAGCGTGTGAGGAACGCGCTCAGCGTGTAATGAACGCATCACTGATTTATATAAAAAATACGACAGCGGGTCACCAGCGTGAGAGTAGTGGGTTGGTACCGATCGTCTAGCGCGTTCGACGCGTAAGTAACGGCCTTCTTGCGCGCCGCTAGCGTGTGCAGTCACACGCTGGCAAACGCTCAATTTTTTAGGTATGTTGAAAAACGTATTTTTGTCTCAGCGTGTGACAGCGTGTTCCAGCGTGTGGTTAACGCGCTCAGCACTTTGCGAACGCTGGCCTAGCGTTGGTCAGCGTTTACCCGCGTGTTGCCGAAATTTCAACACGTTGGCCTAAAACGTTCTGGTGTGACAGGGCCATTACTGTAGTAGCGCGTCATCTTTTTGTACAACTAATTATGTGTTTGTTGCCGTACGCTGGCGCGCGTTGGACCGCGCTACTCACGCGCTGGGCAGTCGTTCATCAGTCGTCGAGCGCGTTATTAACGCGTTATTCACGCGCTGGAGAACGCTATGAACCCGTTATTAACGCGTTATGGACACGCTGAAATCACGGTTCAACTTGACTTTTTCTGTGGAAGTTCAGCGTTTGCCAGCATATCAACTATTTTTAACGCGCTACTCACGCGTTGGCCTAAAACGTTCTAGTGTGACAGGGCCATTAACGACGAACGTGCCTTGAACAATGGTAGGTTGTTAGGTAACAATAGTCTAGAGAGTGTATTTTCATGCTACTTCGCTGCGCTCATACGCATGAAAAACAGTTTATTACTAATGGATGAAAATCACAAAATGAAAAGAAAATAGAAATATAATTGTTTTTGAAACTCAGATGTTTTATTGAAAAAAGCATGGGAAAAGAGGCCGTCATATTGCGGCTGAGTGCTTTACTCTAATGTTTTAACATTATGCGTAAGATAAATACAATTATATATATAACTTTTAATTAATAAACCTCCAAATAGGCACTTGGGGAGACAATCCCATAGAGATGTACACAAACTTAAAACAGTCATAACTTGTTTACCCTAACCCTTTTCTCTAAGATCTTCGATATTTATTCTATTTAGATCAAAATCTGTCGTTCTAGGACAAAAATAACTCCCAAATATCGTGTTTTTTTTGGGTAGCTAGACACTTAGAGAGACACTGAAATGTATCCCTAAGTGCCACTGTCTCCTTATTACCTAAAAACTTACGCTAATTTGTCTCCCCAAGTGCCTATTTGGAAGAATTATGTGTTAAAGAGATTTATAATTGGTATTCTGCGTAAACGAATAAAATATAGTTTTTTTGCCTTAACAATCTTAGCTCTTCTGGTAATTCCCCGGAATTCTGTCAATCGGAATCATTATACATTTAGTTGAATACAAACAGAATTCCAATCACATTGGTCCTCTCATCCCTTCAGGTATCTCCCTGGAATTCACTCAGTGTTATACGTTCTTAAAATACAAAACAAATTCCAATCACATTTGGCCCTCTCGGCCCAGAAATCTCTGTTACATTATTATAATTTCAGTTAAATATGAACTAAATCACATCACATTAGCCCCTTTGGGCTTAATAGTCTTGTCTCTTAGGCGAAAACTTGAAAAAATAAATAATTAATTTAATCACATAATTTGTCCCTGTTTACGTATCGGTTCTTCGCGGCTGTTGTTTTCCAACGCCCATGTGGCAAAATAAATTCTTCGGATATTCCTTTATTAGCAAGGTGTGTTGCTCCTCCAGATCTTAAACTATGTAGGCCATAAGCTTTAGGTTATTCTATTCCTATACGTTTCAAAGCATCCAAAAAAAAATATCTACATCTGGTGTAACTTAGGGGCGATAACGGTTAATACGATTTACTTTTAGATAAGTATGTTAACGGAGTAAAAATAAAAGAATCTTGACCAAATTCTAAACCACACTCTACTGGGGAGAATTTGTCGTGATGATTAGATAAATAAGCCGTACTACCTTCTCTGAATACATCTGTTTTAGAGCGAGGGATAAATATACTGAGGCCCTTATCATTTGGTAATAAAGTTATATGACTAGCCTTGAGCTGTGCTACTTCGTCGTGCCTAAACAATAATGAATATTTAAGGGTTACATAGGACGCAGTTCTTAATTCCATTAGGTTATTATTCGGACCACCAAACTTGTCTACGATAGTTTTTATGTGTTCCAATGACAACGGGAGTTTCTGTACAGATGATTTATGGAGATTCTTCCTTTCACTATAGTGACAATTTGTTACACAATGGGAGAGTCTAAGGGGTTCGATTTCGAGTTGACAAGTGAATGTAGCCATTTTGAGCGAGGCAGCTATTGCAATAAAAGTGCTATCTGAATCGCAATTAGGCATCTTGTAAACTAAATAGGCAGCAATAATTCCGTCCTGAATGGGCAAGATAATTTTTATTGTTGAGCTATTCAACCAGGCGAAAAATTGACGGTATTTATCTCTATAAATACCGTCGTATCTCTATACGGGGATATAGTTCCTTCGGCTTTGGCAAACAAGACGTCTTGAAATATTTGCTTCTTGACACTTTGAAATCTGCCCAAAATCGTTGGTTGTATATAATCTGTGCCAAAGAGCAGAAACAAATTAATGTTAACTATAACTTAGTGAAATCTAAGTTTACT
This sequence comes from Crossaster papposus, assembly GCA_037893245.1. Classification (NCBI taxonomy): domain Eukaryota; kingdom Metazoa; phylum Echinodermata; class Asteroidea; order Velatida; family Solasteridae; genus Crossaster; species Crossaster papposus. Next base: position 297,082 of record JBAIAA010000863.1, read on the forward strand.
GCACCAATAATTCCCGAAAATCGGGGGGATCTTAGAAATGAATTCTTATTTCTACCCTGTTCCAGTAAACCTGAACTTTCAAGATATATGATGTCATTTATCTCTTGTCTGTAACAAGACCAAAGCAATGGCCAAAACACGAAGTTGGCCAACGTGGAAATACGAGTTTTCCTTTTCCCTTCACATGAGAGGATGTGCTCGAGAACAGAGGGAATAAGAACTACGGGGGGAAATAGAAGACAATTTTCCCCAGCCCAATTTTGAGTAAAAAAAGCATCTACCCCATGAGTCCCAGGGTTTATCTCGAATACAAAATAAGTAGCAAAACAGTTGATTTCACGCCAAGTAGAACTTTTCTGAGACTCTTCGTCTGTCCAAAGTTTGTGCGCAGTGTGAACATCATTGCAAATTATTGCCCCTGAACCTGTGGAGCTGGCATAACAGCATATGACTTTATTTACAGTTTTGCGAATAAATAATTGTCTATCGTTTAGGAGGTGGACATTATTTTTCTAAACATTTATAGCGTCTTTGCAAAACGAGTCTAGGCATACAATATCTTTCTCGTCTACAGCGTCAGCAATCTGACAGTGTCTGGTCATGAGCCTGGTTAGCAGAAATTAGGCCGAATGGGAGTACATTAAACTCAAACAATCTACAGACGCCATCAATAATCCAGGAAAATCCCAAGTACTTTTGATAATCAGGAAAGATGTCTATGTGATGGTAACCTGATTTTAAATCGAACGTAAACATGAGGGCGCCCTTAGAAATATACTGTAATCCGACCTTCCAATCATCAAGTGTATTTTTGTAATAAACTTGTTTAGTCTACTTAGATCCAAGATTAATCTTTTTTTTTTGAAGTTTGGTAAGCTACTGATAGATGATTAGTAACATACGAAAGCTGACCTATTTCTGTGATCCTGACTTAGAAGACAGCAATTCTAAAACCGATTTACATGTAGTAACAAAAGAATTTTCCAATTTAGCGGATCTTTTCTCAAAAAACATAAGAGGCGGTTCTTCTGTGAAAGGGATCCTGTAACCTTCAGTTATAATTGACATGGTCATTTGAGAAACCGCAATACTTGACCAAATGCTGCTTTAGTCGACCTTTTATTTTAATTTGATCTGAACCCAATCTATCAATACCATGAGAATTGAAATTACATCGTACCTCAAACACATCGTTGAATTTAGATTTCAAATTGTTCACTTTGACATTATGAGGATGGGTTGGTAGATCCCGAGGAGATGGCTGGGATTAAATTTGAAATGGGTGTGGTTGCGGAGTAGAGATTGCTAGCGGTGGTTCCGATGTTATCGGTGTGCAAGGAGGAAGGATATGCGGTGATGATGGAAGGTCGTTGAGAAATGGGGGCTTGCCAAGGGGTGACATTCCTGGTGTGGAAATTGCTGTAACCAATTGCGGGACTGGCTCGAGCTCTCGGTCTAACTCGGTAAGATAGCATGCCTGAGCTATGTGCAAGGGGGCAATTTCTGGCCCAGTGACCCGACATCCCGCAGCTGAAACATGTTGACTCCGCATTTGGCAAGCCTGAGTAAAAATAAGTTAAATAACAAAACCAAGCAAAAGGAAAAACCAACATGAAAATAAATTTGGAGAGAATATTTATAAAACCGATTAAAAGCGGAGCACAATCATTGAACTCGCAATTAGAAACAGCATAAGAAGAAAACAAAAAACCGATCACTGAAACAAATATTTAAAGAAGAATATCTATCTAAACTGTATTGAGTGGGCGGGGCGGGAGGTGGGGGGGGGGGGGGGGGGATAGGAAACAACTTATCGTCGACATATTCTTTAAACTTGTCGAATAGTGCATCCGTGTTAAAAGAAGTAGAATGGTCTCCGTGAGATTCATTGAACAGGTAATCAGGCGAATGGGAACATATGAAATCACCTGAGGAAAGACACTGAGGCCCGAGTACAATGATAACTACACAAAAGAGATCACCTGTGATCTGATCATCCAACCGAAACAAACGAAATATGTATGGGGACTAAGGTCTCATATGGTGCTGGGTATTATACGTAAACGGGCGCATGTACGTCATGAACTACATTTGAAATAAAAATATAAGTACATTTGTACATGAATATAGGCGTCAGATGCCGTGTACACGCATCTTTTTCCGGGATTCAAAACGGAGGACGGATGAACACGTCACGAGCAAGGCTGAACATATATGTCAGCAACCGGCTCGCAGCGAAATATCAGGGTGTGCTACCCACAGTTGCCGGCCTGAACCCGCATCGTATCGAGGTTCATCAAAAACAATGATGCGCTTGGTGGGTGAGTCAAAATTCATGAATTATTCAGTAGTTTGGATGAGAAGTTATGTTTATTCATCGGAATAAAACATGACGTCACAGCATTGTTGTTATTTAGTTAACTAGTTACATTAAATCACTTTAAAGAACATCTGTTGTCGAGCTGTTTCACGTAGTGTAGTGGATAGTGGGATGATATGGTGTTCTATATGTGCCAACGATTGAAGAAAAAAAACATGCGTTTTGTTTTAGCGTCATTTTTTGTTGTTATTGGTTTTGTTTTTTTAGTTTGGATTTTTATATTTTTTTAGTTTGGAATTTTTTTTTTTTTTTTTTTTGCGTCGCATTTTTTTTCTTTCTGCGTCGCATTTTGTTTTATGTCTCGCTTATTTAGGCATAAAGTACACATACATTTTAACAATAACCGTAACATTTCACTTAAGTTGCAATGACATATTTTACAAATACTTAAATAATTATTTATTATTTTAGTTACTCTTCTTGTTTGTCTCTGTCGACTCCCTTGTAAACCCGCTCGGTGACCTCTTTTGATGTCACTTTCCCTTTTCCGTCGTAGTGCCAAATGGTGTGGACTTCAGTGACCCGTACAGATTTGTTAAACATCTTCTCTAGATGTACTGGTTCCCATCTGCATCTTCTTTTGCTGGGTTCGGGCTTCAACTCGTCGTCATCTTCAGAAGAAGATTTTGCCGACGTGGCCGATGAATCAAGCAGCTGCTTTAGATTCCTTGGTTTTCCTTGGGTCTTGGGGTGAGGAATTACAATTTCCTCAAGGTCTGAGGCCTTGAGGAGCTGCATGGGTACTGCTGCTGGTGATGTCGTTTTCTCAAGCATCTCGACCCTCTCGTCGATGTCAGATGCCATCAAGAAAATGGCAGCCTCCAACGCTTCTTCCTCATCCACATCATCCACTCAAAGCTGTGGGCTGTCGGGAGGACTGACTGGTGTCGGGGGGGGGGGGGGGGGTGGGGGGGGGGGGGGGGGGGGGGGGGTGGGGGGGGGGGTTACGGGTGTGGTGTCTTCTGGTGCGGAGATAGGATGACTCCGCCTTCTGCCCTTTCCCACTTGTTCGATTATGGGGTTCACTGCGGTGACCTCGTAGATTCTTCGTGGGTGTGCCTGTTGGTAATGGCGCCTGAGATGGTGACGCCGCCAATACCACCGTGGGCAGTGCCTACAGTGGAATTTCTCCCGGTAGCTCAGATGGGTAGATATGTGGCGGTCAAAATTTGACTGCCACACTGTAACAAATAACCGTAAAATTACAGGTTTTTTCACCTGTAAAAAAACAACAATCGCCGTATTTATTTTTTAATGGATTTTGGACGTAAAATTACGGTAGTGTGCCTTGAAGTATCACGCGGACGTTAATTTATGCAAAGATTATATAAATTTACAAGAACACTGTCAAAATACAACATATTTGTGTAAATATACAGCAACACCAACAAAGTGTTGTTTATTTACAACGATTCTACTGTTATCATGGTATGGTTTAACGTAGGAATAAGACTACAATTTAATAGTACAAACAAAAAAGGCAATTTTATGAGGATGAATTTGACGATGATACAAGTAGGAAAAATGATGATTTGGAATCATGCAAGTATTTACCAGCAAGCAAAACTTCGTGGAAAGAGGGTTGTGCCTATGGTTTGGGGGAAAACCGACAACCGGCATGACACAAAAACACAATATGGCAATAAACATGACTGTGCAAAAAGGGTAAGACACTGAGTCACATTTTCTTCAAAACCATTTATCAAAAATAAAACAAATCATGGGTTCAAATCTGAAGAACAATGACTGCTTGAAGCTGGAAAAGTCACTTTTTAATTGGCTTTCAAACGCAAAAGCAATTTTAGAATGGAACTTGTAAAAAATGAGAGTGAAACTACAGTACATGTACACGATTGCCATCCAGACTAGGAACATGGTCCTTAAATAAACTGTTAAATAAACAAATTTTTAATTAGTTTGTGTTAACTGAACTTAACTTAAGTTCACTTTTTCTTTTTAAGAAACGTGGAAATTGGACTTTGGAGTGAATACGGCCAGCACTTCAGAATGTTGGTGACAGACAGGGCTATGCACCATGACCACAGGTATGACCTGTAACAATTATCATTAGTTAATGTAATTTTGCATCAGAATAAAGTAAATTAGGTAACGGGCTCTGCCCTTCAGCGATATGCTTACTGTATGTCAGCTCCGTATACTGTGCTTTCTGTGAGAAGAAACAAATTCACAACTATAAACCCACCTGTACAATCTGGCAGATACCTCAGCGAGGTAAAAAATCCAGTCATTGTGGCATTTTTTAATTAACATATTAAACAATTTCATCACCCCCCCCCCTCCCCCTAATTTTGAAAACATGTATATCTAATGATTTATCAGAATCGTTTGACTAGTGACAAAACAAATTCCCCTTTGAAAAGAGCAATGATGATTATGTTTTGTTGCAGAAAGATTGAAAACTAGACTGCTAACAAACAGCCATTGTATTCAATTTTGTATGTTGATTTGTAATCATTTAAACATTTCACTTGTATATTGTTTTCAGAAATCAAGAGTACTAAACAATGCACCACTGAAGTCCTGGCTGGCAGCTGTATGAGGCTACATAATAGAGAGACATGCTACAATGGTACCACTGTTTGCTCAAGGGAGAAATGACACAAGCAATGGTTATGCCATCAGTCTCCAGCAACTCCAAATCTCTCAAATCTTTTGAAATCTCAACTCAAAGAAAAGATTATTATTTTGTAAGGGTTTAAAAAAGCACCACAATATTACTTGCATGGTTGTCACATTGCTTTAACTTTCATAGCCTATTTTAATAGATTGAGCTTAAAAATGCAAGTTAACAGGAATATTTTAATACACAAATATACTACAAGGAATATTTGAGGGCGGACAACATAAATGTTTACAGTTTAGCCAATATAAGGGCTAACACTGCAGCACAACTTCAAAGACTGTACTTGAGATTGGAGGGGGTGGGGGGCCCACAGGGTCACCCCAAGATTTTTGTTAACTTGAATTCTACCCCCTCAATAATTACAATGTATATAAAGGGTCATTCCTTTTCTCCACCTCTGACAAGCGATTAGCATCCTCTTGTTCAAGGAGTAAACCAAACGGTCCACAAACGAGTAAACGACAGTCATTGCCAATACTACTTTAATAGTAAAATGTATATTTAAACAGTTGACAACATGCTCCTATCTGTTATTTCTATGTGGTAATTTTGGACTCGTGTTTGCACAATTGGCATACATTTGTAGGCATATTTATGTTTTTATCTTATTATTCTTTATCGATAATTTGGACTGGTGTTTATCACATTGCTAAATTTCCTGTCCCTTGTCATTGAAAATAAGATGAACATATTGTTTATTGTGAAATGTGAATGCCCTACTTGCATTAAATAATGAATATCTTGCATCACACTTTGGACCCATGAATGAACCATGAGGATTCTAAAAATGAACAACATAATGTTCTTATTTGTAACTCTACATGTATGTACAGTAAAAATGCACTTTATTGGAACGCCTTTCCTAAACTTCAGGATAAACAAAACCAATTGGGAAGATATATATATGATAAGTTACCTCATAATGAAGTATTCCTTTAAAAAAAATTAATTCATTACCATGTCATGCTCAAACAACCTTTGTCTCCCACATTAATATGTAATTGAAATTTTATTTATTAAATAAAACACCATTAATTTAAAAGTAAAAAACTAAATGTTGAAATTGGCAATGAAAATGTTATTGATACTGACTGCTGTAATTATTTATTATTTATTAATTAATGCACAAAAGCCTGCACCAGTAAAATGCAGTACTGTTAACTGAGAATTCTTATAACAGGGGTTTGTTTATTAATTGGTGCCTCAGAGTTGCCCCTTAAAGTACTTCGTACTAAGTACTGATACTCAACCACCCCACCTTCAAGACACTAAAAATACGAATAGGCCTTCAAAACACTAAAAAAATACATTGGACAAAATCTAGAAGCACTCAACTCAACATCTGGGTTTTTGTCAGTTTGCGACGCGCGCCGAGCCGAGTATCGATAACCGAAGCCATATGCCACCCGAAGCCTCCCGAAGCCTGACCGTACGAATCGTTTTGGCCGCCATTTTGCTTTGTGATGAAGCCCGAGCCTAGCCAAGCCCAAGCCAAGCCCGAGCCTAGCCCCAAGCCCCAAGCCTCAAGCCCCATTTGGTAAACGCCCCTAGACAGAGTTATAATCGTTACGCGCCTTTCTCCACAACCGACGCGTCGCGACGGCTATTACATGTATTTAAATCATTTTTGTGGTGACAAAGTACTGCATCGTCTGCTAAACGTAATTGTTTACTTTTTTGCCATATTTAATGGTTGAATCGTTAATGAACCGATCCCGAGTCTTGGTTCAACTTTGGTCGGAACAATGACGTCATTTAAGTGTAACCGAAGCGCCAAAACGGTCCTGAACCAGAAACATGTTTACGGTCACAGCGCCAACTGAACAAAAACGCGGTCATGTTCCATTTACACTGTGGTTTCATTGGGACCTTTAAGACTCTTGGTGGCAGCAAACACCTGTCCTCTGTTATACTGATTGCGTCATTTTGAACATGCGCTTCAACGTGACGCAAACAATTAAGGACTGGCACCAATTCTATACTTCTTACTTCTTCCTTTTGGGATGGTGTAACCTTTCAGCTGTATTTCTCGAGTCGTCTCATAGAGTAGAGCGAAGGGCGCCACGGTTCGCCAGCGCTGTATCTCGTTCAGGACCGCGTTGGTGTAGGGCATGCTGGGACGGTCCTCACAAGATGGCTGCCGGTCATCGCCAACCACCTCACTGATCTCTCTCTGAAGCTGCGAATGACAAGTGTAAAATGAGGCAACCGGACGCGAGGTAATCCCCCAAAAGGCTAGGGGTGAGGTTGTGTGTTCAGATTGGCGAAGCTCACCAAAGTTTAAGAAACGGACAAGTTTTTATTGGGCAAAATGTCTTATACAGTAGACTGCTTCAAAATAGAACACTGTCGATTCAAGTTTAATAGGCTGTGGCCAATATCATAAAACATGTAAGCACGAACATTTGCTAAGCACAAACAAGTCTTGCTTAGTAAAAACAGGAATACCAGCCAAAATTCAGCTGAATTACCAGTTACAAGCAATAAACATCACATGAAAATAATTTGGTTTGTAACTCAGTTTTGGCAAAGGAAGAATGTTCATACTAAGCAAATTTCTGGGCTTGCATGTTTTATTAAATTGGCCCCTGGTCGAGTGGTGAACAGGAGGTCGTGGGTTCGAGCCCCACCCAAGTCGTGTTTTTTTTCTCGATCTCTCTTTATAAATCGATCGGGACAACACCGAGTATGCAGTATTTATATAAACAAAATAGGTCGGGGAAAGGTAAAACCGAATATTGAATTACTGCCAAGCAATAATTCCATGTATATGCATAATTATTTTTGTTTCGGAAATGCCGAGAAATACGAAAGTCCATTATGAAATTTGAGAATAGATTTGAGAGTTCCTGGGCCAAACCCGATTGTGTTGTTATCTTTTCTTGCACTTCCGGGTTGTTGAGCACGGCAGCTACCAGCCACAGGATGGTGTTTGAGGTTGTGTCGGTGCCCGCGCTAAACATGTCGCTGATCGAAAGCCAGATTTGCTGATGGGTGAAAGCCGCGCCGTCGTTTGCCGTATTGACCGCGGTGTTGGTCCGCTCTTGCTCCTGGATCTCCCCGAGGTACATATCGACGAGGTCTCGGTGATCGGTATGATCGTAAGAATCCCGGTGTTCCTAGAAATTGATAAGTACCCTGTCAGTGTCTTTTAGTGGCTTTGAAATCTACAATGCTTAGGCCTAATGCCAGAATAAATTCAGGAAATTTGTAATCAATGTTTGGCCCCGTTTGTGTAGTGTAATAATAAATGTAATGGCTGAAGGTGGTTTGCTACACCCAACCCCCATAGATTTGCCACTGACAATATTTTTTTTGCATTTGAACAATTTGTTTACCTGAATAATTATGTTCATATAGTCTTGTATAAACAGAAAATATCCTCTTGGTTTCGAGTAGAGGGCCAGGATTGAGCAGATTAGAACGGGAAACATATTCGCTAAGGAGTTAACGCCCAAACTGCCCAGGAGCAGCTGCATGGCACGCAATAGCTTTCCTAATCTCGGTCGTCGTAATCGAAACGGGACCCGAAGCAGACGGCGCTGATGATGTTGGACACCGCTTTGTGGACGGTGAGGTTGGGATCGAAGGATCGATTCCTTTCAGCTTCGATTATTTTGATCAGGTATCGAGCCTCCTCGTTGATCTTGTGCTCTAAGCTCTTCTTGCCGACTCCGAAAGTTTCCGAAAGGCGCCGAGGCAGAACTTTCGTTGTGCCGTGGCGGTCTTGCCTTTGGCCAAGACCAAACTCCCTGTTTATAAGATAAATAAAACCGTTCTCTTCAGCATATAGTCTACAACTATAAAATGAGACATCAAACTATTACAATAATTACCACCCATTGATATTCCTATGTTTGCCTGAGACTGTTATTACATGTAACTTACAGTCGGGCATTACAAATTCTCTTCGGCAAGTATTTAAGAAGAAAATTACTATCTCATTGTAAGCACGAGTATAAGGTGCAGCTGTTATGCGAAGTGGTGTTCAGTAAAGCAAGCTGCTGGGTATGGTTACTTCATGGCATTCGCAGCCATCATACGCGTGGTACATAATTTCGTTACAAGTTTATGGTGAAAGTTTCGTCTTGTGGAATTATTCGGCATGTTGCCTTGCCACAGACCGGGAATTATAAATAATTTGAATAACATCTGGTACATTGACTTGCTCACACAGCTTGGCACCGTTGAACGTTAAATTCTCCAAACCAAAGACACTGTTGCCATATCACATGATTCGGGGCAAGCTCTTGCATCCTTACGTAACGGACGTTTAGCAACAATACATTGTTCACAATGGGTGAGAATGACACAAGACACCAGACCATCCTGGAGCTGGGCGTTGCAAGGCTTGCCCTGAATCACGTGATATAGCAACTGTGTCTTTGGTCTAGATAATTCAAAGTTAAAATGTGTCAAGCTTGTGTGAGCAAGTCAGTGTACCAGATGTTATTCTCGGGGTCACGCGCAATCGGCTTATTGAAGTACTATTCTCAATCACCATCGGGGTCAAATGAAAGTTTGTCCCAACGTTACTATAACAGGTTTTTACCTCTGGTTTTTCGAAGTACCCATCAAGGTCAAAACAAATATTATATAATTGTCCTTTGTTATCTCTAATTGTTATTTATATTATTTATTTATATTACTAACAATGATGGTCTGTATAAACATAACGAACCGTTTCAAGAGCGCCGTGGCTGTCAAAGATTAAAGCAGTTTAAGAACAAACAAATACATAGTATTGTTGTATAGTGAACCTAAAGTCCAACTATAGTTTCTAATGAACCTCACGATACGCCAGACGTTCAGACAGTCGCCGTGGAAGAAAGTGGGATTTAAAAACCGTTCGGAAATGTGCCTGTTGGTGGACTTGACGACCGGTTATAAAAGATCCAGTAATGTCACACCCGGCACGAGGGGATAGGTAGTTCAAAGACACAGAGATCACACATAGAGGAAACAGTAAGAACTCAAAATGCACGCGAAGTACGGACAGTTCTATGGTTATAATTTATTACATTTCGATACAACTATATTTTAAATCAATTAGGTGTAGAAATTCTGTTTCTGTAGAAAGAACTACGGTATTAATTCGCATTTTTTTTTTTAATATTATATTTAACATAATAAATTAGAAATATAAATTAAATAGTTTAAGGATATAAACAATTGTGTTCAATTTGGAAGTTAGCAGATATGGTTCAGATATTTCTCGAGCCTGTAATAATACACTTTTTACATTAAAAACTCAAAAGATAAGTTTCAAAAATAAAGAAATGAATTAAAATTATACAGAATAGTGTATAACCAATGTGTATTTTAATTGACATAAATCAATTTTTAATAATGAATTGTATAAGAAACATATCGTGTAATTTAGACTTAATACTAAAGAATTTATTTTTGTATATGTATAAGGGTGTGTGGTAAATTATCGGAAATTATGAAAACATTAACCGATATGTATGCGTAACTTAAAAACTTAACTTAAAATGGGTAGAGCTTAAACACCACGTCTCACATAGTGAACAGCTGCCCGTTATATAGTTGAAAGTTGTTATATAACCCTATCAACCCCAAGAGTGCCATATGGACTCATTGAAGCATACACTCTCGTTACCATTGTGACTTTAAGTCACACAAATACAATCGGATTTCATTCCCATTGGGCCCTTATGGCACATTGCCATTTCGCATTGAACTGAAATGTAAATAGCGCCCTCACTTTGGAGATCGGCCTCTGATTGGCGGAGACCCCGAGCGCGCGTCCTCTTGCGCGCGTGGGTATGAAATATTATAGGATTAGGATTCACCAAATAGAGACGCTCGTCACAGAAAACCAGTCATAATGGCGGATCCATCCGACATTCTTGACGAAATATTCGCGGATAGCGGTTCTGATAATGATATATCTGATGAGACTTCCTTATCATCCACCACAGAAGAAAGTGACGATTCGGAAGAGTTTGTCGCTACCTGCTCAAAGTCAAAGTCATCCGACAAGCCGAATTTCAGGTAAAGAGGTTACTAATAATTATAAGTAGTAAAATGCTATGATGAGACTGAGTACGACTCGAGAACGTGAATTTAGTTACACAGGAATAAAGCGAATAAACAGTACATTGTGTGAGCCTACACTTGTTGGGAATTTATATTAATGTAACAATATACCCTGGCTCTAGATGTATTTCGCCAAAAAAAAAGGGAAAATGCCTCCCTTTCACTAGTTACAATAAATCAGAAATGTGCATCAAGTAGAACAGGCTGTGTGCACAAAAAAATCCTATTCAGAAAATGAGTCTTCAAACAAACAGCGCCCTCACACATTTATCAATGTGCTTACCCAAGCACATTGAATAATGTGTGAGGGCAGTGTTTCTTTGAAGACCCATTTTCTGATTAGAAAAATAATATTAAAATGTTGATTTTCGTGCACACTAATCCTTTAATTTGTTATTCAAATTAAACTATTTTTGAACTCATGATTGTTGTATGCGCTATGCCTTTGCTGTCTAGTACCATTAGGAAGAAGTTTCTCCAATCAATATAGCGCCCTCTGACATTTCTTAATATGTTAATATTCTCACTTCAGGTCTGGATGGCATAAAACAAGCTCCTATAAGCGGCCACCTGCGAATTTCAGTGGACAAGCTGGACCTACGCAAGATTTCAGTGGACTATCACCGATGGAGACCTTTGAACTCTTTTTTTGCCATGCAGTCTGGCAGTTGATGGTGACCGAGACGAACCGATATGCCGATCAAAGCGTGCCTGGAAATACATCCTGGACTCCAACAAATGTTCCAGAAATGAGGCGTTTTTTGGCATTGCTTCTGTGTATGGGGATCAACAAAAGGCCTCGCTATGCTATGCACTGGTCAAGGTCAGAAGTTCTGCGAAGCCCTGTGTATCCGTCAACCATGTCCCGCAACCGATTTGACGCAATCCTGCGATTTTTCCACCTTGCCAACAATCGAGCTGATGAAACTATCACTGATGATGACAAACTGTCTAAAGTTCGCCCCCTGCTAGACATCGTATTGCCCTCGTTTCGTCAAATTTATAAACCCGGACGGAACCTCTCACCAGACGAGACTATGATAAAATTTAAAGGGCGACTGGGTTTCAAACAATACATGCCACGCAAGGCTGCCAAATGGGGGTTAAAATGCTTCTCATTATGTGAATCCGAAACTGGGTATTGTTGTAATTGGCAGGTTTTTACCGGGTCCAAGGCCAAGTCAGACCAATTCAGTCCGCCTTTGATCGCGTATGCTACCACGAACCATCCACGTAACCTTTCAGCATCAGGCCAAGTAGTCATCGACCTTTTGAAAGGGCTAGAACATAAAGGACATATTGTTTTTATGGATAATTGGTATACTAGTCCTGCACTCGTACACAAATTATCGCAGTTAGGATTTAGTTCCCGTGGAACAGTACGCTACACATCACAAGGGATTCCAGAGATTGCAAATCCCAAGAAGTTTCCCATACGGAAAGGCGATGACCCCCAGTTTTACACGAAAGCCGGGCAACTCTGCATTGTTTGGCAGGATAGAAAGCGTGTAACACTTCTGACGAATTATGGCGACTGCAGTATGGACACAAAAGAAATTCGCTGCAAAAACAGTTCCACCGGACTTCGTGAGATTCACAAACCTTCTGTCGTTCAGGATTATAACAGGTTTATGGGTGGTTCAGATTTAGCCGCCCAATTATGGCAGTACTATGCACACCACCATAGATCCCTAAAATGGTGGAAACGCGTTTTCCTAAATATCCTTGATATCAGTTTGCTTAACGCTACTATCCTTTTTAACTACCTGCCGAGCAACAAAAAACTAACTAGCTTGGAGTTCCGGGTGAAGGTCATCGAGGGACTTCTTCGTTCAAGCCCAGCACACCTTGGCAATGAAGCGTCACGTCTTTCGAGTCAACATTATCCTGGGAGAAGTGTGGCCGGCAAAAAGCAGAACTGTGTCGTTTGTAGTACAAAAGCCAAGCGGAAGCAAACTCGTACTATGTGTAAAAAGTGTAAAAAGCCAATGTGTGTACTGCCATGCTTTGAGAAGTATCACAGTTTGTGATCAACATTTAGGAGATTTTTAGATTGTGGTCCAGCTGCCCCCCCCCCCCCCCCCCCCCCCCAAACAATGTTGAAAAGATTGTGTGCCCACCGGCGACCCAACCTTTGAAGAACAATCTTTTCAACATTGTTTGGGGGGGGGGGGGGGGGGGGGGTGGTGTGGTAGTAGTCAAGTTTAAGTAATTACCCAAACATTCCTAAATAGCAAACAAAACCAGTACTTGTAGTTAGTTCGAATTTATGAAGTGCCGCTGACCAAAACAATCTACATGTATATTCTACTGTAATTGTCAGAATAACTTTGCTACCCTACACTTTAACTTATGAAATTGTATTGTTATTAACACCTATATATTATATAAACGGGATTATTGGTTTTTTTTTGTCTAGTACAAAATGGGCGAAACAATAACCACATGGTTTTAGATCTATTTTGTAAATTTGTGGGATGTGGTGTGAAAATCAGTATGTTTTCCATCTCACGTTCATCATTTCCGTCTCACGCTCATCGATATGGGTACCAGTTATGTACACTAAGGGTTGCTTGGCAGTACAAAATATTTCCGTGTTTTTGTCAATTTTGATGTCGTGTGTCTAGGGTGCCGGTAAATGAACTGGTTGACCTTCGAGCAACAATAATAAATCATTCCAAGGAATGACTTTGGGGTTCCAAGGGAAATCATTCAAAAAAATAACTTCATCTAATTCTGCCCCTACCCAAGCAAAAGTCCCAGTTGCAGGATTAGTGAATGTTTTATATATACTTGACAGGGCCTGAAACATAAATGTTTTCCCACAATTGGCGGGGCCAGTAATCATAAGGTTTCGATATTTTCCCCTTCCATTTAACAACAATAAATAGACACTAGTTGCAAAATGTTGTATGTCAATTCCATTAGTAACTTGGGTTTTAGGAACCACCGCTGAACAAAACAATCTACATCTAATTACCAGAACAATTATCATTTTGAGTCTCATTCATGAGATTGTCTAATGAGGGCGCTATACACTGAAAGTTTTCTAAAATGTGCCTGGTAAATAACTGAACATGCTATGCCTACAACTGTGGGAACCAAAGCATGTGTGATGAAATGTGTCTTGGGATTGATAGGGTTAACAAGACCGCTTTTTTTTGGCTACGATTTTCAATGTAAATGGGATTTCCTTACTTATGTGGTTGCTGACATGGGATTTCCTTACTTATGTGGTTGCTGACTAGGTATTTGCCATACTTGGAGGTTTTTCAAATGAGCTCAAACCAAGAAAAAGGACATATTTATTAGTTTGTTTTTGGGTTGGGTTGGGGGGGGGGGGGGGGGGGGGGTGCTCGAGCTATTACATACATGTAATTGTTTTAACCGCAGTATGTAAGCAAATAAAATAAAGGAACTGTCTGTTGTCATTCATGTGTACATTTAACATTTTAATATGGTTTTTTTTATTAGATTCTTACATTTAATTCCATATTAATAATGCTAGGATCAATTGCAAGTTTACATGTGTTACAGTTTGGAGAGAAGCAATTTACTTAGTAACTTGATTTTTAATGGGCCATTATAAACAATATTGGATGTACCATAATTAAACACAGAGAAATACTCTAAAAATGACCTGTTCAGTTTTGTATATCGGCCTCACTAAATTGGTTGGAAGGAACTCTTGTATATTCAAATGTCCTATTAATATGTGTGGATATTGACATTCACAAAAAATTACTCTTCATTGCATTAAAACATCAAACTTTGTGAACTAGGCAGAGCGTACCAGGGTTTTCCCAAAAAGAAAACATTGCGGCAACCGATGTTGCGATAAAGTTAAAATTGACAAACTTGGTTACATGTACAGTTCAAAGGTGCATGGCAATACATGTACAGTACTACAATGCAAAATTGCAATTCTCTATAGGACCGTTACAATTGTGCTTGAAATTCGAGAATAGCAAAAGGTGATTTTACACACTCATTTAGTGGCCAGGTGCTGTGTCACATGTATGTATTAAGCTTTGTATGACAAATAGACATTTGCATAAAATGGACAAAGTTTATTATTTATGGTAGTGACCTGTATAACGATGTACAGACCAGACAATACATATTTTATTATAAATAATACAAATATCCTCAAATTAAAAGGCCAACCCCACAACAAATTGTGTTTACAGTAACCCGACAGACCTGGATGATGATTTTCGGACTCTTTATGGACCTTTGACTAGTTCATACTGTTAACCAGTTCGCGCCGGGATTATTTTAACATCGCCGAGCCGACGGGCGGGATTATTTTTAACGAAACTCGATCCGAAGCGTGTTCAGGCCGATAGTGCTGGGTAGCACACCCACGCATTTCCGGCCTTGCGCGCTGCTGACATACATTTCCGAACTTGAACTTGGCGTGTTTATTCGTCATCCGTTTTGAATTTGGGGAAATTTTTGCGTTTATATACGTCATCCGGCGCGAACTGGTTAAAATGAACACTCATTTCAAATATCTTCTCGGAACATAATCATTTTTCACACTTGCAACTGGACTGAAATGGAAAACACCAGACAAACTCAATATTTCACTGCCTACCTACGGAGTGTTTTTTTTTAAGCCGTTACCATTTATTTTGTTTGTCCTAAACTAATATGTTGTTTTTTTGGTTTTTTTTTTTTTTTTGGGGGGGGGGCACCTTGGAAAGACAGCCAGGTTAATTGTACCGCATTTCTGGTAAATAAACTTTGGGAT
The DNA here is from genome assembly GCA_037893245.1 of Crossaster papposus. Lineage (NCBI taxonomy): Eukaryota > Metazoa > Echinodermata > Asteroidea > Velatida > Solasteridae > Crossaster > Crossaster papposus. Next base: position 312,925 of record JBAIAA010000863.1, read on the forward strand.
GGAAAAAATTACTTAAATTTACTGCGACATTCATCAAATTAATTAGGCTGTAGGTTCGCCATGACAATGGTAAATAAGCCATTCCTGGTAAATAAACTGTGGAATGGAAACAATTACTTAAATTTACTGTGACATTCATCAAAATAATTAGGCTGTAGGTTCACTATCACCGTGTCCAAGCCATCACTCTTATAGTGTTTATTGTTTGTGACCGTCCACCACGAATGGGCTTTAAAGTGGCAGATGTTATTAGGCAGAAGGGACCAAACCTTGACAAATAAGTCGGTTGTCAATTTCTTATTTTTTTTTAATTCTAAAGTGGTCGTTTATTCTTTTAGTTTTGAGAATTTCATATTGAGCATCCTTTTAAAAAATTTCCGAATACATGCTTTTTCACGACAATCCGTTTAGAAATCCGTACAAATCTGACACAACTTAGAACACCATAGCGTGCAAAGCTGATTAAAGGGTACCTGAAATTCAAAACTCTAATATGATGAAATGTACGCTCTAATAACGCTAAATACTTAACAACTACAAAAACGTCAGATATTTGTTTATGTTTGCTCATTATTCGTGACTGTAACATGAAAAGCAATATGCACCGTGTCCTTGCCCACAAAAGATGACGTCACGGTAAGAACATAGCATGGCTATATACACAAACACACTCGCACGCATGTCGCAATCGATCGTCAAACAGCTAGGCTGCGCATGGTATAGCCACGCTATGTTCTTGCCGCAACGTCATCTTTTGTGGGCGGGGGCACGGTGCCTATTGCTTTTCATTTTAGGGTCACGTCAACCCTCCGAGACACCGACCCAAATAATTCACGCGGTTGCACTTGGGTGCTCATGAGAGAGGCATGTGTGTAATATGTATAGAACTGAGTTCACAGGAGTGAACGAACTCTGTGTCAAACATAAATTTACAGGTGGGAAACAAGGGTAGTTAGGAAACAAATTCAGCAGAATTGGCCCAAAGATGTCGTATGTTTGACACGAACTCTGTGTCAAACATGCTTTTACAGCCTGTATAGGTGGGGTATGAGTTAGAAAAGAAAGGAAAACAAAACAGAATTGGCTCAACAATTTTTTAGTGAAATACACAAAAGTATGAAAACTTGCCTCACAGATAAGCCCCTCGGCTTGACAGAGGGTTAATGAGCAAACAACAAATATGCAGTTTTGGCAGTTAAGTATTCAGCGCTATTGAAGCGTATCACTAGCCATATTAACGTTTTGAATTTCAGGTACCCTTTCAGTATACCGTTTCCAAAATTACATTCACCTGAATAATGCAAAATACAAACTTTACAGCCCGTTCGTGGTACATGTTCACATTTTGGGTCTAGATATGTTGAAGACTACATTGGTTTAAATTAACACGCATAATGAAGTTGAGTAAAAAGTTCAATTTAACATGTATACATATGTATACATGTTAAAATATGATGGATTACACCAGCAACACCGGGATAATCCCTTCTCTTTGACCGAAAAGTGTGCCTGCAGTGTTCTTTAACGTGCACCGCCATTTCCGATACACGGGGCCACTTATTCAGTCCAGGAGATTACCTCTAATTATGGGCAGAGTGACCAATTTGTCCAAACGCCTTTGCACAAAGAAAAATGGACAATCATCATCTACACATTTCAATCTCTAATCTCACCGGTGCATTTCACATGTTGTCGTTGCAAAGTCACTATGCCCATCCGATGGAGGTAATCTTCTGGACTTATTTTACGTCCCATCCGAAGGACAAGTAATTAGGGTTAAGTAATTGAAGTGTCATTTTTGATGACGTCATTAAGACGTCACCTATTGTTCTGGATCTGGATAATTTTGGTTTTGTTTGAAAGAGGTTGCCCTTTAATTGTAGTACTATAAAACTTGACTATACCCCTATTACATTGGAATTTATGACCATGTGCATCAACCAATTTCTTCTTTTTAAAAAAAAACAAAAAAAAACAAGCAGGATTTGCTTTGGGTGTACATGTACTGTACATCTAGTTCAAATTTCTTTTATAAGGATTTATTTTGGGTGAAAAAGCCAAAGGTTAAACTTTTGTGAAAATGCTGGCCACCAATCACCATTCGAGTGAAATTTCTGCGAACAAGCCCACTGCAGTTCTAGCTATTTCAAATGCTCAAAAATTACTGTATAAAGTCTACAAAACCTTTACGAGAAACGTCTGGAGACGCCCCAAAAAAACTGGCTAAAACTTGACATTTTGGCCTTTTCACCCAAAATAACCGTAAAAAAAATAAAATACCTGATTTGAGGAGGGTGGGTTGTAAATTACATTTGTAGGTGTTAATGTTACACAAAATGACCCCAATGACGGCCCATTATGTTTATTTAAAGGTAGTATACACCATTGGTAATTTGTTGAATTATCAGGAATGGGTGGATTTGGGGGGTTGTATTTTATAGTAAATATCGTTTAACTGACCTGTCCGAATTTTTACATTCATGGATGCCGAGAAAAGCATGAAAAACAGCGTTTGTTTTTCACCGGCGTCGAGCAGTTATTCTTATGTTATCTTTGTTTTTTCGCGCTCGCCGGACGGCGAGAATGAATTTTGGTTTATACAATTCAATTTTTTGGAACAATTACAGGATATCTAGGGCCCTCATTTTGCTGGATGCCTACAATCATTATTTACTTTCAAATGAGTAAAATATTTCTTAATAATTCGGTAATAAATTTTTTTGATATCTGCAAATGGTGTATACTACCTTTAACAGTTTAGTTGTAAGCGTGTACATGTACTCCCAAAGCAAATCCTTATAAATGTGCCTATCAAATGTTTCACCCACCCCTCCCCCGTGCTGCCCCAGGTCTGATGTGGAGGTTTGGTCACATGTTTCAAGCCCCAGGGTGGGGATTGTGGTCACTAAAAAGTCATTGTTACCATTGGTTTACTACATGTACATGCAAAGGCAAACACTAGTGCACCCCACCCTTGGGGGTCGAAGATTGTCAACTTTTTGCCCGAGTGTGGAGGAATTTGTCACTGCAAAAGTGACAATCCCCACATCTTGGGTGGGCAGACCGGGGGTGGGGGGGGGGGGGGGGGGGGGGAGACAACAGATAGGCACATTAGGTCTCGCTAAGGGCAGGGTCGACCACATCCTGAAGCCAAAATGTGACCCACTCTGCAAAGAAGAGTCTGATGTGTTAACAATAACTGTTTTAAGTTTTACAGTTGGTCAGAAAGAGCATGAAATAAGCTTTCATTCGACATTATGGCACAATTCTGTAGTGTACTGCATTGGTCTTTTACAATTGTTTGAAAGTTTCTTTTTCGCAGTTATATTAAAAATGTCTTTGAACAGATATTAAGAGTTACAATTTTAGTGCTTCGTTAGATGCTATGGTTAGAGGATGACAAAAACCTTGATTATATCTACTTTAGGGATCAAAACAACCTTTTCAAACGATCAGTTCAGAAAAAAAATTAGGTGTCAGAGAAACCAAAATTCCTTAAAACCAGAAAATGATTTGTTGAAAGAAAAATCACCTCTGAGAAAATAAGCAGTCCTTTACGTGAAAATGTATTATGAGAAATCAGACTCATTTTTGCAGAGCGGGTCACAAATAACTTTGCTACCCTAGACCTTAACTTATGAAATTGTCTTGTTATTAACACCTATATATTATATAAACGGGATTATTGTTTTTCGTCTAGTACAAGATGGGCGAAACAATAACCACATGGTTTCACTTCTATTTGGTCACTTTGTGGGATCTGGTATGAAAATGAGTATGTTTTCCATCTCACGTTCATCATTTCCGTCTCGCGCTCATCGATATGGGTACCAGTTATGTACACTAAGGGTTGCTTGGCAGTACAAAATATTGGTGTGCTTTTGTCAAATGTGATGTCATGTGCATAGTGTGTCTTAGGTGCCGGTAAATGAACAGGTTGACCTTCGAGCAACAATAACAAATCATTCCAAGGAATGACTTTGGAGTTCCAACGGAAATCATTCAAAAAAATTACTTCATCTAATTCTGCCCCTACCCAAGCAAAAGTCCCAGTTGCAGGATTAGTGAATGTTTTATATATACTTGACAGGGCCTGAAACATAAATGTTTTTCCACAATTGGCTGGGCCGGTAATCATAAGGTTTCGATATTTTCCCCTTCCATTCAACAACAATAAATAGACACTAGTTGCAAAATGTTGTATGTCAATTCCATTATTTACCAAAATTTCGAGTGCACATTGTAGCCACTGACCGTTGCATACACATTTTTCTGGGTGTTGGGCAACATCGAGTAGTACTTCCGTTCTGGTCATTGTAGATCTTTGAAGCGTTTCTTGAGAGTGCGCTATTTCCCAGCCGACCTGAAGGCAACAAAAAAGGAATAAGTTTGATTAAGCAAATGAAATAAATGCATTGCTCTGAAACTGCTTTAATTACTGTGTTCCCAAATGATGCATTTTTTAACAGTAAACTAATAAGGCCGTGGCTATTTTTACGTGACCGTAATCCTACGTACTCTGGCTATTTGTACGCGAGTTCCGGTAGCGCATGCGCATCCATGTTACAACCATGCATGTTTCAATGGGGATATAACAGGGGAAACTCAATACGCGCGGAACGTATGAAGACCAACGACGGAATTGACAGCCATAATTTACCACAATCCATGGATACAGTCCCTAGTTGGTTTTTTTATACACTCCCTAGTTTTTCGTATGTACACTACTAGTGTTATACCTTTTTCTATAATAAAACTAGTAAAGACCCTATAGATGAAATTATTTAGGTGCATAATTAACCAATAATTTTAGTTAATTTAGGAACTCGCGTAAAAATAGGCGAAGTACGTAGGGTTACGGTCACGTAAAAATAGCCACTTTGAACTAATACTAGTAATTGTACTAATATAATAATAAAGCACGTTAACCCACACAACAATACTGCCAGTGCGAGTATCATGGCATGGCATGCATTGCATATGCAACGACCATGCCGTTGGCACGTACATGTAGACAAACCATGGAATCGGGTGAATATTACTAATACTAACGTTACTGCCGTTTCATTTGTGACAACGCTTTACCAAATCACTGCCATATTAATATAAAAAAGTGTGCCCAATTACATTAAACAACTGTGTTTGTTGGCAAAACCACTACTACATCATGTGTACGTACGTGTATGCAACAGCCGGCCGGCATACTTTAAACCAATGAGGGCGCAGCTCACAGATAATGACTTCAGTGCGTGGCGCCCTCTCGTGGCAAATTAATTCGTCAAAGAATGGGTAGCCGATATATATTGCTCAGTTTTCTATGCGAAAAGACTTTTTAAAACTATAAATACATCAAACAAATATTCTATACTAACCTGAATAGCTTCCTCGGTCACACGTTTTCCACGATTGACGATAAAACGAAGAAGATCCAGTTTCCCTTCCGCTTTTTGGCGATCTGCGTAAGCCACCAACTCCAGTCGCGTTTTCAAGTTTTTCTGGACCACCAGTTGAGAGACATCGAATGAAGTCAGTTTGGGGGGGCGCTTACCTCTGCCTCTGCCTTCTGATGACGTCGATTCGCCTACGTTGCCGACAGGATCGGCAATAAATGGTTCTTGTGAGATCTGAACAACGGCTTGCGATGCGGCGTCAGTAGTCGGTGCAATTGAACTGTCCAAATCTGGGTGCCCCGGTGACTGTAAATAATTTAAATCGGTTTTTGTCACGTACTTCCATGCGCTATAATAGTTGTGGTGGAGGGCCGAAAAATTGACCGCGAGTCCATCGTGTTGAGCTAAATAGTTACGTATTCGCAACCATCGCTGCGTTTTGTCCAATTTGACGGAAAGGTGAAAATGCTGGCCACCATTGGCGTGAAATTCCTGCGAACAAGCCCACTGAACCACTCTTGCAGTGCTGGCTATTTCAAACGCCCGAACAACTGTATCGACAAAACCTTGACGAGAAACGTCTGGAGACGCTTGACTTAATGTGATGAGGTATACTTTACGCACTTGGCGCGAATTTAAATTATTAGCCATCCTCAAAAGGTGTGTGAATGGGCAATGTGATGGCTGATATAGACACGGTGATAATGAACACCGATTTTGAGTTCGCTAGATAAATATAGGTTTTCGCGGATAAGCTTCATTGCACTACACCTGTTACAGGAATTTCAATTATCCATCGCACAAGCCTGTATACGAGTCTGGTGCTCCTATATTTTCGGTTCACATTGACGTATCCGCGCAGATTCTCTCTGTTACATAAGAAAATTGTGCTGACGGTTTACCACTTGGTAAACCGAATGGTAAAAGAGTTTTTTTTAATTTAGACTCTTTCTTCACTGAAAACGGTGAACCGTTGTTTATTTGGTTGCCACGGGTGGCAACCAATAGGACCGCGCGATCATGCATATTATAACCCTATCAACCCCAAGAGTGCCATATGGACTCATTGAAGCATACACTCTCGTTACCATTGTGACTTTAAGTCACACAAATACAATCGGATTTCATTCCCATTGGGCCCTTATGGCACATTGCCATTTCGCATTGAACTGAAATGTAAATAGCGCCCTCACTTTGGAGATCGGCCTCTGATTGGCGGAGACCCCGAGCGCGCGTCCTCTTGCGCGCGTGGGTATGAAATATTATAGGATTAGGATTCACCAAATAGAGACGCTCGTCACAGAAAACCAGTCATAATGGCGGATCCATCCGACATTCTTGACGAAATATTCGCGGATAGCGGTTCTGATAATGATATATCTGATGAGACTTCCTTATCATCCACCACAGAAGAAAGTGACGATTCGGAAGAGTTTGTCGCTACCTGCTCAAAGTCAAAGTCATCCGACAAGCCGAATTTCAGGTAAAGAGGTTACTAATAATTATAAGTAGTAAAATGCTATGATGAGACTGAGTACGACTCGAGAACGTGAATTTAGTTACACAGGAATAAAGCGAATAAACAGTACATTGTGTGAGCCTACACTTGTTGGGAATTTATATTAATGTAACAATATACCCTGGCTCTAGATGTATTTCGCCAAAAAAAAAGGGAAAATGCCTCCCTTTCACTAGTTACAATAAATCAGAAATGTGCATCAAGTAGAACAGGCTGTGTGCACAAAAAAATCCTATTCAGAAAATGAGTCTTCAAACAAACAGCGCCCTCACACATTTATCAATGTGCTTACCCAAGCACATTGAATAATGTGTGAGGGCAGTGTTTCTTTGAAGACCCATTTTCTGATTAGAAAAATAATATTAAAATGTTGATTTTCGTGCACACTAATCCTTTAATTTGTTATTCAAATTAAACTATTTTTGAACTCATGATTGTTGTATGCGCTATGCCTTTGCTGTCTAGTACCATTAGGAAGAAGTTTCTCCAATCAATATAGCGCCCTCTGACATTTCTTAATATGTTAATATTCTCACTTCAGGTCTGGATGGCATAAAACAAGCTCCTATAAGCGGCCACCTGCGAATTTCAGTGGACAAGCTGGACCTACGCAAGATTTCAGTGGACTATCACCGATGGAGACCTTTGAACTCTTTTTTTGCCATGCAGTCTGGCAGTTGATGGTGACCGAGACGAACCGATATGCCGATCAAAGCGTGCCTGGAAATACATCCTGGACTCCAACAAATGTTCCAGAAATGAGGCGTTTTTTGGCATTGCTTCTGTGTATGGGGATCAACAAAAGGCCTCGCTATGCTATGCACTGGTCGAGGTCAGAAGTTCTGCGAAGCCCTGTGTATCCGTCAACCATGTCCCGCAACCGATTTGACGCAATCCTGCGATTTTTCCACCTTGCCAACAATCGAGCTGATGAAACTATCACTGATGATGACAAACTGTCTAAAGTTCGCCCCCTGCTAGACATCGTATTGCCCTCGTTTCGTCAAATTTATAAACCCGGACGGAACCTCTCACCAGACGAGACTATGATAAAATTTAAAGGGCGACTGGGTTTCAAACAATACATGCCACGCAAGGCTGCCAAATGGGGGTTAAAATGCTTCTCATTATGTGAATCCGAAACTGGGTATTGTTGTAATTGGCAGGTTTTTACCGGGTCCAAGGCCAAGTCAGACCAATTCAGTCCGCCTTTGATCGCGTATGCTACCACGAACCATCCACGTAACCTTTCAGCATCAGGCCAAGTAGTCATCGACCTTTTGAAAGGGCTAGAACATAAAGGACATATTGTTTTTATGGATAATTGGTATACTAGTCCTGCACTCGTACACAAATTATCGCAGTTAGGATTTAGTTCCCGTGGAACAGTACGCTACACATCACAAGGGATTCCAGAGATTGCAAATCCCAAGAAGTTTCCCATACGGAAAGGCGATGACCCCCAGTTTTACACGAAAGCCGGGCAACTCTGCATTGTTTGGCAGGATAGAAAGCGTGTAACACTTCTGACGAATTATGGCGACTGCAGTATGGACACAAAAGAAATTCGCTGCAAAAACAGTTCCACCGGACTTCGTGAGATTCACAAACCTTCTGTCGTTCAGGATTATAACAGGTTTATGGGTGGTTCAGATTTAGCCGCCCAATTATGGCAGTACTATGCACACCACCATAGATCCCTAAAATGGTGGAAACGCGTTTTCCTAAATATCCTTGATATCAGTTTGCTTAACGCTACTATCCTTTTTAACTACCTGCCGAGCAACAAAAAACTAACTAGCTTGGAGTTCCGGGTGAAGGTCATCGAGGGACTTCTTCGTTCAAGCCCAGCACACCTTGGCAATGAAGCGTCACGTCTTTCGAGTCAACATTATCCTGGGAGAAGTGTGGCCGGCAAAAAGCAGAACTGTGTCGTTTGTAGTACAAAAGCCAAGCGGAAGCAAACTCGTACTATGTGTAAAAAGTGTAAAAAGCCAATGTGTGTACTGCCATGCTTTGAGAAGTATCACAGTTTGTGATCAACATTTAGGAGATTTTTAGATTGTGGTCCAGCTGCCCCCCCCCCCCCCCCCCCCCAAACAATGTTGAAAAGATTGTGTGCCCACCGGCGACCCAACCTTTGAAGAACAATCTTTTCAACATTGTTTGGGGGGGGGGGGGGGGGGGTGGTGTGGTAGTAGTCAAGTTTAAGTAATTACCCAAACATTCCTAAATAGCAAACAAAACCAGTACTTGTAGTTAGTTCGAATTTATGAAGTGCCGCTGACCAAAACAATCTACATGTATATTCTACTGTAATTGTCAGAATAACTTTGCTACCCTACACTTTAACTTATGAAATTGTATTGTTATTAACACCTATATATTATATAAACGGGATTATTGGTTTTTTTTTGTCTAGTACAAAATGGGCGAAACAATAACCACATGGTTTTAGATCTATTTTGTAAATTTGTGGGATGTGGTGTGAAAATCAGTATGTTTTCCATCTCACGTTCATCATTTCCGTCTCACGCTCATCGATATGGGTACCAGTTATGTACACTAAGGGTTGCTTGGCAGTACAAAATATTTCCGTGTTTTTGTCAATTTTGATGTCGTGTGTCTAGGGTGCCGGTAAATGAACTGGTTGACCTTCGAGCAACAATAATAAATCATTCCAAGGAATGACTTTGGGGTTCCAAGGGAAATCATTCAAAAAAATAACTTCATCTAATTCTGCCCCTACCCAAGCAAAAGTCCCAGTTGCAGGATTAGTGAATGTTTTATATATACTTGACAGGGCCTGAAACATAAATGTTTTCCCACAATTGGCGGGGCCAGTAATCATAAGGTTTCGATATTTTCCCCTTCCATTTAACAACAATAAATAGACACTAGTTGCAAAATGTTGTATGTCAATTCCATTAGTAACTTGGGTTTTAGGAACCACCGCTGAACAAAACAATCTACATCTAATTACCAGAACAATTATCATTTTGAGTCTCATTCATGAGATTGTCTAATGAGGGCGCTATACACTGAAAGTTTTCTAAAATGTGCCTGGTAAATAACTGAACATGCTATGCCTACAACTGTGGGAACCAAAGCATGTGTGATGAAATGTGTCTTGGGATTGATAGGGTTAACAAGACCGCTTTTTTTTGGCTACGATTTTCAATGTAAATGGGATTTCCTTACTTATGTGGTTGCTGACATGGGATTTCCTTACTTATGTGGTTGCTGACTAGGTATTTGCCATACTTGGAGGTTTTTCAAATGAGCTCAAACCAAGAAAAAGGACATATTTATTAGTTTGTTTTTGGGTTGGGTTGGGGGGGGGGGGGGGGGGTGCTCGAGCTATTACATACATGTAATTGTTTTAACCGCAGTATGTAAGCAAATAAAATAAAGGAACTGTCTGTTGTCATTCATGTGTACATTTAACATTTTAATATGGGTTTTTTTATTAGATTCTTACATTTAATTCCATATTAATAATGCTAGGATCAATTGCAAGTTTACATGTGTTACAGTTTGGAGAGAAGCAATTTACTTAGTAACTTGATTTTTAATGGGCCATTATAAACAATATTGGATGTACCATAATTAAACACAGAGAAATACTCTAAAAATGACCTGTTCAGTTTTGTATATCGGCCTCACTAAATTGGTTGGAAGGAACTCTTGTATATTCAAATGTCCTATTAATATGTGTGGATATTGACATTCACAAAAAATTACTCTTCATTGCATTAAAACATCAAACTTTGTGAACTAGGCAGAGCGTACCAGGGTTTTCCCAAAAAGAAAACATTGCGGCAACCGATGTTGCGATAAAGTTAAAATTGACAAACTTGGTTACATGTACAGTTCAAAGGTGCATGGCAATACATGTACAGTACTACAATGCAAAATTGCAATTCTCTATAGGACCGTTACAATTGTGCTTGAAATTCGAGAATAGCAAAAGGTGATTTTACACACTCATTTAGTGGCCAGGTGCTGTGTCACATGTATGTATTAAGCTTTGTATGACAAATAGACATTTGCATAAAATGGACAAAGTTTATTATTTATGGTAGTGACCTGTATAACGATGTACAGACCAGACAATACATATTTTATTATAAATAATACAAATATCCTCAAATTAAAAGGCCAACCCCACAACAAATTGTGTTTACAGTAACCCGACAGACCTGGATGATGATTTTCGGACTCTTTATGGACCTTTGACTAGTTCATACTGTTAACCAGTTCGCGCCGGGATTATTTTAACATCGCCGAGCCGACGGGCGGGATTATTTTTAACGAAACTCGATCCGAAGCGTGTTCAGGCCGATAGTGCTGGGTAGCACACCCACGCATTTCCGGCCTTGCGCGCTGCTGACATACATTTCCGAACTTGAACTTGGCGTGTTTATTCGTCATCCGTTTTGAATTTGGGGAAATTTTTGCGTTTATATACGTCATCCGGCGCGAACTGGTTAAAATGAACACTCATTTCAAATATCTTCTCGGAACATAATCATTTTTCACACTTGCAACTGGACTGAAATGGAAAACACCAGACAAACTCAATATTTCACTGCCTACCTACGGAGTGTTTTTTTTTAAGCCGTTACCATTTATTTTGTTTGTCCTAAACTAATATGTTGTTTTTTTGGTTTTTTTGGTTTTTTTGGGGGGGGGGCACCTTGGAAAGACAGCCAGGTTAATTGTACCGCATTTCTGGTAAATAAACTTTGGGATGGAAAAAATTACTTAAATTTACTGCGACATTCATCAAATTAATTAGGCTGTAGGTTCGCCATGACAATGGTAAATAAGCCATTCCTGGTAAATAAACTGTGGAATGGAAACAATTACTTAAATTTACTGTGACATTCATCAAAATAATTAGGCTGTAGGTTCACTATCACCGTGTCCAAGCCATCACTCTTATAGTGTTTATTGTTTGTGACCGTCCACCACGAATGGGCTTTAAAGTGGCAGATGTTATTAGGCAGAAGGGACCAAACCTTGACAAATAAGTCGGTTGTCAATTTCTTATTTTTTTTTAATTCTAAAGTGGTCGTTTATTCTTTTAGTTTTGAGAATTTCATATTGAGCATCCTTTTAAAAAATTTCCGAATACATGCTTTTTCACGACAATCCGTTTAGAAATCCGTACAAATCTGACACAACTTAGAACACCATAGCGTGCAAAGCTGATTAAAGGGTACCTGAAATTCAAAACTCTAATATGATGAAATGTACGCTCTAATAACGCTAAATACTTAACAACTACAAAAACGTCAGATATTTGTTTATGTTTGCTCATTATTCGTGACTGTAACATGAAAAGCAATATGCACCGTGTCCTTGCCCACAAAAGATGACGTCACGGTAAGAACATAGCATGGCTATATACACAAACACACTCGCACGCATGTCGCAATCGATCGTCAAACAGCTAGGCTGCGCATGGTATAGCCACGCTATGTTCTTGCCGCAACGTCATCTTTTGTGGGCGGGGGCACGGTGCCTATTGCTTTTCATTTTAGGGTCACGTCAACCCTCCGAGACACCGACCCAAATAATTCACGCGGTTGCACTTGGGTGCTCATGAGAGAGGCATGTGTGTAATATGTATAGAACTGAGTTCACAGGAGTGAACGAACTCTGTGTCAAACATAAATTTACAGGTGGGAAACAAGGGTAGTTAGGAAACAAATTCAGCAGAATTGGCCCAAAGATGTCGTATGTTTGACACGAACTCTGTGTCAAACATGCTTTTACAGCCTGTATAGGTGGGGTATGAGTTAGAAAAGAAAGGAAAAAAAAACAGAATTGGCTCAACAATTTTTTAGTGAAATACACAAAAGTATGAAAACTTGCCTCACAGATAAGCCCCTCGGCTTGACAGAGGGTTAATGAGCAAACAACAAATATGCAGTTTTGGCAGTTAAGTATTCAGCGCTATTGAAGCGTATCACTAGCCATATTAACGTTTTGAATTTCAGGTACCCTTTCAGTATACCGTTTCCAAAATTACATTCACCTGAATAATGCAAAATACAAACTTTACAGCCCGTTCGTGGTACATGTTCACATTTTGGGTCTAGATATGTTGAAGACTACATTGGTTTAAATTAACACGCATAATGAAGTTGAGTAAAAAGTTCAATTTAACATGTATACATATGTATACATGTTAAAATATGATGGATTACACCAGCAACACCGGGATAATCCCTTCTCTTTGACCGAAAAGTGTGCCTGCAGTGTTCTTTAACGTGCACCGCCATTTCCGATACACGGGGCCACTTATTCAGTCCAGGAGATTACCTCTAATTATGGGCAGAGTGACCAATTTGTCCAAACGCCTTTGCACAAAGAAAAATGGACAATCATCATCTACACATTTCAATCTCTAATCTCACCGGTGCATTTCACATGTTGTCGTTGCAAAGTCACTATGCCCATCCGATGGAGGTAATCTTCTGGACTTATTTTACGTCCCATCCGAAGGACAAGTAATTAGGGTTAAGTAATTGAAGTGTCATTTTTGATGACGTCATTAAGACGTCACCTATTGTTCTGGATCTGGATAATTTTGGTTTTGTTTGAAAGAGGTTGCCCTTTAATTGTAGTACTATAAAACTTGACTATACCCCTATTACATTGGAATTTATGACCATGTGCATCAACCAATTTCTTCTTTTTAAAAAAAAACAAAAAAAAACAAGCAGGATTTGCTTTGGGTGTACATGTACTGTACATCTAGTTCAAATTTCTTTTATAAGGATTTATTTTGGGTGAAAAAGCCAAAGGTTAAACTTTTGTGAAAATGCTGGCCACCAATCACCATTCGAGTGAAATTTCTGCGAACAAGCCCACTGCAGTTCTAGCTATTTCAAATGCTCAAAAATTACTGTATAAAGTCTACAAAACCTTTACGAGAAACGTCTGGAGACGCCCCAAAAAAACTGGCTAAAACTTGACATTTTGGCCTTTTCACCCAAAATAACCGTAAAAAAAATAAAATACCTGATTTGAGGAGGGTGGGTTGTAAATTACATTTGTAGGTGTTAATGTTACACAAAATGACCCCAATGACGGCCCATTATGTTTATTTAAAGGTAGTATACACCATTGGTAATTTGTTGAATTATCAGGAATGGGTGGATTTGGGGGGTTGTATTTTATAGTAAATATCGTTTAACTGACCTGTCCGAATTTTTACATTCATGGATGCCGAGAAAAGCATGAAAAACAGCGTTTGTTTTTCACCGGCGTCGAGCAGTTATTCTTATGTTATCTTTGTTTTTTCGCGCTCGCCGGACGGCGAGAATGAATTTTGGTTTATACAATTCAATTTTTTGGAACAATTACAGGATATCTAGGGCCCTCATTTTGCTGGATGCCTACAATCATTATTTACTTTCAAATGAGTAAAATATTTCTTAATAATTCGGTAATAAATTTTTTTGATATCTGCAAATGGTGTATACTACCTTTAACAGTTTAGTTGTAAGCGTGTACATGTACTCCCAAAGCAAATCCTTATAAATGTGCCTATCAAATGTTTCACCCACCCCTCCCCCGTGCTGCCCCAGGTCTGATGTGGAGGTTTGGTCACATGTTTCAAGCCCCAGGGTGGGGATTGTGGTCACTAAAAAGTCATTGTTACCATTGGTTTACTACATGTACATGCAAAGGCAAACACTAGTGCACCCCACCCTTGGGGGTCGAAGATTGTCAACTTTTTGCCCGAGTGTGGAGGAATTTGTCACTGCAAAAGTGACAATCCCCACATCTTGGGTGGGCAGACCGGGGGTGGGGGGGGGGGGGGGGGGGGGGAGACAACAGATAGGCACATTAGGTCTCGCTAAGGGCAGGGTCGACCACATCCTGAAGCCAAAATGTGACCCACTCTGCAAAGAAGAGTCTGATGTGTTAACAATAACTGTTTTAAGTTTTACAGTTGGTCAGAAAGAGCATGAAATAAGCTTTCATTCGACATTATGGCACAATTCTGTAGTGTACTGCATTGGTCTTTTACAATTGTTTGAAAGTTTCTTTTTCGCAGTTATATTAAAAATGTCTTTGAACAGATATTAAGAGTTACAATTTTAGTGCTTCGTTAGATGCTATGGTTAGAGGATGACAAAAACCTTGATTATATCTACTTTAGGGATCAAAACAACCTTTTCAAACGATCAGTTCAGAAAAAAAATTAGGTGTCAGAGAAACCAAAATTCCTTAAAACCAGAAAATGATTTGTTGAAAGAAAAATCACCTCTGAGAAAATAAGCAGTCCTTTACGTGAAAATGTATTATGAGAAATCAGACTCATTTTTGCAGAGCGGGTCACAAATAACTTTGCTACCCTAGACCTTAACTTATGAAATTGTCTTGTTATTAACACCTATATATTATATAAACGGGATTATTGTTTTTCGTCTAGTACAAGATGGGCGAAACAATAACCACATGGTTTCACTTCTATTTGGTCACTTTGTGGGATCTGGTATGAAAATGAGTATGTTTTCCATCTCACGTTCATCATTTCCGTCTCGCGCTCATCGATATGGGTACCAGTTATGTACACTAAGGGTTGCTTGGCAGTACAAAATATTGGTGTGCTTTTGTCAAATGTGATGTCATGTGCATAGTGTGTCTTAGGTGCCGGTAAATGAACAGGTTGACCTTCGAGCAACAATAACAAATCATTCCAAGGAATGACTTTGGAGTTCCAACGGAAATCATTCAAAAAAATTACTTCATCTAATTCTGCCCCTACCCAAGCAAAAGTCCCAGTTGCAGGATTAGTGAATGTTTTATATATACTTGACAGGGCCTGAAACATAAATGTTTTTCCACAATTGGCTGGGCCGGTAATCATAAGGTTTCGATATTTTCCCCTTCCATTCAACAACAATAAATAGACACTAGTTGCAAAATGTTGTATGTCAATTCCATTATTTACCAAAATTTCGAGTGCACATTGTAGCCACTGACCGTTGCATACACATTTTTCTGGGTGTTGGGCAACATCGAGTAGTACTTCCGTTCTGGTCATTGTAGATCTTTGAAGCGTTTCTTGAGAGTGCGCTATTTCCCAGCCGACCTGAAGGCAACAAAAAAGGAATAAGTTTGATTAAGCAAATGAAATAAATGCATTGCTCTGAAACTGCTTTAATTACTGTGTTCCCAAATGATGCATTTTTTAACAGTAAACTAATAAGGCCGTGGCTATTTTTACGTGACCGTAATCCTACGTACTCTGGCTATTTGTACGCGAGTTCCGGTAGCGCATGCGCATCCATGTTACAACCATGCATGTTTCAATGGGGATATAACAGGGGAAACTCAATACGCGCGGAACGTATGAAGACCAACGACGGAATTGACAGCCATAATTTACCACAATCCATGGATACAGTCCCTAGTTGGTTTTTTTATACACTCCCTAGTTTTTCGTATGTACACTACTAGTGTTATACCTTTTTCTATAATAAAACTAGTAAAGACCCTATAGATGAAATTATTTAGGTGCATAATTAACCAATAATTTTAGTTAATTTAGGAACTCGCGTAAAAATAGGCGAAGTACGTAGGGTTACGGTCACGTAAAAATAGCCACTTTGAACTAATACTAGTAATTGTACTAATATAATAATAAAGCACGTTAACCCACACAACAATACTGCCAGTGCGAGTATCATGGCATGGCATGCATTGCATATGCAACGACCATGCCGTTGGCACGTACATGTAGACAAACCATGGAATCGGGTGAATATTACTAATACTAACGTTACTGCCGTTTCATTTGTGACAACGCTTTACCAAATCACTGCCATATTAATATAAAAAAGTGTGCCCAATTACATTAAACAACTGTGTTTGTTGGCAAAACCACTACTACATCATGTGTACGTACGTGTATGCAACAGCCGGCCGGCATACTTTAAACCAATGAGGGCGCAGCTCACAGATAATGACTTCAGTGCGTGGCGCCCTCTCGTGGCAAATTAATTCGTCAAAGAATGGGTAGCCGATATATATTGCTCAGTTTTCTATGCGAAAAGACTTTTTAAAACTATAAATACATCAAACAAATATTCTATACTAACCTGAATAGCTTCCTCGGTCACACGTTTTCCACGATTGACGATAAAACGAAGAAGATCCAGTTTCCCTTCCGCTTTTTGGCGATCTGCGTAAGCCACCAACTCCAGTCGCGTTTTCAAGTTTTTCTGGACCACCAGTTGAGAGACATCGAATGAAGTCAGTTTGGGGGGGCGCTTACCTCTGCCTCTGCCTTCTGATGACGTCGATTCGCCTACGTTGCCGACAGGATCGGCAATAAATGGTTCTTGTGAGATCTGAACAACGGCTTGCGATGCGGCGTCAGTAGTCGGTGCAATTGAACTGTCCAAATCTGGGTGCCCCGGTGACTGTAAATAATTTAAATCGGTTTTTGTCACGTACTTCCATGCGCTATAATAGTTGTGGTGGAGGGCCGAAAAATTGACCGCGAGTCCATCGTGTTGAGCTAAATAGTTACGTATTCGCAACCATCGCTGCGTTTTGTCCAATTTGACGGAAAGGTGAAAATGCTGGCCACCATTGGCGTGAAATTCCTGCGAACAAGCCCACTGAACCACTCTTGCAGTGCTGGCTATTTCAAACGCCCGAACAACTGTATCGACAAAACCTTGACGAGAAACGTCTGGAGACGCTTGACTTAATGTGATGAGGTATACTTTACGCACTTGGCGCGAATTTAAATTATTAGCCATCCTCAAAAGGTGTGTGAATGGGCAATGTGATGGCTGATATAGACACGGTGATAATGAACACCGATTTTGAGTTCGCTAGATAAATATAGGTTTTCGCGGATAAGCTTCATTGCACTACACCTGTTACAGGAATTTCAATTATCCATCGCACAAGCCTGTATACGAGTCTGGTGCTCCTATATTTTCGGTTCACATTGACGTATCCGCGCAGATTCTCTCTGTTACATAAGAAAATTGTGCTGACGGTTTACCACTTGGTAAACCGAATGGTAAAAGAGTTTTTTTTAATTTAGACTCTTTCTTCACTGAAAACGGTGAACCGTTGTTTATTTGGTTGCCACGGGTGGCAACCAATAGGACCGCGCGATCATGCATATTATAACCCTATCAACCCCAAGAGTGCCATATGGACTCATTGAAGCATACACTCTCGTTACCATTGTGACTTTAAGTCACACAAATACAATCGGATTTCATTCCCATTGGGCCCTTATGGCACATTGCCATTTCGCATTGAACTGAAATGTAAATAGCGCCCTCACTTTGGAGATCGGCCTCTGATTGGCGGAGACCCCGAGCGCGCGTCCTCTTGCGCGCGTGGGTATGAAATATTATAGGATTAGGATTCACCAAATAGAGACGCTCGTCACAGAAAACCAGTCATAATGGCGGATCCATCCGACATTCTTGACGAAATATTCGCGGATAGCGGTTCTGATAATGATATATCTGATGAGACTTCCTTATCATCCACCACAGAAGAAAGTGACGATTCGGAAGAGTTTGTCGCTACCTGCTCAAAGTCAAAGTCATCCGACAAGCCGAATTTCAGGTAAAGAGGTTACTAATAATTATAAGTAGTAAAATGCTATGATGAGACTGAGTACGACTCGAGAACGTGAATTTAGTTACACAGGAATAAAGCGAATAAACAGTACATTGTGTGAGCCTACACTTGTTGGGAATTTATATTAATGTAACAATATACCCTGGCTCTAGATGTATTTCGCCAAAAAAAAAGGGAAAATGCCTCCCTTTCACTAGTTACAATAAATCAGAAATGTGCATCAAGTAGAACAGGCTGTGTGCACAAAAAAATCCTATTCAGAAAATGAGTCTTCAAACAAACAGCGCCCTCACACATTTATCAATGTGCTTACCCAAGCACATTGAATAATGTGTGAGGGCAGTGTTTCTTTGAAGACCCATTTTCTGATTAGAAAAATAATATTAAAATGTTGATTTTCGTGCACACTAATCCTTTAATTTGTTATTCAAATTAAACTATTTTTGAACTCATGATTGTTGTATGCGCTATGCCTTTGCTGTCTAGTACCATTAGGAAGAAGTTTCTCCAATCAATATAGCGCCCTCTGACATTTCTTAATATGTTAATATTCTCACTTCAGGTCTGGATGGCATAAAACAAGCTCCTATAAGCGGCCACCTGCGAATTTCAGTGGACAAGCTGGACCTACGCAAGATTTCAGTGGACTATCACCGATGGAGACCTTTGAACTCTTTTTTTGCCATGCAGTCTGGCAGTTGATGGTGACCGAGACGAACCGATATGCCGATCAAAGCGTGCCTGGAAATACATCCTGGACTCCAACAAATGTTCCAGAAATGAGGCGTTTTTTGGCATTGCTTCTGTGTATGGGGATCAACAAAAGGCCTCGCTATGCTATGCACTGGTCGAGGTCAGAAGTTCTGCGAAGCCCTGTGTATCCGTCAACCATGTCCCGCAACCGATTTGACGCAATCCTGCGATTTTTCCACCTTGCCAACAATCGAGCTGATGAAACTATCACTGATGATGACAAACTGTCTAAAGTTCGCCCCCTGCTAGACATCGTATTGCCCTCGTTTCGTCAAATTTATAAACCCGGACGGAACCTCTCACCAGACGAGACTATGATAAAATTTAAAGGGCGACTGGGTTTCAAACAATACATGCCACGCAAGGCTGCCAAATGGGGGTTAAAATGCTTCTCATTATGTGAATCCGAAACTGGGTATTGTTGTAATTGGCAGGTTTTTACCGGGTCCAAGGCCAAGTCAGACCAATTCAGTCCGCCTTTGATCGCGTATGCTACCACGAACCATCCACGTAACCTTTCAGCATCAGGCCAAGTAGTCATCGACCTTTTGAAAGGGCTAGAACATAAAGGACATATTGTTTTTATGGATAATTGGTATACTAGTCCTGCACTCGTACACAAATTATCGCAGTTAGGATTTAGTTCCCGTGGAACAGTACGCTACACATCACAAGGGATTCCAGAGATTGCAAATCCCAAGAAGTTTCCCATACGGAAAGGCGATGACCCCCAGTTTTACACGAAAGCCGGGCAACTCTGCATTGTTTGGCAGGATAGAAAGCGTGTAACACTTCTGACGAATTATGGCGACTGCAGTATGGACACAAAAGAAATTCGCTGCAAAAACAGTTCCACCGGACTTCGTGAGATTCACAAACCTTCTGTCGTTCAGGATTATAACAGGTTTATGGGTGGTTCAGATTTAGCCGCCCAATTATGGCAGTACTATGCACACCACCATAGATCCCTAAAATGGTGGAAACGCGTTTTCCTAAATATCCTTGATATCAGTTTGCTTAACGCTACTATCCTTTTTAACTACCTGCCGAGCAACAAAAAACTAACTAGCTTGGAGTTCCGGGTGAAGGTCATCGAGGGACTTCTTCGTTCAAGCCCAGCACACCTTGGCAATGAAGCGTCACGTCTTTCGAGTCAACATTATCCTGGGAGAAGTGTGGCCGGCAAAAAGCAGAACTGTGTCGTTTGTAGTACAAAAGCCAAGCGGAAGCAAACTCGTACTATGTGTAAAAAGTGTAAAAAGCCAATGTGTGTACTGCCATGCTTTGAGAAGTATCACAGTTTGTGATCAACATTTAGGAGATTTTTAGATTGTGGTCCAGCTGCCCCCCCCCCCCCCCCCCCCCAAACAATGTTGAAAAGATTGTGTGCCCACCGGCGACCCAACCTTTGAAGAACAATCTTTTCAACATTGTTTGGGGGGGGGGGGGGGGGGGTGGTGTGGTAGTAGTCAAGTTTAAGTAATTACCCAAACATTCCTAAATAGCAAACAAAACCAGTACTTGTAGTTAGTTCGAATTTATGAAGTGCCGCTGACCAAAACAATCTACATGTATATTCTACTGTAATTGTCAGAATAACTTTGCTACCCTACACTTTAACTTATGAAATTGTATTGTTATTAACACCTATATATTATATAAACGGGATTATTGGTTTTTTTTTGTCTAGTACAAAATGGGCGAAACAATAACCACATGGTTTTAGATCTATTTTGTAAATTTGTGGGATGTGGTGTGAAAATCAGTATGTTTTCCATCTCACGTTCATCATTTCCGTCTCACGCTCATCGATATGGGTACCAGTTATGTACACTAAGGGTTGCTTGGCAGTACAAAATATTTCCGTGTTTTTGTCAATTTTGATGTCGTGTGTCTAGGGTGCCGGTAAATGAACTGGTTGACCTTCGAGCAACAATAATAAATCATTCCAAGGAATGACTTTGGGGTTCCAAGGGAAATCATTCAAAAAAATAACTTCATCTAATTCTGCCCCTACCCAAGCAAAAGTCCCAGTTGCAGGATTAGTGAATGTTTTATATATACTTGACAGGGCCTGAAACATAAATGTTTTCCCACAATTGGCGGGGCCAGTAATCATAAGGTTTCGATATTTTCCCCTTCCATTTAACAACAATAAATAGACACTAGTTGCAAAATGTTGTATGTCAATTCCATTAGTAACTTGGGTTTTAGGAACCACCGCTGAACAAAACAATCTACATCTAATTACCAGAACAATTATCATTTTGAGTCTCATTCATGAGATTGTCTAATGAGGGCGCTATACACTGAAAGTTTTCTAAAATGTGCCTGGTAAATAACTGAACATGCTATGCCTACAACTGTGGGAACCAAAGCATGTGTGATGAAATGTGTCTTGGGATTGATAGGGTTAACAAGACCGCTTTTTTTTGGCTACGATTTTCAATGTAAATGGGATTTCCTTACTTATGTGGTTGCTGACATGGGATTTCCTTACTTATGTGGTTGCTGACTAGGTATTTGCCATACTTGGAGGTTTTTCAAATGAGCTCAAACCAAGAAAAAGGACATATTTATTAGTTTGTTTTTGGGTTGGGTTGGGGGGGGGGGGGGGGGGTGCTCGAGCTATTACATACATGTAATTGTTTTAACCGCAGTATGTAAGCAAATAAAATAAAGGAACTGTCTGTTGTCATTCATGTGTACATTTAACATTTTAATATGGGTTTTTTTATTAGATTCTTACATTTAATTCCATTATTAATAATGCTAGGATCAATTGCAAGTTTACATGTGTTACAGTTTGGAGAGAAGCAATTTACTTAGTAACTTGATTTTTAATGGGCCATTATAAACAATATTGGATGTACCATAATTAAACACAGAGAAATACTCTAAAAATGACCTGTTCAGTTTTGTATATCGGCCTCACTAAATTGGTTGGAAGGAACTCTTGTATATTCAAATGTCCTATTAATATGTGTGGATATTGACATTCACAAAAAATTACTCTTCATTGCATTAAAACATCAAACTTTGTGAACTAGGCAGAGCGTACCAGGGTTTTCCCAAAAAGAAAACATTGCGGCAACCGATGTTGCGATAAAGTTAAAATTGACAAACTTGGTTACATGTACAGTTCAAAGGTGCATGGCAATACATGTACAGTACTACAATGCAAAATTGCAATTCTCTATAGGACCGTTACAATTGTGCTTGAAATTCGAGAATAGCAAAAGGTGATTTTACACACTCATTTAGTGGCCAGGTGCTGTGTCACATGTATGTATTAAGCTTTGTATGACAAATAGACATTTGCATAAAATGGACAAAGTTTATTATTTATGGTAGTGACCTGTATAACGATGTACAGACCAGACAATACATATTTTATTATAAATAATACAAATATCCTCAAATTAAAAGGCCAACCCCACAACAAATTGTGTTTACAGTAACCCGACAGACCTGGATGATGATTTTCGGACTCTTTATGGACCTTTGACTAGTTCATACTGTTAACCAGTTCGCGCCGGGATTATTTTAACATCGCCGAGCCGACGGGCGGGATTATTTTTAACGAAACTCGATCCGAAGCGTGTTCAGGCCGATAGTGCTGGGTAGCACACCCACGCATTTCCGGCCTTGCGCGCTGCTGACATACATTTCCGAACTTGAACTTGGCGTGTTTATTCGTCATCCGTTTTGAATTTGGGGAAATTTTTGCGTTTATATACGTCATCCGGCGCGAACTGGTTAAAATGAACACTCATTTCAAATATCTTCTCGGAACATAATCATTTTTCACACTTGCAACTGGACTGAAATGGAAAACACCAGACAAACTCAATATTTCACTGCCTACCTACGGAGTGTTTTTTTTTAAGCCGTTACCATTTATTTTGTTTGTCCTAAACTAATATGTTGTTTTTTTGGTTTTTTTTTTTTTTTGGGGGGGGGGCACCTTGGAAAGACAGCCAGGTTAATTGTACCGCATTTCTGGTAAATAAACTTTGGGATGGAAAAAATTACTTAAATTTACTGCGACATTCATCAAATTAATTAGGCTGTAGGTTCGCCATGACAATGGTAAATAAGCCATTCCTGGTAAATAAACTGTGGAATGGAAACAATTACTTAAATTTACTGTGACATTCATCAAAATAATTAGGCTGTAGGTTCACTATCACCGTGTCCAAGCCATCACTCTTATAGTGTTTATTGTTTGTGACCGTCCACCACGAATGGGCTTTAAAGTGGCAGATGTTATTAGGCAGAAGGGACCAAACCTTGACAAATAAGTCGGTTGTCAATTTCTTATTTTTTTTTAATTCTAAAGTGGTCGTTTATTCTTTTAGTTTTGAGAATTTCATATTGAGCATCCTTTTAAAAAATTTCCGAATACATGCTTTTTCACGACAATCCGTTTAGAAATCCGTACAAATCTGACACAACTTAGAACACCATAGCGTGCAAAGCTGATTAAAGGGTACCTGAAATTCAAAACTCTAATATGATGAAATGTACGCTCTAATAACGCTAAATACTTAACAACTACAAAAACGTCAGATATTTGTTTATGTTTGCTCATTATTCGTGACTGTAACATGAAAAGCAATATGCACCGTGTCCTTGCCCACAAAAGATGACGTCACGGTAAGAACATAGCATGGCTATATACACAAACACACTCGCACGCATGTCGCAATCGATCGTCAAACAGCTAGGCTGCGCATGGTATAGCCACGCTATGTTCTTGCCGCAACGTCATCTTTTGTGGGCGGGGGCACGGTGCCTATTGCTTTTCATTTTAGGGTCACGTCAACCCTCCGAGACACCGACCCAAATAATTCACGCGGTTGCACTTGGGTGCTCATGAGAGAGGCATGTGTGTAATATGTATAGAACTGAGTTCACAGGAGTGAACGAACTCTGTGTCAAACATAAATTTACAGGTGGGAAACAAGGGTAGTTAGGAAACAAATTCAGCAGAATTGGCCCAAAGATGTCGTATGTTTGACACGAACTCTGTGTCAAACATGCTTTTACAGCCTGTATAGGTGGGGTATGAGTTAGAAAAGAAAGGAAAAAAAAACAGAATTGGCTCAACAATTTTTTAGTGAAATACACAAAAGTATGAAAACTTGCCTCACAGATAAGCCCCTCGGCTTGACAGAGGGTTAATGAGCAAACAACAAATATGCAGTTTTGGCAGTTAAGTATTCAGCGCTATTGAAGCGTATCACTAGCCATATTAACGTTTTGAATTTCAGGTACCCTTTCAGTATACCGTTTCCAAAATTACATTCACCTGAATAATGCAAAATACAAACTTTACAGCCCGTTCGTGGTACATGTTCACATTTTGGGTCTAGATATGTTGAAGACTACATTGGTTTAAATTAACACGCATAATGAAGTTGAGTAAAAAGTTCAATTTAACATGTATACATATGTATACATGTTAAAATATGATGGATTACACCAGCAACACCGGGATAATCCCTTCTCTTTGACCGAAAAGTGTGCCTGCAGTGTTCTTTAACGTGCACCGCCATTTCCGATACACGGGGCCACTTATTCAGTCCAGGAGATTACCTCTAATTATGGGCAGAGTGACCAATTTGTCCAAACGCCTTTGCACAAAGAAAAATGGACAATCATCATCTACACATTTCAATCTCTAATCTCACCGGTGCATTTCACATGTTGTCGTTGCAAAGTCACTATGCCCATCCGATGGAGGTAATCTTCTGGACTTATTTTACGTCCCATCCGAAGGACAAGTAATTAGGGTTAAGTAATTGAAGTGTCATTTTTGATGACGTCATTAAGACGTCACCTATTGTTCTGGATCTGGATAATTTTGGTTTTGTTTGAAAGAGGTTGCCCTTTAATTGTAGTACTATAAAACTTGACTATACCCCTATTACATTGGAATTTATGACCATGTGCATCAACCAATTTCTTCTTTTTAAAAAAAAACAAAAAAAAACAAGCAGGATTTGCTTTGGGTGTACATGTACTGTACATCTAGTTCAAATTTCTTTTATAAGGATTTATTTTGGGTGAAAAAGCCAAAGGTTAAACTTTTGTGAAAATGCTGGCCACCAATCACCATTCGAGTGAAATTTCTGCGAACAAGCCCACTGCAGTTCTAGCTATTTCAAATGCTCAAAAATTACTGTATAAAGTCTACAAAACCTTTACGAGAAACGTCTGGAGACGCCCCAAAAAAACTGGCTAAAACTTGACATTTTGGCCTTTTCACCCAAAATAACCGTAAAAAAAATAAAATACCTGATTTGAGGAGGGTGGGTTGTAAATTACATTTGTAGGTGTTAATGTTACACAAAATGACCCCAATGACGGCCCATTATGTTTATTTAAAGGTAGTATACACCATTGGTAATTTGTTGAATTATCAGGAATGGGTGGATTTGGGGGGTTGTATTTTATAGTAAATATCGTTTAACTGACCTGTCCGAATTTTTACATTCATGGATGCCGAGAAAAGCATGAAAAACAGCGTTTGTTTTTCACCGGCGTCGAGCAGTTATTCTTATGTTATCTTTGTTTTTTCGCGCTCGCCGGACGGCGAGAATGAATTTTGGTTTATACAATTCAATTTTTTGGAACAATTACAGGATATCTAGGGCCCTCATTTTGCTGGATGCCTACAATCATTATTTACTTTCAAATGAGTAAAATATTTCTTAATAATTCGGTAATAAATTTTTTTGATATCTGCAAATGGTGTATACTACCTTTAACAGTTTAGTTGTAAGCGTGTACATGTACTCCCAAAGCAAATCCTTATAAATGTGCCTATCAAATGTTTCACCCACCCCTCCCCCGTGCTGCCCCAGGTCTGATGTGGAGGTTTGGTCACATGTTTCAAGCCCCAGGGTGGGGATTGTGGTCACTAAAAAGTCATTGTTACCATTGGTTTACTACATGTACATGCAAAGGCAAACACTAGTGCACCCCACCCTTGGGGGTCGAAGATTGTCAACTTTTTGCCCGAGTGTGGAGGAATTTGTCACTGCAAAAGTGACAATCCCCACATCTTGGGTGGGCAGACCGGGGGTGGGGGGGGGGGGGGGGGGGGGGAGACAACAGATAGGCACATTAGGTCTCGCTAAGGGCAGGGTCGACCACATCCTGAAGCCAAAATGTGACCCACTCTGCAAAGAAGAGTCTGATGTGTTAACAATAACTGTTTTAAGTTTTACAGTTGGTCAGAAAGAGCATGAAATAAGCTTTCATTCGACATTATGGCACAATTCTGTAGTGTACTGCATTGGTCTTTTACAATTGTTTGAAAGTTTCTTTTTCGCAGTTATATTAAAAATGTCTTTGAACAGATATTAAGAGTTACAATTTTAGTGCTTCGTTAGATGCTATGGTTAGAGGATGACAAAAACCTTGATTATATCTACTTTAGGGATCAAAACAACCTTTTCAAACGATCAGTTCAGAAAAAAAATTAGGTGTCAGAGAAACCAAAATTCCTTAAAACCAGAAAATGATTTGTTGAAAGAAAAATCACCTCTGAGAAAATAAGCAGTCCTTTACGTGAAAATGTATTATGAGAAATCAGACTCATTTTTGCAGAGCGGGTCACAAATAACTTTGCTACCCTAGACCTTAACTTATGAAATTGTCTTGTTATTAACACCTATATATTATATAAACGGGATTATTGTTTTTCGTCTAGTACAAGATGGGCGAAACAATAACCACATGGTTTCACTTCTATTTGGTCACTTTGTGGGATCTGGTATGAAAATGAGTATGTTTTCCATCTCACGTTCATCATTTCCGTCTCGCGCTCATCGATATGGGTACCAGTTATGTACACTAAGGGTTGCTTGGCAGTACAAAATATTGGTGTGCTTTTGTCAAATGTGATGTCATGTGCATAGTGTGTCTTAGGTGCCGGTAAATGAACAGGTTGACCTTCGAGCAACAATAACAAATCATTCCAAGGAATGACTTTGGAGTTCCAACGGAAATCATTCAAAAAAATTACTTCATCTAATTCTGCCCCTACCCAAGCAAAAGTCCCAGTTGCAGGATTAGTGAATGTTTTATATATACTTGACAGGGCCTGAAACATAAATGTTTTTCCACAATTGGCTGGGCCGGTAATCATAAGGTTTCGATATTTTCCCCTTCCATTCAACAACAATAAATAGACACTAGTTGCAAAATGTTGTATGTCAATTCCATTATTTACCAAAATTTCGAGTGCACATTGTAGCCACTGACCGTTGCATACACATTTTTCTGGGTGTTGGGCAACATCGAGTAGTACTTCCGTTCTGGTCATTGTAGATCTTTGAAGCGTTTCTTGAGAGTGCGCTATTTCCCAGCCGACCTGAAGGCAACAAAAAAGGAATAAGTTTGATTAAGCAAATGAAATAAATGCATTGCTCTGAAACTGCTTTAATTACTGTGTTCCCAAATGATGCATTTTTTAACAGTAAACTAATAAGGCCGTGGCTATTTTTACGTGACCGTAATCCTACGTACTCTGGCTATTTGTACGCGAGTTCCGGTAGCGCATGCGCATCCATGTTACAACCATGCATGTTTCAATGGGGATATAACAGGGGAAACTCAATACGCGCGGAACGTATGAAGACCAACGACGGAATTGACAGCCATAATTTACCACAATCCATGGATACAGTCCCTAGTTGGTTTTTTTATACACTCCCTAGTTTTTCGTATGTACACTACTAGTGTTATACCTTTTTCTATAATAAAACTAGTAAAGACCCTATAGATGAAATTATTTAGGTGCATAATTAACCAATAATTTTAGTTAATTTAGGAACTCGCGTAAAAATAGGCGAAGTACGTAGGGTTACGGTCACGTAAAAATAGCCACTTTGAACTAATACTAGTAATTGTACTAATATAATAATAAAGCACGTTAACCCACACAACAATACTGCCAGTGCGAGTATCATGGCATGGCATGCATTGCATATGCAACGACCATGCCGTTGGCACGTACATGTAGACAAACCATGGAATCGGGTGAATATTACTAATACTAACGTTACTGCCGTTTCATTTGTGACAACGCTTTACCAAATCACTGCCATATTAATATAAAAAAGTGTGCCCAATTACATTAAACAACTGTGTTTGTTGGCAAAACCACTACTACATCATGTGTACGTACGTGTATGCAACAGCCGGCCGGCATACTTTAAACCAATGAGGGCGCAGCTCACAGATAATGACTTCAGTGCGTGGCGCCCTCTCGTGGCAAATTAATTCGTCAAAGAATGGGTAGCCGATATATATTGCTCAGTTTTCTATGCGAAAAGACTTTTTAAAACTATAAATACATCAAACAAATATTCTATACTAACCTGAATAGCTTCCTCGGTCACACGTTTTCCACGATTGACGATAAAACGAAGAAGATCCAGTTTCCCTTCCGCTTTTTGGCGATCTGCGTAAGCCACCAACTCCAGTCGCGTTTTCAAGTTTTTCTGGACCACCAGTTGAGAGACATCGAATGAAGTCAGTTTGGGGGGGCGCTTACCTCTGCCTCTGCCTTCTGATGACGTCGATTCGCCTACGTTGCCGACAGGATCGGCAATAAATGGTTCTTGTGAGATCTGAACAACGGCTTGCGATGCGGCGTCAGTAGTCGGTGCAATTGAACTGTCCAAATCTGGGTGCCCCGGTGACTGTAAATAATTTAAATCGGTTTTTGTCACGTACTTCCATGCGCTATAATAGTTGTGGTGGAGGGCCGAAAAATTGACCGCGAGTCCATCGTGTTGAGCTAAATAGTTACGTATTCGCAACCATCGCTGCGTTTTGTCCAATTTGACGGAAAGGTGAAAATGCTGGCCACCATTGGCGTGAAATTCCTGCGAACAAGCCCACTGAACCACTCTTGCAGTGCTGGCTATTTCAAACGCCCGAACAACTGTATCGACAAAACCTTGACGAGAAACGTCTGGAGACGCTTGACTTAATGTGATGAGGTATACTTTACGCACTTGGCGCGAATTTAAATTATTAGCCATCCTCAAAAGGTGTGTGAATGGGCAATGTGATGGCTGATATAGACACGGTGATAATGAACACCGATTTTGAGTTCGCTAGATAAATATAGGTTTTCGCGATAAGCTTCATTGCACTACACCTGTTACAGGAATTTCAATTATCCATCGCACAAGCCTGTATACGAGTCTGGTGCTCCTATATTTTCGGTTCACATTGACGTATCCGCGCAGATTCTCTCTGTTACATAAGAAAATTGTGCTGACGGTTTACCACTTGGTAAACCGAATGGTAAAAGAGTTTTTTTTAATTTAGACTCTTTCTTCACTGAAAACGGTGAACCGTTGTTTATTTGGTTGCCACGGGTGGCAACCAATAGGACCGCGCGATCATGCATATTATAACCCTATCAACCCCAAGAGTGCCATATGGACTCATTGAAGCATACACTCTCGTTACCATTGTGACTTTAAGTCACACAAATACAATCGGATTTCATTCCCATTGGGCCCTTATGGCACATTGCCATTTCGCATTGAACTGAAATGTAAATAGCGCCCTCACTTTGGAGATCGGCCTCTGATTGGCGGAGACCCCGAGCGCGCGTCCTCTTGCGCGCGTGGGTATGAAATATTATAGGATTAGGATTCACCAAATAGAGACGCTCGTCACAGAAAACCAGTCATAATGGCGGATCCATCCGACATTCTTGACGAAATATTCGCGGATAGCGGTTCTGATAATGATATATCTGATGAGACTTCCTTATCATCCACCACAGAAGAAAGTGACGATTCGGAAGAGTTTGTCGCTACCTGCTCAAAGTCAAAGTCATCCGACAAGCCGAATTTCAGGTAAAGAGGTTACTAATAATTATAAGTAGTAAAATGCTATGATGAGACTGAGTACGACTCGAGAACGTGAATTTAGTTACACAGGAATAAAGCGAATAAACAGTACATTGTGTGAGCCTACACTTGTTGGGAATTTATATTAATGTAACAATATACCCTGGCTCTAGATGTATTTCGCCAAAAAAAAAGGGAAAATGCCTCCCTTTCACTAGTTACAATAAATCAGAAATGTGCATCAAGTAGAACAGGCTGTGTGCACAAAAAAATCCTATTCAGAAAATGAGTCTTCAAACAAACAGCGCCCTCACACATTTATCAATGTGCTTACCCAAGCACATTGAATAATGTGTGAGGGCAGTGTTTCTTTGAAGACCCATTTTCTGATTAGAAAAATAATATTAAAATGTTGATTTTCGTGCACACTAATCCTTTAATTTGTTATTCAAATTAAACTATTTTTGAACTCATGATTGTTGTATGCGCTATGCCTTTGCTGTCTAGTACCATTAGGAAGAAGTTTCTCCAATCAATATAGCGCCCTCTGACATTTCTTAATATGTTAATATTCTCACTTCAGGTCTGGATGGCATAAAACAAGCTCCTATAAGCGGCCACCTGCGAATTTCAGTGGACAAGCTGGACCTACGCAAGATTTCAGTGGACTATCACCGATGGAGACCTTTGAACTCTTTTTTTGCCATGCAGTCTGGCAGTTGATGGTGACCGAGACGAACCGATATGCCGATCAAAGCGTGCCTGGAAATACATCCTGGACTCCAACAAATGTTCCAGAAATGAGGCGTTTTTTGGCATTGCTTCTGTGTATGGGGATCAACAAAAGGCCTCGCTATGCTATGCACTGGTCGAGGTCAGAAGTTCTGCGAAGCCCTGTGTATCCGTCAACCATGTCCCGCAACCGATTTGACGCAATCCTGCGATTTTTCCACCTTGCCAACAATCGAGCTGATGAAACTATCACTGATGATGACAAACTGTCTAAAGTTCGCCCCCTGCTAGACATCGTATTGCCCTCGTTTCGTCAAATTTATAAACCCGGACGGAACCTCTCACCAGACGAGACTATGATAAAATTTAAAGGGCGACTGGGTTTCAAACAATACATGCCACGCAAGGCTGCCAAATGGGGGTTAAAATGCTTCTCATTATGTGAATCCGAAACTGGGTATTGTTGTAATTGGCAGGTTTTTACCGGGTCCAAGGCCAAGTCAGACCAATTCAGTCCGCCTTTGATCGCGTATGCTACCACGAACCATCCACGTAACCTTTCAGCATCAGGCCAAGTAGTCATCGACCTTTTGAAAGGGCTAGAACATAAAGGACATATTGTTTTTATGGATAATTGGTATACTAGTCCTGCACTCGTACACAAATTATCGCAGTTAGGATTTAGTTCCCGTGGAACAGTACGCTACACATCACAAGGGATTCCAGAGATTGCAAATCCCAAGAAGTTTCCCATACGGAAAGGCGATGACCCCCAGTTTTACACGAAAGCCGGGCAACTCTGCATTGTTTGGCAGGATAGAAAGCGTGTAACACTTCTGACGAATTATGGCGACTGCAGTATGGACACAAAAGAAATTCGCTGCAAAAACAGTTCCACCGGACTTCGTGAGATTCACAAACCTTCTGTCGTTCAGGATTATAACAGGTTTATGGGTGGTTCAGATTTAGCCGCCCAATTATGGCAGTACTATGCACACCACCATAGATCCCTAAAATGGTGGAAACGCGTTTTCCTAAATATCCTTGATATCAGTTTGCTTAACGCTACTATCCTTTTTAACTACCTGCCGAGCAACAAAAAACTAACTAGCTTGGAGTTCCGGGTGAAGGTCATCGAGGGACTTCTTCGTTCAAGCCCAGCACACCTTGGCAATGAAGCGTCACGTCTTTCGAGTCAACATTATCCTGGGAGAAGTGTGGCCGGCAAAAAGCAGAACTGTGTCGTTTGTAGTACAAAAGCCAAGCGGAAGCAAACTCGTACTATGTGTAAAAAGTGTAAAAAGCCAATGTGTGTACTGCCATGCTTTGAGAAGTATCACAGTTTGTGATCAACATTTAGGAGATTTTTAGATTGTGGTCCAGCTGCCCCCCCCCCCCCCCCCCCCCAAACAATGTTGAAAAGATTGTGTGCCCACCGGCGACCCAACCTTTGAAGAACAATCTTTTCAACATTGTTTGGGGGGGGGGGGGGGGGGGTGGTGTGGTAGTAGTCAAGTTTAAGTAATTACCCAAACATTCCTAAATAGCAAACAAAACCAGTACTTGTAGTTAGTTCGAATTTATGAAGTGCCGCTGACCAAAACAATCTACATGTATATTCTACTGTAATTGTCAGAATAACTTTGCTACCCTACACTTTAACTTATGAAATTGTATTGTTATTAACACCTATATATTATATAAACGGGATTATTGGTTTTTTTTTGTCTAGTACAAAATGGGCGAAACAATAACCACATGGTTTTAGATCTATTTTGTAAATTTGTGGGATGTGGTGTGAAAATCAGTATGTTTTCCATCTCACGTTCATCATTTCCGTCTCACGCTCATCGATATGGGTACCAGTTATGTACACTAAGGGTTGCTTGGCAGTACAAAATATTTCCGTGTTTTTGTCAATTTTGATGTCGTGTGTCTAGGGTGCCGGTAAATGAACTGGTTGACCTTCGAGCAACAATAATAAATCATTCCAAGGAATGACTTTGGGGTTCCAAGGGAAATCATTCAAAAAAATAACTTCATCTAATTCTGCCCCTACCCAAGCAAAAGTCCCAGTTGCAGGATTAGTGAATGTTTTATATATACTTGACAGGGCCTGAAACATAAATGTTTTCCCACAATTGGCGGGGCCAGTAATCATAAGGTTTCGATATTTTCCCCTTCCATTTAACAACAATAAATAGACACTAGTTGCAAAATGTTGTATGTCAATTCCATTAGTAACTTGGGTTTTAGGAACCACCGCTGAACAAAACAATCTACATCTAATTACCAGAACAATTATCATTTTGAGTCTCATTCATGAGATTGTCTAATGAGGGCGCTATACACTGAAAGTTTTCTAAAATGTGCCTGGTAAATAACTGAACATGCTATGCCTACAACTGTGGGAACCAAAGCATGTGTGATGAAATGTGTCTTGGGATTGATAGGGTTAACAAGACCGCTTTTTTTTGGCTACGATTTTCAATGTAAATGGGATTTCCTTACTTATGTGGTTGCTGACATGGGATTTCCTTACTTATGTGGTTGCTGACTAGGTATTTGCCATACTTGGAGGTTTTTCAAATGAGCTCAAACCAAGAAAAAGGACATATTTATTAGTTTGTTTTTGGGTTGGGTTGGGGGGGGGGGGGGGGGTGCTCGAGCTATTACATACATGTAATTGTTTTAACCGCAGTATGTAAGCAAATAAAATAAAGGAACTGTCTGTTGTCATTCATGTGTACATTTAACATTTTAATATGGGTTTTTTTATTAGATTCTTACATTTAATTCCATATTAATAATGCTAGGATCAATTGCAAGTTTACATGTGTTACAGTTTGGAGAGAAGCAATTTACTTAGTAACTTGATTTTTAATGGGCCATTATAAACAATATTGGATGTACCATAATTAAACACAGAGAAATACTCTAAAAATGACCTGTTCAGTTTTGTATATCGGCCTCACTAAATTGGTTGGAAGGAACTCTTGTATATTCAAATGTCCTATTAATATGTGTGGATATTGACATTCACAAAAAATTACTCTTCATTGCATTAAAACATCAAACTTTGTGAACTAGGCAGAGCGTACCAGGGTTTTCCCAAAAAGAAAACATTGCGGCAACCGATGTTGCGATAAAGTTAAAATTGACAAACTTGGTTACATGTACAGTTCAAAGGTGCATGGCAATACATGTACAGTACTACAATGCAAAATTGCAATTCTCTATAGGACCGTTACAATTGTGCTTGAAATTCGAGAATAGCAAAAGGTGATTTTACACACTCATTTAGTGGCCAGGTGCTGTGTCACATGTATGTATTAAGCTTTGTATGACAAATAGACATTTGCATAAAATGGACAAAGTTTATTATTTATGGTAGTGACCTGTATAACGATGTACAGACCAGACAATACATATTTTATTATAAATAATACAAATATCCTCAAATTAAAAGGCCAACCCCACAACAAATTGTGTTTACAGTAACCCGACAGACCTGGATGATGATTTTCGGACTCTTTATGGACCTTTGACTAGTTCATACTGTTAACCAGTTCGCGCCGGGATTATTTTAACATCGCCGAGCCGACGGGCGGGATTATTTTTAACGAAACTCGATCCGAAGCGTGTTCAGGCCGATAGTGCTGGGTAGCACACCCACGCATTTCCGGCCTTGCGCGCTGCTGACATACATTTCCGAACTTGAACTTGGCGTGTTTATTCGTCATCCGTTTTGAATTTGGGGAAATTTTTGCGTTTATATACGTCATCCGGCGCGAACTGGTTAAAATGAACACTCATTTCAAATATCTTCTCGGAACATAATCATTTTTCACACTTGCAACTGGACTGAAATGGAAAACACCAGACAAACTCAATATTTCACTGCCTACCTACGGAGTGTTTTTTTTTAAGCCGTTACCATTTATTTTGTTTGTCCTAAACTAATATGTTGTTTTTTTGGTTTATTTTTTTTTTGGGGGGGGGGGCACCTTGGAAAGACAGCCAGGTTAATTGTACCGCATTTCTGGTAAATAAACTTTGGGATGGAAAAAATTACTTAAATTTACTGCGACATTCATCAAATTAATTAGGCTGTAGGTTCGCCATGACAATGGTAAATAAGCCATTCCTGGTAAATAAACTGTGGAATGGAAACAATTACTTAAATTTACTGTGACATTCATCAAAATAATTAGGCTGTAGGTTCACTATCACCGTGTCCAAGCCATCACTCTTATAGTGTTTATTGTTTGTGACCGTCCACCACGAATGGGCTTTAAAGTGGCAGATGTTATTAGGCAGAAGGGACCAAACCTTGACAAATAAGTCGGTTGTCAATTTCTTATTTTTTTTTAATTCTAAAGTGGTCGTTTATTCTTTTAGTTTTGAGAATTTCATATTGAGCATCCTTTTAAAAAATTTCCGAATACATGCTTTTTCACGACAATCCGTTTAGAAATCCGTACAAATCTGACACAACTTAGAACACCATAGCGTGCAAAGCTGATTAAAGGGTACCTGAAATTCAAAACTCTAATATGATGAAATGTACGCTCTAATAACGCTAAATACTTAACAACTACAAAAACGTCAGATATTTGTTTATGTTTGCTCATTATTCGTGACTGTAACATGAAAAGCAATATGCACCGTGTCCTTGCCCACAAAAGATGACGTCACGGTAAGAACATAGCATGGCTATATACACAAACACACTCGCACGCATGTCGCAATCGATCGTCAAACAGCTAGGCTGCGCATGGTATAGCCACGCTATGTTCTTGCCGCAACGTCATCTTTTGTGGGCGGGGGCACGGTGCCTATTGCTTTTCATTTTAGGGTCACGTCAACCCTCCGAGACACCGACCCAAATAATTCACGCGGTTGCACTTGGGTGCTCATGAGAGAGGCATGTGTGTAATATGTATAGAACTGAGTTCACAGGAGTGAACGAACTCTGTGTCAAACATAAATTTACAGGTGGGAAACAAGGGTAGTTAGGAAACAAATTCAGCAGAATTGGCCCAAAGATGTCGTATGTTTGACACGAACTCTGTGTCAAACATGCTTTTACAGCCTGTATAGGTGGGGTATGAGTTAGAAAAGAAAGGAAAAAAAAACAGAATTGGCTCAACAATTTTTTAGTGAAATACACAAAAGTATGAAAACTTGCCTCACAGATAAGCCCCTCGGCTTGACAGAGGGTTAATGAGCAAACAACAAATATGCAGTTTTGGCAGTTAAGTATTCAGCGCTATTGAAGCGTATCACTAGCCATATTAACGTTTTGAATTTCAGGTACCCTTTCAGTATACCGTTTCCAAAATTACATTCACCTGAATAATGCAAAATACAAACTTTACAGCCCGTTCGTGGTACATGTTCACATTTTGGGTCTAGATATGTTGAAGACTACATTGGTTTAAATTAACACGCATAATGAAGTTGAGTAAAAAGTTCAATTTAACATGTATACATATGTATACATGTTAAAATATGATGGATTACACCAGCAACACCGGGATAATCCCTTCTCTTTGACCGAAAAGTGTGCCTGCAGTGTTCTTTAACGTGCACCGCCATTTCCGATACACGGGGCCACTTATTCAGTCCAGGAGATTACCTCTAATTATGGGCAGAGTGACCAATTTGTCCAAACGCCTTTGCACAAAGAAAAATGGACAATCATCATCTACACATTTCAATCTCTAATCTCACCGGTGCATTTCACATGTTGTCGTTGCAAAGTCACTATGCCCATCCGATGGAGGTAATCTTCTGGACTTATTTTACGTCCCATCCGAAGGACAAGTAATTAGGGTTAAGTAATTGAAGTGTCATTTTTGATGACGTCATTAAGACGTCACCTATTGTTCTGGATCTGGATAATTTTGGTTTTGTTTGAAAGAGGTTGCCCTTTAATTGTAGTACTATAAAACTTGACTATACCCCTATTACATTGGAATTTATGACCATGTGCATCAACCAATTTCTTCTTTTTAAAAAAAAACAAAAAAAAACAAGCAGGATTTGCTTTGGGTGTACATGTACTGTACATCTAGTTCAAATTTCTTTTATAAGGATTTATTTTGGGTGAAAAAGCCAAAGGTTAAACTTTTGTGAAAATGCTGGCCACCAATCACCATTCGAGTGAAATTTCTGCGAACAAGCCCACTGCAGTTCTAGCTATTTCAAATGCTCAAAAATTACTGTATAAAGTCTACAAAACCTTTACGAGAAACGTCTGGAGACGCCCCAAAAAAACTGGCTAAAACTTGACATTTTGGCCTTTTCACCCAAAATAACCGTAAAAAAAATAAAATACCTGATTTGAGGAGGGTGGGTTGTAAATTACATTTGTAGGTGTTAATGTTACACAAAATGACCCCAATGACGGCCCATTATGTTTATTTAAAGGTAGTATACACCATTGGTAATTTGTTGAATTATCAGGAATGGGTGGATTTGGGGGGTTGTATTTTATAGTAAATATCGTTTAACTGACCTGTCCGAATTTTTACATTCATGGATGCCGAGAAAAGCATGAAAAACAGCGTTTGTTTTTCACCGGCGTCGAGCAGTTATTCTTATGTTATCTTTGTTTTTTCGCGCTCGCCGGACGGCGAGAATGAATTTTGGTTTATACAATTCAATTTTTTGGAACAATTACAGGATATCTAGGGCCCTCATTTTGCTGGATGCCTACAATCATTATTTACTTTCAAATGAGTAAAATATTTCTTAATAATTCGGTAATAAATTTTTTTGATATCTGCAAATGGTGTATACTACCTTTAACAGTTTAGTTGTAAGCGTGTACATGTACTCCCAAAGCAAATCCTTATAAATGTGCCTATCAAATGTTTCACCCACCCCTCCCCCGTGCTGCCCCAGGTCTGATGTGGAGGTTTGGTCACATGTTTCAAGCCCCAGGGTGGGGATTGTGGTCACTAAAAAGTCATTGTTACCATTGGTTTACTACATGTACATGCAAAGGCAAACACTAGTGCACCCCACCCTTGGGGGTCGAAGATTGTCAACTTTTTGCCCGAGTGTGGAGGAATTTGTCACTGCAAAAGTGACAATCCCCACATCTTGGGTGGGCAGACCGGGGGTGGGGGGGGGGGGGGGGGGGGGAGACAACAGATAGGCACATTAGGTCTCGCTAAGGGCAGGGTCGACCACATCCTGAAGCCAAAATGTGACCCACTCTGCAAAGAAGAGTCTGATGTGTTAACAATAACTGTTTTAAGTTTTACAGTTGGTCAGAAAGAGCATGAAATAAGCTTTCATTCGACATTATGGCACAATTCTGTAGTGTACTGCATTGGTCTTTTACAATTGTTTGAAAGTTTCTTTTTCGCAGTTATATTAAAAATGTCTTTGAACAGATATTAAGAGTTACAATTTTAGTGCTTCGTTAGATGCTATGGTTAGAGGATGACAAAAACCTTGATTATATCTACTTTAGGGATCAAAACAACCTTTTCAAACGATCAGTTCAGAAAAAAAATTAGGTGTCAGAGAAACCAAAATTCCTTAAAACCAGAAAATGATTTGTTGAAAGAAAAATCACCTCTGAGAAAATAAGCAGTCCTTTACGTGAAAATGTATTATGAGAAATCAGACTCATTTTTGCAGAGCGGGTCACAAATAACTTTGCTACCCTAGACCTTAACTTATGAAATTGTCTTGTTATTAACACCTATATATTATATAAACGGGATTATTGTTTTTCGTCTAGTACAAGATGGGCGAAACAATAACCACATGGTTTCACTTCTATTTGGTCACTTTGTGGGATCTGGTATGAAAATGAGTATGTTTTCCATCTCACGTTCATCATTTCCGTCTCGCGCTCATCGATATGGGTACCAGTTATGTACACTAAGGGTTGCTTGGCAGTACAAAATATTGGTGTGCTTTTGTCAAATGTGATGTCATGTGCATAGTGTGTCTTAGGTGCCGGTAAATGAACAGGTTGACCTTCGAGCAACAATAACAAATCATTCCAAGGAATGACTTTGGAGTTCCAACGGAAATCATTCAAAAAAATTACTTCATCTAATTCTGCCCCTACCCAAGCAAAAGTCCCAGTTGCAGGATTAGTGAATGTTTTATATATACTTGACAGGGCCTGAAACATAAATGTTTTTCCACAATTGGCTGGGCCGGTAATCATAAGGTTTCGATATTTTCCCCTTCCATTCAACAACAATAAATAGACACTAGTTGCAAAATGTTGTATGTCAATTCCATTATTTACCAAAATTTCGAGTGCACATTGTAGCCACTGACCGTTGCATACACATTTTTCTGGGTGTTGGGCAACATCGAGTAGTACTTCCGTTCTGGTCATTGTAGATCTTTGAAGCGTTTCTTGAGAGTGCGCTATTTCCCAGCCGACCTGAAGGCAACAAAAAAGGAATAAGTTTGATTAAGCAAATGAAATAAATGCATTGCTCTGAAACTGCTTTAATTACTGTGTTCCCAAATGATGCATTTTTTAACAGTAAACTAATAAGGCCGTGGCTATTTTTACGTGACCGTAATCCTACGTACTCTGGCTATTTGTACGCGAGTTCCGGTAGCGCATGCGCATCCATGTTACAACCATGCATGTTTCAATGGGGATATAACAGGGGAAACTCAATACGCGCGGAACGTATGAAGACCAACGACGGAATTGACAGCCATAATTTACCACAATCCATGGATACAGTCCCTAGTTGGTTTTTTTATACACTCCCTAGTTTTTCGTATGTACACTACTAGTGTTATACCTTTTTCTATAATAAAACTAGTAAAGACCCTATAGATGAAATTATTTAGGTGCATAATTAACCAATAATTTTAGTTAATTTAGGAACTCGCGTAAAAATAGGCGAAGTACGTAGGGTTACGGTCACGTAAAAATAGCCACTTTGAACTAATACTAGTAATTGTACTAATATAATAATAAAGCACGTTAACCCACACAACAATACTGCCAGTGCGAGTATCATGGCATGGCATGCATTGCATATGCAACGACCATGCCGTTGGCACGTACATGTAGACAAACCATGGAATCGGGTGAATATTACTAATACTAACGTTACTGCCGTTTCATTTGTGACAACGCTTTACCAAATCACTGCCATATTAATATAAAAAAGTGTGCCCAATTACATTAAACAACTGTGTTTGTTGGCAAAACCACTACTACATCATGTGTACGTACGTGTATGCAACAGCCGGCCGGCATACTTTAAACCAATGAGGGCGCAGCTCACAGATAATGACTTCAGTGCGTGGCGCCCTCTCGTGGCAAATTAATTCGTCAAAGAATGGGTAGCCGATATATATTGCTCAGTTTTCTATGCGAAAAGACTTTTTAAAACTATAAATACATCAAACAAATATTCTATACTAACCTGAATAGCTTCCTCGGTCACACGTTTTCCACGATTGACGATAAAACGAAGAAGATCCAGTTTCCCTTCCGCTTTTTGGCGATCTGCGTAAGCCACCAACTCCAGTCGCGTTTTCAAGTTTTTCTGGACCACCAGTTGAGAGACATCGAATGAAGTCAGTTTGGGGGGGCGCTTACCTCTGCCTCTGCCTTCTGATGACGTCGATTCGCCTACGTTGCCGACAGGATCGGCAATAAATGGTTCTTGTGAGATCTGAACAACGGCTTGCGATGCGGCGTCAGTAGTCGGTGCAATTGAACTGTCCAAATCTGGGTGCCCCGGTGACTGTAAATAATTTAAATCGGTTTTTGTCACGTACTTCCATGCGCTATAATAGTTGTGGTGGAGGGCCGAAAAATTGACCGCGAGTCCATCGTGTTGAGCTAAATAGTTACGTATTCGCAACCATCGCTGCGTTTTGTCCAATTTGACGGAAAGGTGAAAATGCTGGCCACCATTGGCGTGAAATTCCTGCGAACAAGCCCACTGAACCACTCTTGCAGTGCTGGCTATTTCAAACGCCCGAACAACTGTATCGACAAAACCTTGACGAGAAACGTCTGGAGACGCTTGACTTAATGTGATGAGGTATACTTTACGCACTTGGCGCGAATTTAAATTATTAGCCATCCTCAAAAGGTGTGTGAATGGGCAATGTGATGGCTGATATAGACACGGTGATAATGAACACCGATTTTGAGTTCGCTAGATAAATATAGGTTTTCGCGGATAAGCTTCATTGCACTACACCTGTTACAGGAATTTCAATTATCCATCGCACAAGCCTGTATACGAGTCTGGTGCTCCTATATTTTCGGTTCACATTGACGTATCCGCGCAGATTCTCTCTGTTACATAAGAAAATTGTGCTGACGGTTTACCACTTGGTAAACCGAATGGTAAAAGAGTTTTTTTTAATTTAGACTCTTTCTTCACTGAAAACGGTGAACCGTTGTTTATTTGGTTGCCA
The DNA here is from genome assembly GCA_037893245.1 of Crossaster papposus. Classification (NCBI taxonomy): domain Eukaryota; kingdom Metazoa; phylum Echinodermata; class Asteroidea; order Velatida; family Solasteridae; genus Crossaster; species Crossaster papposus. The sequence continues at coordinate 354,294 of JBAIAA010000863.1, forward strand.
CGGGTGGCAACCAATAGGACCGCGCGATCATGCATATTATAACCCTATCAACCCCAAGAGTGCCATATGGACTCATTGAAGCATACACTCTCGTTACCATTGTGACTTTAAGTCACACAAATACAATCGGATTTCATTCCCATTGGGCCCTTATGGCACATTGCCATTTCGCATTGAACTGAAATGTAAATAGCGCCCTCACTTTGGAGATCGGCCTCTGATTGGCGGAGACCCCGAGCGCGCGTCCTCTTGCGCGCGTGGGTATGAAATATTATAGGATTAGGATTCACCAAATAGAGACGCTCGTCACAGAAAACCAGTCATAATGGCGGATCCATCCGACATTCTTGACGAAATATTCGCGGATAGCGGTTCTGATAATGATATATCTGATGAGACTTCCTTATCATCCACCACAGAAGAAAGTGACGATTCGGAAGAGTTTGTCGCTACCTGCTCAAAGTCAAAGTCATCCGACAAGCCGAATTTCAGGTAAAGAGGTTACTAATAATTATAAGTAGTAAAATGCTATGATGAGACTGAGTACGACTCGAGAACGTGAATTTAGTTACACAGGAATAAAGCGAATAAACAGTACATTGTGTGAGCCTACACTTGTTGGGAATTTATATTAATGTAACAATATACCCTGGCTCTAGATGTATTTCGCCAAAAAAAAAGGGAAAATGCCTCCCTTTCACTAGTTACAATAAATCAGAAATGTGCATCAAGTAGAACAGGCTGTGTGCACAAAAAAATCCTATTCAGAAAATGAGTCTTCAAACAAACAGCGCCCTCACACATTTATCAATGTGCTTACCCAAGCACATTGAATAATGTGTGAGGGCAGTGTTTCTTTGAAGACCCATTTTCTGATTAGAAAAATAATATTAAAATGTTGATTTTCGTGCACACTAATCCTTTAATTTGTTATTCAAATTAAACTATTTTTGAACTCATGATTGTTGTATGCGCTATGCCTTTGCTGTCTAGTACCATTAGGAAGAAGTTTCTCCAATCAATATAGCGCCCTCTGACATTTCTTAATATGTTAATATTCTCACTTCAGGTCTGGATGGCATAAAACAAGCTCCTATAAGCGGCCACCTGCGAATTTCAGTGGACAAGCTGGACCTACGCAAGATTTCAGTGGACTATCACCGATGGAGACCTTTGAACTCTTTTTTTGCCATGCAGTCTGGCAGTTGATGGTGACCGAGACGAACCGATATGCCGATCAAAGCGTGCCTGGAAATACATCCTGGACTCCAACAAATGTTCCAGAAATGAGGCGTTTTTTGGCATTGCTTCTGTGTATGGGGATCAACAAAAGGCCTCGCTATGCTATGCACTGGTCGAGGTCAGAAGTTCTGCGAAGCCCTGTGTATCCGTCAACCATGTCCCGCAACCGATTTGACGCAATCCTGCGATTTTTCCACCTTGCCAACAATCGAGCTGATGAAACTATCACTGATGATGACAAACTGTCTAAAGTTCGCCCCCTGCTAGACATCGTATTGCCCTCGTTTCGTCAAATTTATAAACCCGGACGGAACCTCTCACCAGACGAGACTATGATAAAATTTAAAGGGCGACTGGGTTTCAAACAATACATGCCACGCAAGGCTGCCAAATGGGGGTTAAAATGCTTCTCATTATGTGAATCCGAAACTGGGTATTGTTGTAATTGGCAGGTTTTTACCGGGTCCAAGGCCAAGTCAGACCAATTCAGTCCGCCTTTGATCGCGTATGCTACCACGAACCATCCACGTAACCTTTCAGCATCAGGCCAAGTAGTCATCGACCTTTTGAAAGGGCTAGAACATAAAGGACATATTGTTTTTATGGATAATTGGTATACTAGTCCTGCACTCGTACACAAATTATCGCAGTTAGGATTTAGTTCCCGTGGAACAGTACGCTACACATCACAAGGGATTCCAGAGATTGCAAATCCCAAGAAGTTTCCCATACGGAAAGGCGATGACCCCCAGTTTTACACGAAAGCCGGGCAACTCTGCATTGTTTGGCAGGATAGAAAGCGTGTAACACTTCTGACGAATTATGGCGACTGCAGTATGGACACAAAAGAAATTCGCTGCAAAAACAGTTCCACCGGACTTCGTGAGATTCACAAACCTTCTGTCGTTCAGGATTATAACAGGTTTATGGGTGGTTCAGATTTAGCCGCCCAATTATGGCAGTACTATGCACACCACCATAGATCCCTAAAATGGTGGAAACGCGTTTTCCTAAATATCCTTGATATCAGTTTGCTTAACGCTACTATCCTTTTTAACTACCTGCCGAGCAACAAAAAACTAACTAGCTTGGAGTTCCGGGTGAAGGTCATCGAGGGACTTCTTCGTTCAAGCCCAGCACACCTTGGCAATGAAGCGTCACGTCTTTCGAGTCAACATTATCCTGGGAGAAGTGTGGCCGGCAAAAAGCAGAACTGTGTCGTTTGTAGTACAAAAGCCAAGCGGAAGCAAACTCGTACTATGTGTAAAAAGTGTAAAAAGCCAATGTGTGTACTGCCATGCTTTGAGAAGTATCACAGTTTGTGATCAACATTTAGGAGATTTTTAGATTGTGGTCCAGCTGCCCCCCCCCCCCCCCCCCCCCAAACAATGTTGAAAAGATTGTGTGCCCACCGGCGACCCAACCTTTGAAGAACAATCTTTTCAACATTGTTTGGGGGGGGGGGGGGGGGGTGGTGTGGTAGTAGTCAAGTTTAAGTAATTACCCAAACATTCCTAAATAGCAAACAAAACCAGTACTTGTAGTTAGTTCGAATTTATGAAGTGCCGCTGACCAAAACAATCTACATGTATATTCTACTGTAATTGTCAGAATAACTTTGCTACCCTACACTTTAACTTATGAAATTGTATTGTTATTAACACCTATATATTATATAAACGGGATTATTGGTTTTTTTTTGTCTAGTACAAAATGGGCGAAACAATAACCACATGGTTTTAGATCTATTTTGTAAATTTGTGGGATGTGGTGTGAAAATCAGTATGTTTTCCATCTCACGTTCATCATTTCCGTCTCACGCTCATCGATATGGGTACCAGTTATGTACACTAAGGGTTGCTTGGCAGTACAAAATATTTCCGTGTTTTTGTCAATTTTGATGTCGTGTGTCTAGGGTGCCGGTAAATGAACTGGTTGACCTTCGAGCAACAATAATAAATCATTCCAAGGAATGACTTTGGGGTTCCAAGGGAAATCATTCAAAAAAATAACTTCATCTAATTCTGCCCCTACCCAAGCAAAAGTCCCAGTTGCAGGATTAGTGAATGTTTTATATATACTTGACAGGGCCTGAAACATAAATGTTTTCCCACAATTGGCGGGGCCAGTAATCATAAGGTTTCGATATTTTCCCCTTCCATTTAACAACAATAAATAGACACTAGTTGCAAAATGTTGTATGTCAATTCCATTAGTAACTTGGGTTTTAGGAACCACCGCTGAACAAAACAATCTACATCTAATTACCAGAACAATTATCATTTTGAGTCTCATTCATGAGATTGTCTAATGAGGGCGCTATACACTGAAAGTTTTCTAAAATGTGCCTGGTAAATAACTGAACATGCTATGCCTACAACTGTGGGAACCAAAGCATGTGTGATGAAATGTGTCTTGGGATTGATAGGGTTAACAAGACCGCTTTTTTTTGGCTACGATTTTCAATGTAAATGGGATTTCCTTACTTATGTGGTTGCTGACATGGGATTTCCTTACTTATGTGGTTGCTGACTAGGTATTTGCCATACTTGGAGGTTTTTCAAATGAGCTCAAACCAAGAAAAAGGACATATTTATTAGTTTGTTTTTGGGTTGGGTTGGGGGGGGGGGGGGGGTGCTCGAGCTATTACATACATGTAATTGTTTTAACCGCAGTATGTAAGCAAATAAAATAAAGGAACTGTCTGTTGTCATTCATGTGTACATTTAACATTTTAATATGGGTTTTTTTATTAGATTCTTACATTTAATTCCATATTAATAATGCTAGGATCAATTGCAAGTTTACATGTGTTACAGTTTGGAGAGAAGCAATTTACTTAGTAACTTGATTTTTAATGGGCCATTATAAACAATATTGGATGTACCATAATTAAACACAGAGAAATACTCTAAAAATGACCTGTTCAGTTTTGTATATCGGCCTCACTAAATTGGTTGGAAGGAACTCTTGTATATTCAAATGTCCTATTAATATGTGTGGATATTGACATTCACAAAAAATTACTCTTCATTGCATTAAAACATCAAACTTTGTGAACTAGGCAGAGCGTACCAGGGTTTTCCCAAAAAGAAAACATTGCGGCAACCGATGTTGCGATAAAGTTAAAATTGACAAACTTGGTTACATGTACAGTTCAAAGGTGCATGGCAATACATGTACAGTACTACAATGCAAAATTGCAATTCTCTATAGGACCGTTACAATTGTGCTTGAAATTCGAGAATAGCAAAAGGTGATTTTACACACTCATTTAGTGGCCAGGTGCTGTGTCACATGTATGTATTAAGCTTTGTATGACAAATAGACATTTGCATAAAATGGACAAAGTTTATTATTTATGGTAGTGACCTGTATAACGATGTACAGACCAGACAATACATATTTTATTATAAATAATACAAATATCCTCAAATTAAAAGGCCAACCCCACAACAAATTGTGTTTACAGTAACCCGACAGACCTGGATGATGATTTTCGGACTCTTTATGGACCTTTGACTAGTTCATACTGTTAAAATGAACACTCATTTCAAATATCTTCTCGGAACATAATCATTTTTCACACTTGCAACTGGACTGAAATGGAAAACACCAGACAAACTCAATATTTCACTGCCTACCTACGGAGTGTTTTTTTTTAAGCCGTTACCATTTATTTTGTTTGTCCTAAACTAATATGTTGTTTTTTTTTTTTTTTTTTTTTTTTGGGGGGGGGGGGGCACCTTGGAAAGACAGCCAGGTTAATTGTACCGCATTTCTGGTAAATAAACTTTGGGATGGAAAAAATTACTTAAATTTACTGCGACATTCATCAAATTAATTAGGCTGTAGGTTCGCCATGACAATGGTAAATAAGCCATTCCTGGTAAATAAACTGTGGAATGGAAACAATTACTTAAATTTACTGTGACATTCATCAAAATAATTAGGCTGTAGGTTCACTATCACCGTGTCCAAGCCATCACTCTTATAGTGTTTATTGTTTGTGACCGTCCACCACGAATGGGCTTTAAAGTGGCAGATGTTATTAGGCAGAAGGGACCAAACCTTGACAAATAAGTCGGTTGTCAATTTCTTATTTTTTTTTAATTCTAAAGTGGTCGTTTATTCTTTTAGTTTTGAGAATTTCATATTGAGCATCCTTTTAAAAAATTTCCGAATACATGCTTTTTCACGACAATCCGTTTAGAAATCCGTACAAATCTGACACAACTTAGAACACCATAGCGTGCAAAGCTGATTAAAGGGTACCTGAAATTCAAAACTCTAATATGATGAAATGTACGCTCTAATAACGCTAAATACTTAACAACTACAAAAACGTCAGATATTTGTTTATGTTTGCTCATTATTCGTGACTGTAACATGAAAAGCAATATGCACCGTGTCCTTGCCCACAAAAGATGACGTCACGGTAAGAACATAGCATGGCTATATACACAAACACACTCGCACGCATGTCGCAATCGATCGTCAAACAGCTAGGCTGCGCATGGTATAGCCACGCTATGTTCTTGCCGCAACGTCATCTTTTGTGGGCGGGGGCACGGTGCCTATTGCTTTTCATTTTAGGGTCACGTCAACCCTCCGAGACACCGACCCAAATAATTCACGCGGTTGCACTTGGGTGCTCATGAGAGAGGCATGTGTGTAATATGTATAGAACTGAGTTCACAGGAGTGAACGAACTCTGTGTCAAACATAAATTTACAGGTGGGAAACAAGGGTAGTTAGGAAACAAATTCAGCAGAATTGGCCCAAAGATGTCGTATGTTTGACACGAACTCTGTGTCAAACATGCTTTTACAGCCTGTATAGGTGGGGTATGAGTTAGAAAAGAAAGGAAAAAAAACCAGAATTGGCTCAACAATTTTTTAGTGAAATACACAAAAGTATGAAAACTTGCCTCACAGATAAGCCCCTCGGCTTGACAGAGGGTTAATGAGCAAACAACAAATATGCAGTTTTGGCAGTTAAGTATTCAGCGCTATTGAAGCGTATCACTAGCCATATTAACGTTTTGAATTTCAGGTACCCTTTCAGTATACCGTTTCCAAAATTACATTCACCTGAATAATGCAAAATACAAACTTTACAGCCCGTTCGTGGTACATGTTCACATTTTGGGTCTAGATATGTTGAAGACTACATTGGTTTAAATTAACACGCATAATGAAGTTGAGTAAAAAGTTCAATTTAACATGTATACATATGTATACATGTTAAAATATGATGGATTACACCAGCAACACCGGGATAATCCCTTCTCTTTGACCGAAAAGTGTGCCTGCAGTGTTCTTTAACGTGCACCGCCATTTCCGATACACGGGGCCACTTATTCAGTCCAGGAGATTACCTCTAATTATGGGCAGAGTGACCAATTTGTCCAAACGCCTTTGCACAAAGAAAAATGGACAATCATCATCTACACATTTCAATCTCTAATCTCACCGGTGCATTTCACATGTTGTCGTTGCAAAGTCACTATGCCCATCCGATGGAGGTAATCTTCTGGACTTATTTTACGTCCCATCCGAAGGACAAGTAATTAGGGTTAAGTAATTGAAGTGTCATTTTTGATGACGTCATTAAGACGTCACCTATTGTTCTGGATCTGGATAATTTTGGTTTTGTTTGAAAGAGGTTGCCCTTTAATTGTAGTACTATAAAACTTGACTATACCCCTATTACATTGGAATTTATGACCATGTGCATCAACCAATTTCTTCTTTTTAAAAAAAAACAAAAAAAAACAAGCAGGATTTGCTTTGGGTGTACATGTACTGTACATCTAGTTCAAATTTCTTTTATAAGGATTTATTTTGGGTGAAAAAGCCAAAGGTTAAACTTTTGTGAAAATGCTGGCCACCAATCACCATTCGAGTGAAATTTCTGCGAACAAGCCCACTGCAGTTCTAGCTATTTCAAATGCTCAAAAATTACTGTATAAAGTCTACAAAACCTTTACGAGAAACGTCTGGAGACGCCCCAAAAAAACTGGCTAAAACTTGACATTTTGGCCTTTTCACCCAAAATAACCGTAAAAAAAATAAAATACCTGATTTGAGGAGGGTGGGTTGTAAATTACATTTGTAGGTGTTAATGTTACACAAAATGACCCCAATGACGGCCCATTATGTTTATTTAAAGGTAGTATACACCATTGGTAATTTGTTGAATTATCAGGAATGGGTGGATTTGGGGGGTTGTATTTTATAGTAAATATCGTTTAACTGACCTGTCCGAATTTTTACATTCATGGATGCCGAGAAAAGCATGAAAAACAGCGTTTGTTTTTCACCGGCGTCGAGCAGTTATTCTTATGTTATCTTTGTTTTTTCGCGCTCGCCGGACGGCGAGAATGAATTTTGGTTTATACAATTCAATTTTTTGGAACAATTACAGGATATCTAGGGCCCTCATTTTGCTGGATGCCTACAATCATTATTTACTTTCAAATGAGTAAAATATTTCTTAATAATTCGGTAATAAATTTTTTTGATATCTGCAAATGGTGTATACTACCTTTAACAGTTTAGTTGTAAGCGTGTACATGTACTCCCAAAGCAAATCCTTATAAATGTGCCTATCAAATGTTTCACCCACCCCTCCCCCGTGCTGCCCCAGGTCTGATGTGGAGGTTTGGTCACATGTTTCAAGCCCCAGGGTGGGGATTGTGGTCACTAAAAAGTCATTGTTACCATTGGTTTACTACATGTACATGCAAAGGCAAACACTAGTGCACCCCACCCTTGGGGGTCGAAGATTGTCAACTTTTTGCCCGAGTGTGGAGGAATTTGTCACTGCAAAAGTGACAATCCCCACATCTTGGGTGGGCAGACCGGGGGTGGGGGGGGGGGGGGGGGGGGAGACAACAGATAGGCACATTAGGTCTCGCTAAGGGCAGGGTCGACCACATCCTGAAGCCAAAATGTGACCCACTCTGCAAAGAAGAGTCTGATGTGTTAACAATAACTGTTTTAAGTTTTACAGTTGGTCAGAAAGAGCATGAAATAAGCTTTCATTCGACATTATGGCACAATTCTGTAGTGTACTGCATTGGTCTTTTACAATTGTTTGAAAGTTTCTTTTTCGCAGTTATATTAAAAATGTCTTTGAACAGATATTAAGAGTTACAATTTTAGTGCTTCGTTAGATGCTATGGTTAGAGGATGACAAAAACCTTGATTATATCTACTTTAGGGATCAAAACAACCTTTTCAAACGATCAGTTCAGAAAAAAATTAGGTGTCAGAGAAACCAAAATTCCTTAAAACCAGAAAATGATTTGTTGAAAGAAAAATCACCTCTGAGAAAATAAGCAGTCCTTTACGTGAAAATGTATTATGAGAAATCAGACTCATTTTTGCAGAGCGGGTCACAAATAACTTTGCTACCCTAGACCTTAACTTATGAAATTGTCTTGTTATTAACACCTATATATTATATAAACGGGATTATTGTTTTTCGTCTAGTACAAGATGGGCGAAACAATAACCACATGGTTTCACTTCTATTTGGTCACTTTGTGGGATCTGGTATGAAAATGAGTATGTTTTCCATCTCACGTTCATCATTTCCGTCTCGCGCTCATCGATATGGGTACCAGTTATGTACACTAAGGGTTGCTTGGCAGTACAAAATATTGGTGTGCTTTTGTCAAATGTGATGTCATGTGCATAGTGTGTCTTAGGTGCCGGTAAATGAACAGGTTGACCTTCGAGCAACAATAACAAATCATTCCAAGGAATGACTTTGGAGTTCCAACGGAAATCATTCAAAAAAATTACTTCATCTAATTCTGCCCCTACCCAAGCAAAAGTCCCAGTTGCAGGATTAGTGAATGTTTTATATATACTTGACAGGGCCTGAAACATAAATGTTTTTCCACAATTGGCTGGGCCGGTAATCATAAGGTTTCGATATTTTCCCCTTCCATTCAACAACAATAAATAGACACTAGTTGCAAAATGTTGTATGTCAATTCCATTATTTACCAAAATTTCGAGTGCACATTGTAGCCACTGACCGTTGCATACACATTTTTCTGGGTGTTGGGCAACATCGAGTAGTACTTCCGTTCTGGTCATTGTAGATCTTTGAAGCGTTTCTTGAGAGTGCGCTATTTCCCAGCCGACCTGAAGGCAACAAAAAAGGAATAAGTTTGATTAAGCAAATGAAATAAATGCATTGCTCTGAAACTGCTTTAATTACTGTGTTCCCAAATGATGCATTTCTTAACAGTAAACTAATAAGGCCGTGGCTATTTTTACGTGACCGTAATCCTACGTACTCTGGCTATTTGTACGCGAGTTCCGGTAGCGCATGCGCATCCATGTTACAACCATGCATGTTTCAATGGGGATATAACAGGGGAAACTCAATACGCGCGGAACGTATGAAGACCAACGACGGAATTGACAGCCATAATTTACCACAATCCATGGATACAGTCCCTAGTTGGTTTTTTTATACACTCCCTAGTTTTTCGTATGTACACTACTAGTGTTATACCTTTTTCTATAATAAAACTAGTAAAGACCCTATAGATGAAATTATTTAGGTGCATAATTAACCAATAATTTTAGTTAATTTAGGAACTCGCGTAAAAATAGGCGAAGTACGTAGGGTTACGGTCACGTAAAAATAGCCACTTTGAACTAATACTAGTAATTGTACTAATATAATAATAAAGCACGTTAACCCACACAACAATACTGCCAGTGCGAGTATCATGGCATGGCATGCATTGCATATGCAACGACCATGCCGTTGGCACGTACATGTAGACAAACCATGGAATCGGGTGAATATTACTAATACTAACGTTACTGCCGTTTCATTTGTGACAACGCTTTACCAAATCACTGCCATATTAATATAAAAAAGTGTGCCCAATTACATTAAACAACTGTGTTTGTTGGCAAAACCACTACTACATCATGTGTACGTACGTGTATGCAACAGCCGGCCGGCATACTTTAAACCAATGAGGGCGCAGCTCACAGATAATGACTTCAGTGCGTGGCGCCCTCTCGTGGCAAATTAATTCGTCAAAGAATGGGTAGCCGATATATATTGCTCAGTTTTCTATGCGAAAAGACTTTTTAAAACTATAAATACATCAAACAAATATTCTATACTAACCTGAATAGCTTCCTCGGTCACACGTTTTCCACGATTGACGATAAAACGAAGAAGATCCAGTTTCCCTTCCGCTTTTTGGCGATCTGCGTAAGCCACCAACTCCAGTCGCGTTTTCAAGTTTTTCTGGACCACCAGTTGAGAGACATCGAATGAAATCAGTTTGGGGGGGCGCTTACCTCTGCCTCTGCCTTCTGATGACGTCGATTCGCCTACGTTGCCGACAGGATCGGCAATAAATGGTTCTTGTGAGATCTGAACAACGGCTTGCGATGCGGCGTCAGTAGTCGGTGCAATTGAACTGTCCAAATCTGGGTGCCCCGGTGACTGTAAATAATTTAAATCGGTTTTTGTCACGTACTTCCATGCGCTATAATAGTTGTGGTGGAGGGCCGAAAAATTGACCGCGAGTCCATTGTGTTGAGCTAAATAGTTACGTATTCGCAACCATCGCTGCGTTTTGTCCAATTTGACGGAAAGGTGAAAATGCTGGCCACCATTGGCGTGAAATTCCTGCGAACAAGCCCACTGAACCACTCTTGCAGTGCTGGCTATTTCAAACGCCCGAACAACTGTATCGACAAAACCTTGACGAGAAACGTCTGGAGACGCTTGACTTAATGTGATGAGGTATACTTTACGCACTTGGCGCGAATTTAAATTATTAGCCATCCTCAAAAGGTGTGTGAATGGGCAATGTGATGGCTGATATAGACACGGTGATAATGAACACCGATTTTGAGTTCGCTAGATAAATATAGGTTTTCGCGGATAAGCTTCATTGCACTACACCTGTTACAGGAATTTCAATTATCCATCGCACAAGCCTGTATACGAGTCTGGTGCTCCTATATTTTCGGTTCACATTGACGTATCCGCGCAGATTCTCTCTGTTACATAAGAAAATTGTGCTGACGGTTTACCACTTGGTAAACCGAATGGTAAAAGAGTTTTTTTTAATTTAGACTCTTTCTTCACTGAAAACGGTGAACCGTTGTTTATTTGGTTGCCACGGGTGGCAACCAATAGGACCGCGCGATCATGCATATTATAACCCTATCAACCCCAAGAGTGCCATATGGACTCATTGAAGCATACACTCTCGTTACCATTGTGACTTTAAGTCACACAAATACAATCGGATTTCATTCCCATTGGGCCCTTATGGCACATTGCCATTTCGCATTGAACTGAAATGTAAATAGCGCCCTCACTTTGGAGATCGGCCTCTGATTGGCGGAGACCCCGAGCGCGCGTCCTCTTGCGCGCGTGGGTATGAAATATTATAGGATTAGGATTCACCAAATAGAGACGCTCGTCACAGAAAACCAGTCATAATGGCGGATCCATCCGACATTCTTGACGAAATATTCGCGGATAGCGGTTCTGATAATGATATATCTGATGAGACTTCCTTATCATCCACCACAGAAGAAAGTGACGATTCGGAAGAGTTTGTCGCTACCTGCTCAAAGTCAAAGTCATCCGACAAGCCGAATTTCAGGTAAAGAGGTTACTAATAATTATAAGTAGTAAAATGCTATGATGAGACTGAGTACGACTCGAGAACGTGAATTTAGTTACACAGGAATAAAGCGAATAAACAGTACATTGTGTGAGCCTACACTTGTTGGGAATTTATATTAATGTAACAATATACCCTGGCTCTAGATGTATTTCGCCAAAAAAAAAGGGAAAATGCCTCCCTTTCACTAGTTACAATAAATCAGAAATGTGCATCAAGTAGAACAGGCTGTGTGCACAAAAAAATCCTATTCAGAAAATGAGTCTTCAAACAAACAGCGCCCTCACACATTTATCAATGTGCTTACCCAAGCACATTGAATAATGTGTGAGGGCAGTGTTTCTTTGAAGACCCATTTTCTGATTAGAAAAATAATATTAAAATGTTGATTTTCGTGCACACTAATCCTTTAATTTGTTATTCAAATTAAACTATTTTTGAACTCATGATTGTTGTATGCGCTATGCCTTTGCTGTCTAGTACCATTAGGAAGAAGTTTCTCCAATCAATATAGCGCCCTCTGACATTTCTTAATATGTTAATATTCTCACTTCAGGTCTGGATGGCATAAAACAAGCTCCTATAAGCGGCCACCTGCGAATTTCAGTGGACAAGCTGGACCTACGCAAGATTTCAGTGGACTATCACCGATGGAGACCTTTGAACTCTTTTTTTGCCATGCAGTCTGGCAGTTGATGGTGACCGAGACGAACCGATATGCCGATCAAAGCGTGCCTGGAAATACATCCTGGACTCCAACAAATGTTCCAGAAATGAGGCGTTTTTTGGCATTGCTTCTGTGTATGGGGATCAACAAAAGGCCTCGCTATGCTATGCACTGGTCGAGGTCAGAAGTTCTGCGAAGCCCTGTGTATCCGTCAACCATGTCCCGCAACCGATTTGACGCAATCCTGCGATTTTTCCACCTTGCCAACAATCGAGCTGATGAAACTATCACTGATGATGACAAACTGTCTAAAGTTCGCCCCCTGCTAGACATCGTATTGCCCTCGTTTCGTCAAATTTATAAACCCGGACGGAACCTCTCACCAGACGAGACTATGATAAAATTTAAAGGGCGACTGGGTTTCAAACAATACATGCCACGCAAGGCTGCCAAATGGGGGTTAAAATGCTTCTCATTATGTGAATCCGAAACTGGGTATTGTTGTAATTGGCAGGTTTTTACCGGGTCCAAGGCCAAGTCAGACCAATTCAGTCCGCCTTTGATCGCGTATGCTACCACGAACCATCCACGTAACCTTTCAGCATCAGGCCAAGTAGTCATCGACCTTTTGAAAGGGCTAGAACATAAAGGACATATTGTTTTTATGGATAATTGGTATACTAGTCCTGCACTCGTACACAAATTATCGCAGTTAGGATTTAGTTCCCGTGGAACAGTACGCTACACATCACAAGGGATTCCAGAGATTGCAAATCCCAAGAAGTTTCCCATACGGAAAGGCGATGACCCCCAGTTTTACACGAAAGCCGGGCAACTCTGCATTGTTTGGCAGGATAGAAAGCGTGTAACACTTCTGACGAATTATGGCGACTGCAGTATGGACACAAAAGAAATTCGCTGCAAAAACAGTTCCACCGGACTTCGTGAGATTCACAAACCTTCTGTCGTTCAGGATTATAACAGGTTTATGGGTGGTTCAGATTTAGCCGCCCAATTATGGCAGTACTATGCACACCACCATAGATCCCTAAAATGGTGGAAACGCGTTTTCCTAAATATCCTTGATATCAGTTTGCTTAACGCTACTATCCTTTTTAACTACCTGCCGAGCAACAAAAAACTAACTAGCTTGGAGTTCCGGGTGAAGGTCATCGAGGGACTTCTTCGTTCAAGCCCAGCACACCTTGGCAATGAAGCGTCACGTCTTTCGAGTCAACATTATCCTGGGAGAAGTGTGGCCGGCAAAAAGCAGAACTGTGTCGTTTGTAGTACAAAAGCCAAGCGGAAGCAAACTCGTACTATGTGTAAAAAGTGTAAAAAGCCAATGTGTGTACTGCCATGCTTTGAGAAGTATCACAGTTTGTGATCAACATTTAGGAGATTTTTAGATTGTGGTCCAGCTGCCCCCCCCCCCCCCCCCCAAACAATGTTGAAAAGATTGTGTGCCCACCGGCGACCCAACCTTTGAAGAACAATCTTTTCAACATTGTTTGGGGGGGGGGGGGGGGGGTGGTGTGGTAGTAGTCAAGTTTAAGTAATTACCCAAACATTCCTAAATAGCAAACAAAACCAGTACTTGTAGTTAGTTCGAATTTATGAAGTGCCGCTGACCAAAACAATCTACATGTATATTCTACTGTAATTGTCAGAATAACTTTGCTACCCTACACTTTAACTTATGAAATTGTATTGTTATTAACACCTATATATTATATAAACGGGATTATTGGGTTTTTTTTGTCTAGTACAAAATGGGCGAAACAATAACCACATGGTTTTAGATCTATTTTGTAAATTTGTGGGATGTGGTGTGAAAATCAGTATGTTTTCCATCTCACGTTCATCATTTCCGTCTCACGCTCATCGATATGGGTACCAGTTATGTACACTAAGGGTTGCTTGGCAGTACAAAATATTTCCGTGTTTTTGTCAATTTTGATGTCGTGTGTCTAGGGTGCCGGTAAATGAACTGGTTGACCTTCGAGCAACAATAATAAATCATTCCAAGGAATGACTTTGGGGTTCCAAGGGAAATCATTCAAAAAAATAACTTCATCTAATTCTGCCCCTACCCAAGCAAAAGTCCCAGTTGCAGGATTAGTGAATGTTTTATATATACTTGACAGGGCCTGAAACATAAATGTTTTCCCACAATTGGCGGGGCCAGTAATCATAAGGTTTCGATATTTTCCCCTTCCATTTAACAACAATAAATAGACACTAGTTGCAAAATGTTGTATGTCAATTCCATTAGTAACTTGGGTTTTAGGAACCACCGCTGAACAAAACAATCTACATCTAATTACCAGAACAATTATCATTTTGAGTCTCATTCATGAGATTGTCTAATGAGGGCGCTATACACTGAAAGTTTTCTAAAATGTGCCTGGTAAATAACTGAACATGCTATGCCTACAACTGTGGGAACCAAAGCATGTGTGATGAAATGTGTCTTGGGATTGATAGGGTTAACAAGACCGCTTTTTTTTGGCTACGATTTTCAATGTAAATGGGATTTCCTTACTTATGTGGTTGCTGACATGGGATTTCCTTACTTATGTGGTTGCTGACTAGGTATTTGCCATACTTGGAGGTTTTTCAAATGAGCTCAAACCAAGAAAAAGGACATATTTATTAGTTTGTTTTTGGGTTGGGTTGGGGGGGGGGGGGGGGGGGGTGCTCGAGCTATTACATACATGTAATTGTTTTAACCGCAGTATGTAAGCAAATAAAATAAAGGAACTGTCTGTTGTCATTCATGTGTACATTTAACATTTTAATATGGGTTTTTTTATTAGATTCTTACATTTAATTCCATATTAATAATGCTAGGATCAATTGCAAGTTTACATGTGTTACAGTTTGGAGAGAAGCAATTTACTTAGTAACTTGATTTTTAATGGGCCATTATAAACAATATTGGATGTACCATAATTAAACACAGAGAAATACTCTAAAAATGACCTGTTCAGTTTTGTATATCGGCCTCACTAAATTGGTTGGAAGGAACTCTTGTATATTCAAATGTCCTATTAATATGTGTGGATATTGACATTCACAAAAAATTACTCTTCATTGCATTAAAACATCAAACTTTGTGAACTAGGCAGAGCGTACCAGGGTTTTCCCAAAAAGAAAACATTGCGGCAACCGATGTTGCGATAAAGTTAAAATTGACAAACTTGGTTACATGTACAGTTCAAAGGTGCATGGCAATACATGTACAGTACTACAATGCAAAATTGCAATTCTCTATAGGACCGTTACAATTGTGCTTGAAATTCGAGAATAGCAAAAGGTGATTTTACACACTCATTTAGTGGCCAGGTGCTGTGTCACATGTATGTATTAAGCTTTGTATGACAAATAGACATTTGCATAAAATGGACAAAGTTTATTATTTATGGTAGTGACCTGTATAACGATGTACAGACCAGACAATACATATTTTATTATAAATAATACAAATATCCTCAAATTAAAAGGCCAACCCCACAACAAATTGTGTTTACAGTAACCCGACAGACCTGGATGATGATTTTCGGACTCTTTATGGACCTTTGACTAGTTCATACTGTTAACCAGTTCGCGCCGGGATTATTTTAACATCGCCGAGCCGACGGGCGGGATTATTTTTAACGAAACTCGATCCGAAGCGTGTTCAGGCCGATAGTGCTGGGTAGCACACCCACGCATTTCCGGCCTTGCGCGCTGCTGACATACATTTCCGAACTTGAACTTGGCGTGTTTATTCGTCATCCGTTTTGAATTTGGGAAAATTTTTGCGTTTATATACGTCATCCGGCGCGAACTGGTTAAAATGAACACTCATTTCAAATATCTTCTCGGAACATAATCATTTTTCACACTTGCAACTGGACTGAAATGGAAAACACCAGACAAACTCAATATTTCACTGCCTACCTACGGAGTGTTTTTTTTTAAGCCGTTACCATTTATTTTGTTTGTCCTAAACTAATATGTTGTTTTTTTTTTTTTGTTTTTTTTTTGGGGGGGGGGGGCACCTTGGAAAGACAGCCAGGTTAATTGTACCGCATTTCTGGTAAATAAACTTTGGGATGGAAAAAATTACTTAAATTTACTGCGACATTCATCAAATTAATTAGGCTGTAGGTTCGCCATGACAATGGTAAATAAGCCATTCCTGGTAAATAAACTGTGGAATGGAAACAATTACTTAAATTTACTGTGACATTCATCAAAATAATTAGGCTGTAGGTTCACTATCACCGTGTCCAAGCCATCACTCTTATAGTGTTTATTGTTTGTGACCGTCCACCACGAATGGGCTTTAAAGTGGCAGATGTTATTAGGCAGAAGGGACCAAACCTTGACAAATAAGTCGGTTGTCAATTTCTTATTTTTTTTTAATTCTAAAGTGGTCGTTTATTCTTTTAGTTTTGAGAATTTCATATTGAGCATCCTTTTAAAAAATTTCCGAATACATGCTTTTTCACGACAATCCGTTTAGAAATCCGTACAAATCTGACACAACTTAGAACACCATAGCGTGCAAAGCTGATTAAAGGGTACCTGAAATTCAAAACTCTAATATGATGAAATGTACGCTCTAATAACGCTAAATACTTAACAACTACAAAAACGTCAGATATTTGTTTATGTTTGCTCATTATTCGTGACTGTAACATGAAAAGCAATATGCACCGTGTCCTTGCCCACAAAAGATGACGTCACGGTAAGAACATAGCATGGCTATATACACAAACACACTCGCACGCATGTCGCAATCGATCGTCAAACAGCTAGGCTGCGCATGGTATAGCCACGCTATGTTCTTGCCGCAACGTCATCTTTTGTGGGCGGGGGCACGGTGCCTATTGCTTTTCATTTTAGGGTCACGTCAACCCTCCGAGACACCGACCCAAATAATTCACGCGGTTGCACTTGGGTGCTCATGAGAGAGGCATGTGTGTAATATGTATAGAACTGAGTTCACAGGAGTGAACGAACTCTGTGTCAAACATAAATTTACAGGTGGGAAACAAGGGTAGTTAGGAAACAAATTCAGCAGAATTGGCCCAAAGATGTCGTATGTTTGACACGAACTCTGTGTCAAACATGCTTTTACAGCCTGTATAGGTGGGGTATGAGTTAGAAAAGAAAGGAAAAAAAACCAGAATTGGCTCAACAATTTTTTAGTGAAATACACAAAAGTATGAAAACTTGCCTCACAGATAAGCCCCTCGGCTTGACAGAGGGTTAATGAGCAAACAACAAATATGCAGTTTTGGCAGTTAAGTATTCAGCGCTATTGAAGCGTATCACTAGCCATATTAACGTTTTGAATTTCAGGTACCCTTTCAGTATACCGTTTCCAAAATTACATTCACCTGAATAATGCAAAATACAAACTTTACAGCCCGTTCGTGGTACATGTTCACATTTTGGGTCTAGATATGTTGAAGACTACATTGGTTTAAATTAACACGCATAATGAAGTTGAGTAAAAAGTTCAATTTAACATGTATACATATGTATACATGTTAAAATATGATGGATTACACCAGCAACACCGGGATAATCCCTTCTCTTTGACCGAAAAGTGTGCCTGCAGTGTTCTTTAACGTGCACCGCCATTTCCGATACACGGGGCCACTTATTCAGTCCAGGAGATTACCTCTAATTATGGGCAGAGTGACCAATTTGTCCAAACGCCTTTGCACAAAGAAAAATGGACAATCATCATCTACACATTTCAATCTCTAATCTCACCGGTGCATTTCACATGTTGTCGTTGCAAAGTCACTATGCCCATCCGATGGAGGTAATCTTCTGGACTTATTTTACGTCCCATCCGAAGGACAAGTAATTAGGGTTAAGTAATTGAAGTGTCATTTTTGATGACGTCATTAAGACGTCACCTATTGTTCTGGATCTGGATAATTTTGGTTTTGTTTGAAAGAGGTTGCCCTTTAATTGTAGTACTATAAAACTTGACTATACCCCTATTACATTGGAATTTATGACCATGTGCATCAACCAATTTCTTCTTTTTAAAAAAAAACAAAAAAAAACAAGCAGGATTTGCTTTGGGTGTACATGTACTGTACATCTAGTTCAAATTTCTTTTATAAGGATTTATTTTGGGTGAAAAAGCCAAAGGTTAAACTTTTGTGAAAATGCTGGCCACCAATCACCATTCGAGTGAAATTTCTGCGAACAAGCCCACTGCAGTTCTAGCTATTTCAAATGCTCAAAAATTACTGTATAAAGTCTACAAAACCTTTACGAGAAACGTCTGGAGACGCCCCAAAAAAACTGGCTAAAACTTGACATTTTGGCCTTTTCACCCAAAATAACCGTAAAAAAAATAAAATACCTGATTTGAGGAGGGTGGGTTGTAAATTACATTTGTAGGTGTTAATGTTACACAAAATGACCCCAATGACGGCCCATTATGTTTATTTAAAGGTAGTATACACCATTGGTAATTTGTTGAATTATCAGGAATGGGTGGATTTGGGGGGTTGTATTTTATAGTAAATATCGTTTAACTGACCTGTCCGAATTTTTACATTCATGGATGCCGAGAAAAGCATGAAAAACAGCGTTTGTTTTTCACCGGCGTCGAGCAGTTATTCTTATGTTATCTTTGTTTTTTCGCGCTCGCCGGACGGCGAGAATGAATTTTGGTTTATACAATTCAATTTTTTGGAACAATTACAGGATATCTAGGGCCCTCATTTTGCTGGATGCCTACAATCATTATTTACTTTCAAATGAGTAAAATATTTCTTAATAATTCGGTAATAAATTTTTTTGATATCTGCAAATGGTGTATACTACCTTTAACAGTTTAGTTGTAAGCGTGTACATGTACTCCCAAAGCAAATCCTTATAAATGTGCCTATCAAATGTTTCACCCACCCCTCCCCCGTGCTGCCCCAGGTCTGATGTGGAGGTTTGGTCACATGTTTCAAGCCCCAGGGTGGGGATTGTGGTCACTAAAAAGTCATTGTTACCATTGGTTTACTACATGTACATGCAAAGGCAAACACTAGTGCACCCCACCCTTGGGGGTCGAAGATTGTCAACTTTTTGCCCGAGTGTGGAGGAATTTGTCACTGCAAAAGTGACAATCCCCACATCTTGGGTGGGCAGACCGGGGGTGGGGGGGGGGGGGGGGGGGGAGACAACAGATAGGCACATTAGGTCTCGCTAAGGGCAGGGTCGACCACATCCTGAAGCCAAAATGTGACCCACTCTGCAAAGAAGAGTCTGATGTGTTAACAATAACTGTTTTAAGTTTTACAGTTGGTCAGAAAGAGCATGAAATAAGCTTTCATTCGACATTATGGCACAATTCTGTAGTGTACTGCATTGGTCTTTTACAATTGTTTGAAAGTTTCTTTTTCGCAGTTATATTAAAAATGTCTTTGAACAGATATTAAGAGTTACAATTTTAGTGCTTCGTTAGATGCTATGGTTAGAGGATGACAAAAACCTTGATTATATCTACTTTAGGGATCAAAACAACCTTTTCAAACGATCAGTTCAGAAAAAAATTAGGTGTCAGAGAAACCAAAATTCCTTAAAACCAGAAAATGATTTGTTGAAAGAAAAATCACCTCTGAGAAAATAAGCAGTCCTTTACGTGAAAATGTATTATGAGAAATCAGACTCATTTTTGCAGAGCGGGTCACAAATAACTTTGCTACCCTAGACCTTAACTTATGAAATTGTCTTGTTATTAACACCTATATATTATATAAACGGGATTATTGTTTTTCGTCTAGTACAAGATGGGCGAAACAATAACCACATGGTTTCACTTCTATTTGGTCACTTTGTGGGATCTGGTATGAAAATGAGTATGTTTTCCATCTCACGTTCATCATTTCCGTCTCGCGCTCATCGATATGGGTACCAGTTATGTACACTAAGGGTTGCTTGGCAGTACAAAATATTGGTGTGCTTTTGTCAAATGTGATGTCATGTGCATAGTGTGTCTTAGGTGCCGGTAAATGAACAGGTTGACCTTCGAGCAACAATAACAAATCATTCCAAGGAATGACTTTGGAGTTCCAACGGAAATCATTCAAAAAAATTACTTCATCTAATTCTGCCCCTACCCAAGCAAAAGTCCCAGTTGCAGGATTAGTGAATGTTTTATATATACTTGACAGGGCCTGAAACATAAATGTTTTTCCACAATTGGCTGGGCCGGTAATCATAAGGTTTCGATATTTTCCCCTTCCATTCAACAACAATAAATAGACACTAGTTGCAAAATGTTGTATGTCAATTCCATTATTTACCAAAATTTCGAGTGCACATTGTAGCCACTGACCGTTGCATACACATTTTTCTGGGTGTTGGGCAACATCGAGTAGTACTTCCGTTCTGGTCATTGTAGATCTTTGAAGCGTTTCTTGAGAGTGCGCTATTTCCCAGCCGACCTGAAGGCAACAAAAAAGGAATAAGTTTGATTAAGCAAATGAAATAAATGCATTGCTCTGAAACTGCTTTAATTACTGTGTTCCCAAATGATGCATTTCTTAACAGTAAACTAATAAGGCCGTGGCTATTTTTACGTGACCGTAATCCTACGTACTCTGGCTATTTGTACGCGAGTTCCGGTAGCGCATGCGCATCCATGTTACAACCATGCATGTTTCAATGGGGATATAACAGGGGAAACTCAATACGCGCGGAACGTATGAAGACCAACGACGGAATTGACAGCCATAATTTACCACAATCCATGGATACAGTCCCTAGTTGGTTTTTTTATACACTCCCTAGTTTTTCGTATGTACACTACTAGTGTTATACCTTTTTCTATAATAAAACTAGTAAAGACCCTATAGATGAAATTATTTAGGTGCATAATTAACCAATAATTTTAGTTAATTTAGGAACTCGCGTAAAAATAGGCGAAGTACGTAGGGTTACGGTCACGTAAAAATAGCCACTTTGAACTAATACTAGTAATTGTACTAATATAATAATAAAGCACGTTAACCCACACAACAATACTGCCAGTGCGAGTATCATGGCATGGCATGCATTGCATATGCAACGACCATGCCGTTGGCACGTACATGTAGACAAACCATGGAATCGGGTGAATATTACTAATACTAACGTTACTGCCGTTTCATTTGTGACAACGCTTTACCAAATCACTGCCATATTAATATAAAAAAGTGTGCCCAATTACATTAAACAACTGTGTTTGTTGGCAAAACCACTACTACATCATGTGTACGTACGTGTATGCAACAGCCGGCCGGCATACTTTAAACCAATGAGGGCGCAGCTCACAGATAATGACTTCAGTGCGTGGCGCCCTCTCGTGGCAAATTAATTCGTCAAAGAATGGGTAGCCGATATATATTGCTCAGTTTTCTATGCGAAAAGACTTTTTAAAACTATAAATACATCAAACAAATATTCTATACTAACCTGAATAGCTTCCTCGGTCACACGTTTTCCACGATTGACGATAAAACGAAGAAGATCCAGTTTCCCTTCCGCTTTTTGGCGATCTGCGTAAGCCACCAACTCCAGTCGCGTTTTCAAGTTTTTCTGGACCACCAGTTGAGAGACATCGAATGAAATCAGTTTGGGGGGGCGCTTACCTCTGCCTCTGCCTTCTGATGACGTCGATTCGCCTACGTTGCCGACAGGATCGGCAATAAATGGTTCTTGTGAGATCTGAACAACGGCTTGCGATGCGGCGTCAGTAGTCGGTGCAATTGAACTGTCCAAATCTGGGTGCCCCGGTGACTGTAAATAATTTAAATCGGTTTTTGTCACGTACTTCCATGCGCTATAATAGTTGTGGTGGAGGGCCGAAAAATTGACCGCGAGTCCATTGTGTTGAGCTAAATAGTTACGTATTCGCAACCATCGCTGCGTTTTGTCCAATTTGACGGAAAGGTGAAAATGCTGGCCACCATTGGCGTGAAATTCCTGCGAACAAGCCCACTGAACCACTCTTGCAGTGCTGGCTATTTCAAACGCCCGAACAACTGTATCGACAAAACCTTGACGAGAAACGTCTGGAGACGCTTGACTTAATGTGATGAGGTATACTTTACGCACTTGGCGCGAATTTAAATTATTAGCCATCCTCAAAAGGTGTGTGAATGGGCAATGTGATGGCTGATATAGACACGGTGATAATGAACACCGATTTTGAGTTCGCTAGATAAATATAGGTTTTCGCGGATAAGCTTCATTGCACTACACCTGTTACAGGAATTTCAATTATCCATCGCACAAGCCTGTATACGAGTCTGGTGCTCCTATATTTTCGGTTCACATTGACGTATCCGCGCAGATTCTCTCTGTTACATAAGAAAATTGTGCTGACGGTTTACCACTTGGTAAACCGAATGGTAAAAGAGTTTTTTTTAATTTAGACTCTTTCTTCACTGAAAACGGTGAACCGTTGTTTATTTGGTTGCCACGGGTGGCAACCAATAGGACCGCGCGATCATGCATATTATAACCCTATCAACCCCAAGAGTGCCATATGGACTCATTGAAGCATACACTCTCGTTACCATTGTGACTTTAAGTCACACAAATACAATCGGATTTCATTCCCATTGGGCCCTTATGGCACATTGCCATTTCGCATTGAACTGAAATGTAAATAGCGCCCTCACTTTGGAGATCGGCCTCTGATTGGCGGAGACCCCGAGCGCGCGTCCTCTTGCGCGCGTGGGTATGAAATATTATAGGATTAGGATTCACCAAATAGAGACGCTCGTCACAGAAAACCAGTCATAATGGCGGATCCATCCGACATTCTTGACGAAATATTCGCGGATAGCGGTTCTGATAATGATATATCTGATGAGACTTCCTTATCATCCACCACAGAAGAAAGTGACGATTCGGAAGAGTTTGTCGCTACCTGCTCAAAGTCAAAGTCATCCGACAAGCCGAATTTCAGGTAAAGAGGTTACTAATAATTATAAGTAGTAAAATGCTATGATGAGACTGAGTACGACTCGAGAACGTGAATTTAGTTACACAGGAATAAAGCGAATAAACAGTACATTGTGTGAGCCTACACTTGTTGGGAATTTATATTAATGTAACAATATACCCTGGCTCTAGATGTATTTCGCCAAAAAAAAAGGGAAAATGCCTCCCTTTCACTAGTTACAATAAATCAGAAATGTGCATCAAGTAGAACAGGCTGTGTGCACAAAAAAATCCTATTCAGAAAATGAGTCTTCAAACAAACAGCGCCCTCACACATTTATCAATGTGCTTACCCAAGCACATTGAATAATGTGTGAGGGCAGTGTTTCTTTGAAGACCCATTTTCTGATTAGAAAAATAATATTAAAATGTTGATTTTCGTGCACACTAATCCTTTAATTTGTTATTCAAATTAAACTATTTTTGAACTCATGATTGTTGTATGCGCTATGCCTTTGCTGTCTAGTACCATTAGGAAGAAGTTTCTCCAATCAATATAGCGCCCTCTGACATTTCTTAATATGTTAATATTCTCACTTCAGGTCTGGATGGCATAAAACAAGCTCCTATAAGCGGCCACCTGCGAATTTCAGTGGACAAGCTGGACCTACGCAAGATTTCAGTGGACTATCACCGATGGAGACCTTTGAACTCTTTTTTTGCCATGCAGTCTGGCAGTTGATGGTGACCGAGACGAACCGATATGCCGATCAAAGCGTGCCTGGAAATACATCCTGGACTCCAACAAATGTTCCAGAAATGAGGCGTTTTTTGGCATTGCTTCTGTGTATGGGGATCAACAAAAGGCCTCGCTATGCTATGCACTGGTCGAGGTCAGAAGTTCTGCGAAGCCCTGTGTATCCGTCAACCATGTCCCGCAACCGATTTGACGCAATCCTGCGATTTTTCCACCTTGCCAACAATCGAGCTGATGAAACTATCACTGATGATGACAAACTGTCTAAAGTTCGCCCCCTGCTAGACATCGTATTGCCCTCGTTTCGTCAAATTTATAAACCCGGACGGAACCTCTCACCAGACGAGACTATGATAAAATTTAAAGGGCGACTGGGTTTCAAACAATACATGCCACGCAAGGCTGCCAAATGGGGGTTAAAATGCTTCTCATTATGTGAATCCGAAACTGGGTATTGTTGTAATTGGCAGGTTTTTACCGGGTCCAAGGCCAAGTCAGACCAATTCAGTCCGCCTTTGATCGCGTATGCTACCACGAACCATCCACGTAACCTTTCAGCATCAGGCCAAGTAGTCATCGACCTTTTGAAAGGGCTAGAACATAAAGGACATATTGTTTTTATGGATAATTGGTATACTAGTCCTGCACTCGTACACAAATTATCGCAGTTAGGATTTAGTTCCCGTGGAACAGTACGCTACACATCACAAGGGATTCCAGAGATTGCAAATCCCAAGAAGTTTCCCATACGGAAAGGCGATGACCCCCAGTTTTACACGAAAGCCGGGCAACTCTGCATTGTTTGGCAGGATAGAAAGCGTGTAACACTTCTGACGAATTATGGCGACTGCAGTATGGACACAAAAGAAATTCGCTGCAAAAACAGTTCCACCGGACTTCGTGAGATTCACAAACCTTCTGTCGTTCAGGATTATAACAGGTTTATGGGTGGTTCAGATTTAGCCGCCCAATTATGGCAGTACTATGCACACCACCATAGATCCCTAAAATGGTGGAAACGCGTTTTCCTAAATATCCTTGATATCAGTTTGCTTAACGCTACTATCCTTTTTAACTACCTGCCGAGCAACAAAAAACTAACTAGCTTGGAGTTCCGGGTGAAGGTCATCGAGGGACTTCTTCGTTCAAGCCCAGCACACCTTGGCAATGAAGCGTCACGTCTTTCGAGTCAACATTATCCTGGGAGAAGTGTGGCCGGCAAAAAGCAGAACTGTGTCGTTTGTAGTACAAAAGCCAAGCGGAAGCAAACTCGTACTATGTGTAAAAAGTGTAAAAAGCCAATGTGTGTACTGCCATGCTTTGAGAAGTATCACAGTTTGTGATCAACATTTAGGAGATTTTTAGATTGTGGTCCAGCTGCCCCCCCCCCCCCCCCCCAAACAATGTTGAAAAGATTGTGTGCCCACCGGCGACCCAACCTTTGAAGAACAATCTTTTCAACATTGTTTGGGGGGGGGGGGGGGGGGTGGTGTGGTAGTAGTCAAGTTTAAGTAATTACCCAAACATTCCTAAATAGCAAACAAAACCAGTACTTGTAGTTAGTTCGAATTTATGAAGTGCCGCTGACCAAAACAATCTACATGTATATTCTACTGTAATTGTCAGAATAACTTTGCTACCCTACACTTTAACTTATGAAATTGTATTGTTATTAACACCTATATATTATATAAACGGGATTATTGGGTTTTTTTTGTCTAGTACAAAATGGGCGAAACAATAACCACATGGTTTTAGATCTATTTTGTAAATTTGTGGGATGTGGTGTGAAAATCAGTATGTTTTCCATCTCACGTTCATCATTTCCGTCTCACGCTCATCGATATGGGTACCAGTTATGTACACTAAGGGTTGCTTGGCAGTACAAAATATTTCCGTGTTTTTGTCAATTTTGATGTCGTGTGTCTAGGGTGCCGGTAAATGAACTGGTTGACCTTCGAGCAACAATAATAAATCATTCCAAGGAATGACTTTGGGGTTCCAAGGGAAATCATTCAAAAAAATAACTTCATCTAATTCTGCCCCTACCCAAGCAAAAGTCCCAGTTGCAGGATTAGTGAATGTTTTATATATACTTGACAGGGCCTGAAACATAAATGTTTTCCCACAATTGGCGGGGCCAGTAATCATAAGGTTTCGATATTTTCCCCTTCCATTTAACAACAATAAATAGACACTAGTTGCAAAATGTTGTATGTCAATTCCATTAGTAACTTGGGTTTTAGGAACCACCGCTGAACAAAACAATCTACATCTAATTACCAGAACAATTATCATTTTGAGTCTCATTCATGAGATTGTCTAATGAGGGCGCTATACACTGAAAGTTTTCTAAAATGTGCCTGGTAAATAACTGAACATGCTATGCCTACAACTGTGGGAACCAAAGCATGTGTGATGAAATGTGTCTTGGGATTGATAGGGTTAACAAGACCGCTTTTTTTTGGCTACGATTTTCAATGTAAATGGGATTTCCTTACTTATGTGGTTGCTGACATGGGATTTCCTTACTTATGTGGTTGCTGACTAGGTATTTGCCATACTTGGAGGTTTTTCAAATGAGCTCAAACCAAGAAAAAGGACATATTTATTAGTTTGTTTTTGGGTTGGGTTGGGGGGGGGGGGGGGGGGGGTGCTCGAGCTATTACATACATGTAATTGTTTTAACCGCAGTATGTAAGCAAATAAAATAAAGGAACTGTCTGTTGTCATTCATGTGTACATTTAACATTTTAATATGGGTTTTTTTATTAGATTCTTACATTTAATTCCATATTAATAATGCTAGGATCAATTGCAAGTTTACATGTGTTACAGTTTGGAGAGAAGCAATTTACTTAGTAACTTGATTTTTAATGGGCCATTATAAACAATATTGGATGTACCATAATTAAACACAGAGAAATACTCTAAAAATGACCTGTTCAGTTTTGTATATCGGCCTCACTAAATTGGTTGGAAGGAACTCTTGTATATTCAAATGTCCTATTAATATGTGTGGATATTGACATTCACAAAAAATTACTCTTCATTGCATTAAAACATCAAACTTTGTGAACTAGGCAGAGCGTACCAGGGTTTTCCCAAAAAGAAAACATTGCGGCAACCGATGTTGCGATAAAGTTAAAATTGACAAACTTGGTTACATGTACAGTTCAAAGGTGCATGGCAATACATGTACAGTACTACAATGCAAAATTGCAATTCTCTATAGGACCGTTACAATTGTGCTTGAAATTCGAGAATAGCAAAAGGTGATTTTACACACTCATTTAGTGGCCAGGTGCTGTGTCACATGTATGTATTAAGCTTTGTATGACAAATAGACATTTGCATAAAATGGACAAAGTTTATTATTTATGGTAGTGACCTGTATAACGATGTACAGACCAGACAATACATATTTTATTATAAATAATACAAATATCCTCAAATTAAAAGGCCAACCCCACAACAAATTGTGTTTACAGTAACCCGACAGACCTGGATGATGATTTTCGGACTCTTTATGGACCTTTGACTAGTTCATACTGTTAACCAGTTCGCGCCGGGATTATTTTAACATCGCCGAGCCGACGGGCGGGATTATTTTTAACGAAACTCGATCCGAAGCGTGTTCAGGCCGATAGTGCTGGGTAGCACACCCACGCATTTCCGGCCTTGCGCGCTGCTGACATACATTTCCGAACTTGAACTTGGCGTGTTTATTCGTCATCCGTTTTGAATTTGGGAAAATTTTTGCGTTTATATACGTCATCCGGCGCGAACTGGTTAAAATGAACACTCATTTCAAATATCTTCTCGGAACATAATCATTTTTCACACTTGCAACTGGACTGAAATGGAAAACACCAGACAAACTCAATATTTCACTGCCTACCTACGGAGTGTTTTTTTTTAAGCCGTTACCATTTATTTTGTTTGTCCTAAACTAATATGTTGTTTTTTTTTTTTTTTTTTTTTTTTTGGGGGGGGGGGGCACCTTGGAAAGACAGCCAGGTTAATTGTACCGCATTTCTGGTAAATAAACTTTGGGATGGAAAAAATTACTTAAATTTACTGCGACATTCATCAAATTAATTAGGCTGTAGGTTCGCCATGACAATGGTAAATAAGCCATTCCTGGTAAATAAACTGTGGAATGGAAACAATTACTTAAATTTACTGTGACATTCATCAAAATAATTAGGCTGTAGGTTCACTATCACCGTGTCCAAGCCATCACTCTTATAGTGTTTATTGTTTGTGACCGTCCACCACGAATGGGCTTTAAAGTGGCAGATGTTATTAGGCAGAAGGGACCAAACCTTGACAAATAAGTCGGTTGTCAATTTCTTATTTTTTTTTAATTCTAAAGTGGTCGTTTATTCTTTTAGTTTTGAGAATTTCATATTGAGCATCCTTTTAAAAAATTTCCGAATACATGCTTTTTCACGACAATCCGTTTAGAAATCCGTACAAATCTGACACAACTTAGAACACCATAGCGTGCAAAGCTGATTAAAGGGTACCTGAAATTCAAAACTCTAATATGATGAAATGTACGCTCTAATAACGCTAAATACTTAACAACTACAAAAACGTCAGATATTTGTTTATGTTTGCTCATTATTCGTGACTGTAACATGAAAAGCAATATGCACCGTGTCCTTGCCCACAAAAGATGACGTCACGGTAAGAACATAGCATGGCTATATACACAAACACACTCGCACGCATGTCGCAATCGATCGTCAAACAGCTAGGCTGCGCATGGTATAGCCACGCTATGTTCTTGCCGCAACGTCATCTTTTGTGGGCGGGGGCACGGTGCCTATTGCTTTTCATTTTAGGGTCACGTCAACCCTCCGAGACACCGACCCAAATAATTCACGCGGTTGCACTTGGGTGCTCATGAGAGAGGCATGTGTGTAATATGTATAGAACTGAGTTCACAGGAGTGAACGAACTCTGTGTCAAACATAAATTTACAGGTGGGAAACAAGGGTAGTTAGGAAACAAATTCAGCAGAATTGGCCCAAAGATGTCGTATGTTTGACACGAACTCTGTGTCAAACATGCTTTTACAGCCTGTATAGGTGGGGTATGAGTTAGAAAAGAAAGGAAAAAAAACCAGAATTGGCTCAACAATTTTTTAGTGAAATACACAAAAGTATGAAAACTTGCCTCACAGATAAGCCCCTCGGCTTGACAGAGGGTTAATGAGCAAACAACAAATATGCAGTTTTGGCAGTTAAGTATTCAGCGCTATTGAAGCGTATCACTAGCCATATTAACGTTTTGAATTTCAGGTACCCTTTCAGTATACCGTTTCCAAAATTACATTCACCTGAATAATGCAAAATACAAACTTTACAGCCCGTTCGTGGTACATGTTCACATTTTGGGTCTAGATATGTTGAAGACTACATTGGTTTAAATTAACACGCATAATGAAGTTGAGTAAAAAGTTCAATTTAACATGTATACATATGTATACATGTTAAAATATGATGGATTACACCAGCAACACCGGGATAATCCCTTCTCTTTGACCGAAAAGTGTGCCTGCAGTGTTCTTTAACGTGCACCGCCATTTCCGATACACGGGGCCACTTATTCAGTCCAGGAGATTACCTCTAATTATGGGCAGAGTGACCAATTTGTCCAAACGCCTTTGCACAAAGAAAAATGGACAATCATCATCTACACATTTCAATCTCTAATCTCACCGGTGCATTTCACATGTTGTCGTTGCAAAGTCACTATGCCCATCCGATGGAGGTAATCTTCTGGACTTATTTTACGTCCCATCCGAAGGACAAGTAATTAGGGTTAAGTAATTGAAGTGTCATTTTTGATGACGTCATTAAGACGTCACCTATTGTTCTGGATCTGGATAATTTTGGTTTTGTTTGAAAGAGGTTGCCCTTTAATTGTAGTACTATAAAACTTGACTATACCCCTATTACATTGGAATTTATGACCATGTGCATCAACCAATTTCTTCTTTTTAAAAAAAAACAAAAAAAAACAAGCAGGATTTGCTTTGGGTGTACATGTACTGTACATCTAGTTCAAATTTCTTTTATAAGGATTTATTTTGGGTGAAAAAGCCAAAGGTTAAACTTTTGTGAAAATGCTGGCCACCAATCACCATTCGAGTGAAATTTCTGCGAACAAGCCCACTGCAGTTCTAGCTATTTCAAATGCTCAAAAATTACTGTATAAAGTCTACAAAACCTTTACGAGAAACGTCTGGAGACGCCCCAAAAAAACTGGCTAAAACTTGACATTTTGGCCTTTTCACCCAAAATAACCGTAAAAAAAATAAAATACCTGATTTGAGGAGGGTGGGTTGTAAATTACATTTGTAGGTGTTAATGTTACACAAAATGACCCCAATGACGGCCCATTATGTTTATTTAAAGGTAGTATACACCATTGGTAATTTGTTGAATTATCAGGAATGGGTGGATTTGGGGGGTTGTATTTTATAGTAAATATCGTTTAACTGACCTGTCCGAATTTTTACATTCATGGATGCCGAGAAAAGCATGAAAAACAGCGTTTGTTTTTCACCGGCGTCGAGCAGTTATTCTTATGTTATCTTTGTTTTTTCGCGCTCGCCGGACGGCGAGAATGAATTTTGGTTTATACAATTCAATTTTTTGGAACAATTACAGGATATCTAGGGCCCTCATTTTGCTGGATGCCTACAATCATTATTTACTTTCAAATGAGTAAAATATTTCTTAATAATTCGGTAATAAATTTTTTTGATATCTGCAAATGGTGTATACTACCTTTAACAGTTTAGTTGTAAGCGTGTACATGTACTCCCAAAGCAAATCCTTATAAATGTGCCTATCAAATGTTTCACCCACCCCTCCCCCGTGCTGCCCCAGGTCTGATGTGGAGGTTTGGTCACATGTTTCAAGCCCCAGGGTGGGGATTGTGGTCACTAAAAAGTCATTGTTACCATTGGTTTACTACATGTACATGCAAAGGCAAACACTAGTGCACCCCACCCTTGGGGGTCGAAGATTGTCAACTTTTTGCCCGAGTGTGGAGGAATTTGTCACTGCAAAAGTGACAATCCCCACATCTTGGGTGGGCAGACCGGGGGTGGGGGGGGGGGGGGGGGGGGGAGACAACAGATAGGCACATTAGGTCTCGCTAAGGGCAGGGTCGACCACATCCTGAAGCCAAAATGTGACCCACTCTGCAAAGAAGAGTCTGATGTGTTAACAATAACTGTTTTAAGTTTTACAGTTGGTCAGAAAGAGCATGAAATAAGCTTTCATTCGACATTATGGCACAATTCTGTAGTGTACTGCATTGGTCTTTTACAATTGTTTGAAAGTTTCTTTTTCGCAGTTATATTAAAAATGTCTTTGAACAGATATTAAGAGTTACAATTTTAGTGCTTCGTTAGATGCTATGGTTAGAGGATGACAAAAACCTTGATTATATCTACTTTAGGGATCAAAACAACCTTTTCAAACGATCAGTTCAGAAAAAAATTAGGTGTCAGAGAAACCAAAATTCCTTAAAACCAGAAAATGATTTGTTGAAAGAAAAATCACCTCTGAGAAAATAAGCAGTCCTTTACGTGAAAATGTATTATGAGAAATCAGACTCATTTTTGCAGAGCGGGTCACAAATAACTTTGCTACCCTAGACCTTAACTTATGAAATTGTCTTGTTATTAACACCTATATATTATATAAACGGGATTATTGTTTTTCGTCTAGTACAAGATGGGCGAAACAATAACCACATGGTTTCACTTCTATTTGGTCACTTTGTGGGATCTGGTATGAAAATGAGTATGTTTTCCATCTCACGTTCATCATTTCCGTCTCGCGCTCATCGATATGGGTACCAGTTATGTACACTAAGGGTTGCTTGGCAGTACAAAATATTGGTGTGCTTTTGTCAAATGTGATGTCATGTGCATAGTGTGTCTTAGGTGCCGGTAAATGAACAGGTTGACCTTCGAGCAACAATAACAAATCATTCCAAGGAATGACTTTGGAGTTCCAACGGAAATCATTCAAAAAAATTACTTCATCTAATTCTGCCCCTACCCAAGCAAAAGTCCCAGTTGCAGGATTAGTGAATGTTTTATATATACTTGACAGGGCCTGAAACATAAATGTTTTTCCACAATTGGCTGGGCCGGTAATCATAAGGTTTCGATATTTTCCCCTTCCATTCAACAACAATAAATAGACACTAGTTGCAAAATGTTGTATGTCAATTCCATTATTTACCAAAATTTCGAGTGCACATTGTAGCCACTGACCGTTGCATACACATTTTTCTGGGTGTTGGGCAACATCGAGTAGTACTTCCGTTCTTGTCATTGTAGATCTTTGAAGCGTTTCTTGAGAGTGCGCTATTTCCCAGCCGACCTGAAGGCAACAAAAAAGGAATAAGTTTGATTAAGCAAATGAAATAAATGCATTGCTCTGAAACTGCTTTAATTACTGTGTTCCCAAATGATGCATTTCTTAACAGTAAACTAATAAGGCCGTGGCTATTTTTACGTGACCGTAATCCTACGTACTCTGGCTATTTGTACGCGAGTTCCGGTAGCGCATGCGCATCCATGTTACAACCATGCATGTTTCAATGGGGATATAACAGGGGAAACTCAATACGCGCGGAACGTATGAAGACCAACGACGGAATTGACAGCCATAATTTACCACAATCCATGGATACAGTCCCTAGTTGGTTTTTTTATACACTCCCTAGTTTTTCGTATGTACACTACTAGTGTTATACCTTTTTCTATAATAAAACTAGTAAAGACCCTATAGATGAAATTATTTAGGTGCATAATTAACCAATAATTTTAGTTAATTTAGGAACTCGCGTAAAAATAGGCGAAGTACGTAGGGTTACGGTCACGTAAAAATAGCCACTTTGAACTAATACTAGTAATTGTACTAATATAATAATAAAGCACGTTAACCCACACAACAATACTGCCAGTGCGAGTATCATGGCATGGCATGCATTGCATATGCAACGACCATGCCGTTGGCACGTACATGTAGACAAACCATGGAATCGGGTGAATATTACTAATACTAACGTTACTGCCGTTTCATTTGTGACAACGCTTTACCAAATCACTGCCATATTAATATAAAAAAGTGTGCCCAATTACATTAAACAACTGTGTTTGTTGGCAAAACCACTACTACATCATGTGTACGTACGTGTATGCAACAGCCGGCCGGCATACTTTAAACCAATGAGGGCGCAGCTCACAGATAATGACTTCAGTGCGTGGCGCCCTCTCGTGGCAAATTAATTCGTCAAAGAATGGGTAGCCGATATATATTGCTCAGTTTTCTATGCGAAAAGACTTTTTAAAACTATAAATACATCAAACAAATATTCTATACTAACCTGAATAGCTTCCTCGGTCACACGTTTTCCACGATTGACGATAAAACGAAGAAGATCCAGTTTCCCTTCCGCTTTTTGGCGATCTGCGTAAGCCACCAACTCCAGTCGCGTTTTCAAGTTTTTCTGGACCACCAGTTGAGAGACATCGAATGAAATCAGTTTGGGGGGGCGCTTACCTCTGCCTCTGCCTTCTGATGACGTCGATTCGCCTACGTTGCCGACAGGATCGGCAATAAATGGTTCTTGTGAGATCTGAACAACGGCTTGCGATGCGGCGTCAGTAGTCGGTGCAATTGAACTGTCCAAATCTGGGTGCCCCGGTGACTGTAAATAATTTAAATCGGTTTTTGTCACGTACTTCCATGCGCTATAATAGTTGTGGTGGAGGGCCGAAAAATTGACCGCGAGTCCATTGTGTTGAGCTAAATAGTTACGTATTCGCAACCATCGCTGCGTTTTGTCCAATTTGACGGAAAGGTGAAAATGCTGGCCACCATTGGCGTGAAATTCCTGCGAACAAGCCCACTGAACCACTCTTGCAGTGCTGGCTATTTCAAACGCCCGAACAACTGTATCGACAAAACCTTGACGAGAAACGTCTGGAGACGCTTGACTTAATGTGATGAGGTATACTTTACGCACTTGGCGCGAATTTAAATTATTAGCCATCCTCAAAAGGTGTGTGAATGGGCAATGTGATGGCTGATATAGACACGGTGATAATGAACACCGATTTTGAGTTCGCTAGATAAATATAGGTTTTCGCGGATAAGCTTCATTGCACTACACCTGTTACAGGAATTTCAATTATCCATCGCACAAGCCTGTATACGAGTCTGGTGCTCCTATATTTTCGGTTCACATTGACGTATCCGCGCAGATTCTCTCTGTTACATAAGAAAATTGTGCTGACGGTTTACCACTTGGTAAACCGAATGGTAAAAGAGTTTTTTTTAATTTAGACTCTTTCTTCACTGAAAACGGTGAACCGTTGTTTATTTGGTTGCCACGGGTGGCAACCAATAGGACCGCGCGATCATGCATATTATAACCCTATCAACCCCAAGAGTGCCATATGGACTCATTGAAGCATACACTCTCGTTACCATTGTGACTTTAAGTCACACAAATACAATCGGATTTCATTCCCATTGGGCCCTTATGGCACATTGCCATTTCGCATTGAACTGAAATGTAAATAGCGCCCTCACTTTGGAGATCGGCCTCTGATTGGCGGAGACCCCGAGCGCGCGTCCTCTTGCGCGCGTGGGTATGAAATATTATAGGATTAGGATTCACCAAATAGAGACGCTCGTCACAGAAAACCAGTCATAATGGCGGATCCATCCGACATTCTTGACGAAATATTCGCGGATAGCGGTTCTGATAATGATATATCTGATGAGACTTCCTTATCATCCACCACAGAAGAAAGTGACGATTCGGAAGAGTTTGTCGCTACCTGCTCAAAGTCAAAGTCATCCGACAAGCCGAATTTCAGGTAAAGAGGTTACTAATAATTATAAGTAGTAAAATGCTATGATGAGACTGAGTACGACTCGAGAACGTGAATTTAGTTACACAGGAATAAAGCGAATAAACAGTACATTGTGTGAGCCTACACTTGTTGGGAATTTATATTAATGTAACAATATACCCTGGCTCTAGATGTATTTCGCCAAAAAAAAAGGGAAAATGCCTCCCTTTCACTAGTTACAATAAATCAGAAATGTGCATCAAGTAGAACAGGCTGTGTGCACAAAAAAATCCTATTCAGAAAATGAGTCTTCAAACAAACAGCGCCCTCACACATTTATCAATGTGCTTACCCAAGCACATTGAATAATGTGTGAGGGCAGTGTTTCTTTGAAGACCCATTTTCTGATTAGAAAAATAATATTAAAATGTTGATTTTCGTGCACACTAATCCTTTAATTTGTTATTCAAATTAAACTATTTTTGAACTCATGATTGTTGTATGCGCTATGCCTTTGCTGTCTAGTACCATTAGGAAGAAGTTTCTCCAATCAATATAGCGCCCTCTGACATTTCTTAATATGTTAATATTCTCACTTCAGGTCTGGATGGCATAAAACAAGCTCCTATAAGCGGCCACCTGCGAATTTCAGTGGACAAGCTGGACCTACGCAAGATTTCAGTGGACTATCACCGATGGAGACCTTTGAACTCTTTTTTTGCCATGCAGTCTGGCAGTTGATGGTGACCGAGACGAACCGATATGCCGATCAAAGCGTGCCTGGAAATACATCCTGGACTCCAACAAATGTTCCAGAAATGAGGCGTTTTTTGGCATTGCTTCTGTGTATGGGGATCAACAAAAGGCCTCGCTATGCTATGCACTGGTCGAGGTCAGAAGTTCTGCGAAGCCCTGTGTATCCGTCAACCATGTCCCGCAACCGATTTGACGCAATCCTGCGATTTTTCCACCTTGCCAACAATCGAGCTGATGAAACTATCACTGATGATGACAAACTGTCTAAAGTTCGCCCCCTGCTAGACATCGTATTGCCCTCGTTTCGTCAAATTTATAAACCCGGACGGAACCTCTCACCAGACGAGACTATGATAAAATTTAAAGGGCGACTGGGTTTCAAACAATACATGCCACGCAAGGCTGCCAAATGGGGGTTAAAATGCTTCTCATTATGTGAATCCGAAACTGGGTATTGTTGTAATTGGCAGGTTTTTACCGGGTCCAAGGCCAAGTCAGACCAATTCAGTCCGCCTTTGATCGCGTATGCTACCACGAACCATCCACGTAACCTTTCAGCATCAGGCCAAGTAGTCATCGACCTTTTGAAAGGGCTAGAACATAAAGGACATATTGTTTTTATGGATAATTGGTATACTAGTCCTGCACTCGTACACAAATTATCGCAGTTAGGATTTAGTTCCCGTGGAACAGTACGCTACACATCACAAGGGATTCCAGAGATTGCAAATCCCAAGAAGTTTCCCATACGGAAAGGCGATGACCCCCAGTTTTACACGAAAGCCGGGCAACTCTGCATTGTTTGGCAGGATAGAAAGCGTGTAACACTTCTGACGAATTATGGCGACTGCAGTATGGACACAAAAGAAATTCGCTGCAAAAACAGTTCCACCGGACTTCGTGAGATTCACAAACCTTCTGTCGTTCAGGATTATAACAGGTTTATGGGTGGTTCAGATTTAGCCGCCCAATTATGGCAGTACTATGCACACCACCATAGATCCCTAAAATGGTGGAAACGCGTTTTCCTAAATATCCTTGATATCAGTTTGCTTAACGCTACTATCCTTTTTAACTACCTGCCGAGCAACAAAAAACTAACTAGCTTGGAGTTCCGGGTGAAGGTCATCGAGGGACTTCTTCGTTCAAGCCCAGCACACCTTGGCAATGAAGCGTCACGTCTTTCGAGTCAACATTATCCTGGGAGAAGTGTGGCCGGCAAAAAGCAGAACTGTGTCGTTTGTAGTACAAAAGCCAAGCGGAAGCAAACTCGTACTATGTGTAAAAAGTGTAAAAAGCCAA
Source organism: Crossaster papposus (assembly GCA_037893245.1). Classification (NCBI taxonomy): domain Eukaryota; kingdom Metazoa; phylum Echinodermata; class Asteroidea; order Velatida; family Solasteridae; genus Crossaster; species Crossaster papposus. The sequence goes on from JBAIAA010000863.1 coordinate 391,564, forward strand.
TGTGTGTACTGCCATGCTTTGAGAAGTATCACAGTTTGTGATCAACATTTAGGAGATTTTTAGATTGTGGTCCAGCTGCCCCCCCCCCCCCCCCCCCCCCAAACAATGTTGAAAAGATTGTGTGCCCACCGGCGACCCAACCTTTGAAGAACAATCTTTTCAACATTGTTTGGGGGGGGGGGGGGGGGTGGTGTGGTAGTAGTCAAGTTTAAGTAATTACCCAAACATTCCTAAATAGCAAACAAAACCAGTACTTGTAGTTAGTTCGAATTTATGAAGTGCCGCTGACCAAAACAATCTACATGTATATTCTACTGTAATTGTCAGAATAACTTTGCTACCCTACACTTTAACTTATGAAATTGTATTGTTATTAACACCTATATATTATATAAACGGGATTATTGGGTTTTTTTTGTCTAGTACAAAATGGGCGAAACAATAACCACATGGTTTTAGATCTATTTTGTAAATTTGTGGGATGTGGTGTGAAAATCAGTATGTTTTCCATCTCACGTTCATCATTTCCGTCTCACGCTCATCGATATGGGTACCAGTTATGTACACTAAGGGTTGCTTGGCAGTACAAAATATTTCCGTGTTTTTGTCAATTTTGATGTCGTGTGTCTAGGGTGCCGGTAAATGAACTGGTTGACCTTCGAGCAACAATAATAAATCATTCCAAGGAATGACTTTGGGGTTCCAAGGGAAATCATTCAAAAAAATAACTTCATCTAATTCTGCCCCTACCCAAGCAAAAGTCCCAGTTGCAGGATTAGTGAATGTTTTATATATACTTGACAGGGCCTGAAACATAAATGTTTTCCCACAATTGGCGGGGCCAGTAATCATAAGGTTTCGATATTTTCCCCTTCCATTTAACAACAATAAATAGACACTAGTTGCAAAATGTTGTATGTCAATTCCATTAGTAACTTGGGTTTTAGGAACCACCGCTGAACAAAACAATCTACATCTAATTACCAGAACAATTATCATTTTGAGTCTCATTCATGAGATTGTCTAATGAGGGCGCTAAACACTGAAAGTTTTCTAAAATGTGCCCTGGGTAAATAACTGAACATGCTATGCCTACAACTGTAGGGAACCAAAGCAAGTGTGATGAAATGTGTCTTGGATTGATAGGGTTAACAAGACCGCTTTTTTTTGGCTACGATTTTCAATGTAACTGGGATTTCCTTACTTATGTGGTTGCTGACATGGATTCTCCCTTACTTATGTGCGTTGCTGACTAGGTAATTTGCCATACTTGGAGTTTTTCCAAATGAGCTCAAACCAAGAAAAAGGACAATATTTATTAGTTTGTTTTTGGTTGGGTTGGGGGGGGGGGGGGGGGGGGTGCTCGAGCCTATTACATACATGTAATGTTTTAACCGCAGTATGTAAGCAAATAAAATAAAGGAAACTGTCTGTTGTCATTCATGTGTACATATAACATTTTAATATGGTTTTTTTTATTAGATTCTTACATTTAATTCCATATTAATAATGCTAGGATCAATTGCAAGTTTACATGTGTTACAGTTTGGAGAGAAGCAATTTACTTAGTAACTTGATTTTTAATGGGCCATTATAAACAATATTGGATGTACCATAATTAAACACAGAGAAATACTCTAAAATGACCTGTTCAGTTTTGTATATCGGCCTCACCTAAATTGGTTGAAGGAACTCTTGTATATTCAAATGTCCTATTAATATGTGTGGATATTGACATTCACAAAAAATTACTCTTCATTGCATTAAAACATCAAACTTTGTGAACTACTGCAGAGCGTACCAGGGTTTTCCCAAAAGAAAACATTGCGGCAACCGATGTTGCGATAAAGTTAAAATTGACAAACTTGGTTACATGTACCAGTTCAAAGGTGCATGGCAATACATGTACAGTACTACAAATGCAAAAATTGCAATTCTCTATAGGACCGTTACAATTGTGCTTGAAATTCGAGAATAGCAAAAGGTGATTTTACACACTCATTTAGTGCCAGGTGCTGTGTCACATGTATGTATTAAGCTTTGTATGACAAATAGACATTTGCATAAAATGGACAAAGTTTATTATTTATGGTAGTGACCTGTATAAACGATGTACAGACCAGACAATACATATTTTATTATAAATAATACAAATATCCTCAAATTAAAAGGCCAACCCCACAACAAATTGTGTTTACAGTAACCCGACAGACAGGATGATGATTTTCGGACTCTTTATGGACCTTTGACTATGTTCATACTGTTAACCAGTTCGCGCCGGGATTACTTTTAACATCGCCGAGCCGACGGGACGGGATTATTTTTAACGAAACTCGATCCGAAGCGTGTTCAGGCCGATAGTGCTGGGTAGCACACCCACGCATTTCCGGCCTTGGCGCGCTGCTGACATACATTCCGAACTTGAACTTGGCGTGTTTATTCGTCATCCGTTTTGAATTTGGGAAAATTTTTGCGTTTATTAACGTCATCCGGCGCGAAACTGGTTAAAATGAACACTCATTTCAAATATCTTCCTCGGAACATAATCATTTTTCACACTTGCCAATCTGGACTGAAATGGAAAACACCAGACAAAACTCAATATTTCACTGCCTACCTACGGAGTGTTTTTTTTTCTAAGCCGTTACCATTTATTTTTGTTTGTCCTAAACTCAATATGTTGTTTTTTTTTTTTTTGTTTTTTTTTTGGGGGGGGGGGGGGCACCTTGGAAAGACAGCCAGGTTAATTGTACCGCATTTCTGGTAAATAAACTTGGGATGGAAAAAATTACTTAAATTTACTGCGGACATTCATCAAATTAATTAGGCTGTAGGTTCGCATGACAATGGTAAATAAGCCATTCCTGGTGTAAATAAACTGTGGAATGGAAACAATTACTTAAATTTACTGTGACATTCATCAAAATAATTAGGCTGTAGGTTCACTATCACCGTGTCCAAGCCAATCACTCTATAGTGTTTATTGTTTGTGACCGTCCAATCCACGAATGAGGCTTTTAAGTGGCAGATGTTATTAGGCAGAAGGACCAAACCTTGACAAATAAGTCGGTTGTCAATTTCTTATTTTTTTTAATTCTAAAGTGGTCGTTTATTCTTTTAGTTGAGAATTTCATATTGAGCATCCTTTTAAAAAATTCCGAATACATGCTTTTTCACGACAATCCGTTTAGAAATTCCGTACAAATCTGACACAACTTAGAACACCATAGCGTGCAAAGCTGATTAACGGGTACCTGAAATTCAAACTCTAATATGATGAAATGTACGCTCTAATAACGCTAAATACTTAACAACTACAAAAACGTCAGATATTTGTTTATGTTTGCTCATTATTCGTGACTGTAACATGAAAAGCAATATGCACCCGTGTCCTTGGCCCCACAAAAGATGACGTCACGGTAAGAACATAGCATGGCTATATACACAAACACACTCGCACGCATGTCGCAATCGATCGTCAAACAGCTAGGTCTGCGCATGGTATAGCCACGCTATGTTCTTTGCCGCAACGTCATCTTTTGTGGGCGGGGCACGGTGCCTATTGCTTTTCATTTTAGGGTCACGTCACCCTCCGAGACACCGACCCAAATAATTCACGCGTTGCACTTGGGTGCTCATGAGAGAGGCATGTGTGTAATATGTATAGAACTGAGTTCACAGGAGTGAACGAACTCTGAGTCAAACATAAATTTACAGGTGGGAAACAAGGGTAGTTAGGAAACAAATTCAGCAGAATTGGCCCAAAGATGTCGTATGTTGACACGAACTCTGTGTCAAACATGCTTTTACAGCCTGTATAGGTGGGGTATG